>BLSH010216382.1:359480-378623 GCA_018402905.1 Glandirana rugosa | reverse complement strand
GAGTCTGCACCCGGTGCTTCGCTGACTGCCAGAACCCAGGGATCAGAGTGAGAGAGAGTCTCCTCCTGGCTCTGCCCATATGATAGAGCTAGGGGGAGCATCTCACACGAGGTCCTGAGCAGGGGAAGCAGCAGATGAGTCTGTACCCTGTACCCTAATCTGTCTGTATACTACACTAGTCTGTCTATATACTACACTAGCCTGCTGTCTATATACTACACTAGCCTGCTGTCTATATACTACATTAGCCTGCTGCCAGTATACTAGTATGCCAGTACATGTACCCCTGTCGATGTCCGTTGGGACGAAACACGTCGGGTGAAGTGGACCTGCTCAGTTTGCACACTACGCTTTTATTCGTTTTTATGGAATTCCTTACTGCCTGATTGACACTTTTAAAATGTAAGTGTGATACCTTTTAATAAATTCATTTGCCGATACAGTATTATGCTATGTAGACTCCTTTTTATATTGAGGCATACTGTTGCATGGTGGTGTCGGATTTTGAGACCTAGCTGGAGACTTGCAGGAGTTCCTGGTCGGAGGTTGAATCACCTAACAGATTGCTGTATCCGTGTTGGAGTTTGATATCCTGGCTGTGGACCCCCGGGGAGTTCTCAACAGACGGTGGGACTGGAGCCACACAGGAGCCTAGAGGATGTCTATGTGGGATTAACTATACGCGCATTTCCTCTTATCGTTGGTAAGAGTACCTTTTACACTTTTGTTGGTGGTGTACAACACATGATGCAATGTTTCTACAATCATTGAAGATATACGATTAATGTTTCGGATGTCTGGATCGGATTGAACACATTTTTCTTTATTTTGGACTTAATTTTGGTTGCTATTCACTATAGTGTTACATTGTAATATATACGGTGTTTTTTTAGCGCTACACTTTTTGGTTCACATTTCTGCACAAATTGGAAGTTTTGTTGCGTTAGCTGCTTTAGTTTTCCTTTTTTCCTCTTTTTTCACCATTTCAGGATAGCGCAATATTTTTTATAATTTTTGTAATTCCAGTATACTACACTACCCTGCCTGTATACTACCCTAGCCTGCCCTGTATACTACACTAGCCTGCCCTGTATACTACGCTAGCCTGCTGTCTGTATACTACCCTAGCCTGCCCTGTATACTACACTAGCCTGCTGTCTGTATACTACACTAGCCTGCCCTGTATACTGCACTAGCCTGCCCTGTATACTACACTAGCCTGCTGTCTGTATACTACACTAGCCTGCCTGTATACTACAAAAGCCAGCCTGTATACTACACTAGCCTGCCTGTATACTACACTAGCCTGCTGTCTATATACTACACTAGCCTGCCTATATACTGCACTAGCCTACCTGTATACTACACTAGCCTGCCTGTATACTACACTAGCCTGCTGTCTGTATACTACACTAGACTGTCTGTATACTATACTAACCTGCCTGTATATTACACTAGCCTGCCTGTATACTACACTAGCCTGTCTGTATACTACACTAGCCTGCCTGTATACTACACTAGCCTGCTGCCTGTATACTAGACTAACCTGCTGCCTTTATACTACACTAGCCTCCCTGTATACTACACTAGCCTGATGCCTGTATACTACACTAGCCTGTCTGTATACTACACTAGCCTGCCTGTATTCTACACTAGCCTGCCTGTATACTACACTAGCCTGTTGTCTGTATACTACACTAACCTGCCTGTATACTATACCAGCCTGCTGTCTGTATACTACACTAGTCTGCTACCTGTATACTACACTAGCCTGTCTGTATACTACACTAGCCTGCGTGTATACTACACTAGCCTGCTGTCTGTATACTACACTAGCGTGTCTGTATACTACACTAGCCTGCGTGTATACTACACTAGCCTGCTGTATGTATACTAGACTAGCCTGCTGCCTGTATACTACACTAGCCTGCCTGTATACTACACTAGTCTGTCTGTATACTACACTAGTTTGCCTGTATTCTACACTAGCCTGCTGTCTGTATACTACACTAGCCTGCCTGTATATTACACTAGCCTATCTGTATATACCCTAGCCTTTCTGTGTTTATACCCTAGCCTACCTGTATACTACACTAGCCTGCCTGTATACTACACAACCTGCCTATATATACCCTAGCCTATCTATATACTACCCTAGCCTGTCTATATACTACCCTAGCCCTTAACCTAGGTTCAGACATATGTGTTTAATGCAAAATCTGACTTGAAAATTTTAATTTCAGTCTTATTTATCATGATATAGAATAATGGATGTGGGGGCATTTTTTTTAGGGGGGAGGGGCAGCATTTCATTCTTGGACCCAGGCAGCACAATGTCTTGGGCCAGCCCTGCTTACACTTGAGGTCATCAGGAAGAATTACCCAATTACAGATAGCTAAAATGATTAATGGTATTAGTGGGAACTTAACAGAAAGGCAGAAATTGTGCACGGAACACCGAGCAACCTCTGGAGGAAACCTACTTGAGAAACCCTGCTCTAGATAATGGAAACACAAAGCTGAACTCCAGACTGAACATACCTTATATAATCAAAATTATTGGGACACCTGCCTTTACACACACACACATGAACTTTAATAGCATCCCAGTCTTAGATCCTTGATTTCAATATTGAGTTGGCCTACCCCTTGCAGCAATAACAACTTCAACTCTTCTGGGAAGGCTGTCCACAAGGTTTAGGAGTGTGTCTATGGGAATGTTTGACCATTCTTATAGATGCACATTTGTGAGGTCGGGCCAACTGATGTTGGATGAGAAGGCCTGACTTGCAGGCTCCGCTCTAATTCATCCCAAAGGTGTTCTATCAGGTTGAGGTCAGGACTCTGTGCAAACCAGTCAAGTTCCTCTACCCCAAACTCGCTTATCCATGTCTTCATAGACCTTGCTTTGTGCATTGGTCCAAATCATTTGGTGGAGGGAGGATTATGGTGTGGGGTTGTTTTTCAGTGAAGGCAACTCTTAAAGTGACAGCATACCAAGACATTTTGGACAATTTCATGCTCCCAAGTTTGTGGGAACAGTTTGGGGATGGTCCCTTCCTGTGCCAACATGACTGCGCACCAGTGCACAAAGCAAGGTACATAAAGACATGGATGAGCGAGTTTGGAGTGGAGAAAATTGATTGGCCTGCACAGAGTCTTGACCTCAACCCGATAGAACACCTTTGGGTTGAATTAGAGTGGAGGCTGCAAGCCAGGCCCTCTTGTCTAACATCAGTGCCTGACCTCACAATGCTCTTACTTCAAGAATGGTCAACCATTCCCATAGAAACACTCCTAAACCTTGTGGACAGCCTTCCCAGAAGAGTTGAAGCTGTTATAGCTGCAAAAGGTGGGCCAACTCAATATTGAACCCTGCGGAATAAGACTGGGATGCCACTAAAGTTCATGTGCGTGTAAAGGCAGGAGTCCTAATACTTTAGGTTAATATAATGTATATCCGACCATTGTCTGCAGCATTCCCCTCCACTCTAGCAGTGTGCACATTTGCCGATGCAAACATTTACTTTTATTCAACACTTAGAGCAATCGTTGCATTATCTGTGGGCTACACAAAAAAAAAATCTTGTTTTTTACCAGTCTAAAACCTTTACAGTGCTAATAAAGGGATTGTCTTCCCCCGCAAATCTGAAAAACCCAACCAACACTCCGTGCCATCCGAACACCTCAAAATACTATTATTTTTCAGAAGAAACTGACATGTACTTCTTAAAATGGGCCCACTTATTTTATTTTCACCTCCGCCTCTCCAGCGTGTTAAAGTGAAACTTTACTGCTTGTTAAAAAACAAATTAAAAAAACATAATAATAATTATTAATATATATATATATATATATATATATATATATATATATATATATATATATACACATGCACACACACGGGTTCTTCAAAAAGTTTCTGCACTTTTTAAAACTATATTAAATATAAAAAAGTGCAGAAACTTTTTGAAGACCATATATGCGTATATATATATATACACACACATACTGTATATATCATAGCAGTCAACGCCCCCATTGAGGAAGATAAGGGAAAAAAAAGAATCTTTTTTATTATTATTATTTTTATAGCACCAACAGTTTGCACAGCCCTTTACAATATAAGGCTTCATGTACACAGGACATTAAAAAAAGTCCTAAAAACGTCAGTAGCTTACCAGTGATTTTTTTCAGCTTTTACCAGCTTTATATTTACTGGCGTTTTTGCACGTTTTTTTTGCGTTTTTAAAGGGCCAGCGTTTTTTTTCTCAATTGATTTAAAACGTCCAAAAAATGTTGGGGATCGATGTTTAGCCACATTTTTGATCGTTTGAACGTTTTTATAGCTGAAAAACGTCTCTCAGAACCCTCTGGTCTTAGGGTTTTTTTACAGCTCAAAAATGTCCCTGCCAAAAACAGCTAATAACAGCCTATGTGTGCATGAACACATAGGATAACATGATGGAGGGTTTATTGACTGTAGAAAAAAAACGTGTGCATGAGGCCTAAAGGGAAACCCTATAGTTACAATAAAATGCAATGCAAAATGGCTAGGTGGGCCCTGTTCATGAGAGCTTACAATCTAATAGGGAAATATATAAATATGTATGTATACTGTATACACCATAACAGTCAACATGTACTAAAGAATACGACACAATTGAACTATACACGCACACTCTGTATATATCATAGCAGTCAATAACTGTACCAAAGAACCATAGAATTGAATTAAGGACAAAACTGAATGATTGCCAATAAGAACAATAATACAGTTCTTCCTTTAGACAAATTGGGATGGATTTATAGCAGTACCGTGCTCAATATGCAAACTAAATGTTAGTGGATCAGATGAAGTTGAGTTCACTTTAAATAATCGTTCATGCTAGAAAAAAGCCTGTTTTTTTTTTTTTTTTTCCTATACATAATTGGGTAATAGAAGTGAACACAGCTTTACCGTATACACTAACATGAACCGCACAATGAAGGCAGATTGGCGTCCATTGCATTGTGTTTCTTTGGATGGTGTCCCACCTAGATGTAAAATATTTTTCCAGCAGGGGAGCCAACCAAGAAATAAATGCCAATGGACTGGCATTGTTTGGCATGCTATGAACTAAATCAAAGCACCAACACAAGCTCTGTACACATTTGCTATGCAATAAGCAACTTTTTCCAGCCTGGCATTAGGGAGGTAATCTGAGTGAACTGGGTATATACGGAGCGCCCCCATTCAAAATGTGCATGAACAAGGCATTACAAGATCTCCTGCCTGGTGATATCAACACCATCTACATGTTGAATTATATATAACCTGAGATCTCCTTACACCTCCGACATCACAGAAAACATGACCTACATTTGCTGGGAAGATCAAAAGCAGCTCTTTTAATTACTCCAGCCATAGCATTTACCAGATCTGCAAATTACCTACCTTCATGAACACAACAGATATTGATAGTCAAAAATATATTAAAATATAGTATGTAAATATTAAAGCTGAACTCCAGGCAGATAGAAATGGCACAAAATACAGCGCGCATTATTAATGTATTCTATAACTCTACTTGTACAACAGAGCTCTGATTGGCGAGCGAGATGCAGCACAAGGAGCCAATCAATTGTTCTGCAGTGAAAAAAACATGCAAAAGGAAAAGAAAGCAGGGTGAGAGATGTACTGCTTCCCTTTCATTGTCCAATCACAGGAGAGACCTGTAAGTGAAAAGGAAAAAGAAGCAGATCCCCCATCCTGCCAGATAGGAATGTGATCTGTAACAGAGCTGTATGGACCCCAGGATTAGATGGACAGGTAAAAAAGCTCTCATGAATGTACTTTCTATGTATTTAGCAGTTTACATGGAGCTCACTTTTAACATGTGAAGCTATTTTAAAGTACTGTACAAGAAAATACACTATATTACCAAAAAGTATTGGGATGCCTGCCTTTGCATGCAAATAAACTTTAATGGCATCCCAGTCTTAGTCCGTAGGGTTCAAGATTGAGCTGGCCCACCCTTTGCAGCTATAACAGCTTCAAGTTCCTCCACCCCAAACTCGTCATCTACACTATATTGCCAAAAGTATTGGTGGAGGGGGGATTATGGTGTGGGGTTGTTTTTCAGGGGATGGGCTTGGCCCCTTAGTTCCAGTGAAGGGAACTCCTAAGGCGCCAGCATACCAAGACATTTTGGACAATTTAATGCTCCCAACTTTGTGGGAACAGTTTGGGGATGGCCCCTTCCTGTTCCAACATGACTGTGCACCAGTGCACAAAACAAGGTCCATAAAGACAAGGATGAGCAAGTTTGGGTGGAGGAACTTGACTGGCCTGCACAGAGTCCTGACCTCACCAGAGACTGTGAGCCAGGCCTTCTCAACTACATCAATGCCTGACCTCACAAATGTGCTTCTGGAAGAATGGTCAAACATTCCCATAGACACTCCTAAACCTTGTGGACAGCCTTCCCAGAAGAGTTGAAGCTGTTATAGCTGCAAAGGGTGGGCCAACTCAATATTGACTAAGACTGGGATGCCATTAAAGTTCATGTGCGTGTAAAGGCAGGTGTCCCAGTACTTTTGGTAATATCGTGTATGAACCATTTGCACCTAAACTAAACCTGTCACAAGCATGAACAATTCAAGTTGAGCATGTAATAAAAAAATATACACATATATTACCTTTAGCCACATATTAAAACAATCTGTAAATTCAGAGATAGTGGAAGTTGAAATTACATGCAAGACTTGACTTTTCCTACAAAAGTGTAACTTAACTCTGCCTCTGCGGAGCTTGCCTTTTGGTCTTTTAATGTGAATGGCAGTCTCAATAACCAATAGGAAGGTTTCATTTTATTACAGGCCTTTACAAATCAATTTTTCAAGTGATCAGCCAATTGTTCTGATATTATGAGGCCAGATATTTGAATTGTGCGTTCATTGCAACACAAGCAGTACATTTGCCTGTGTGTTGACTTTCACTGTCAAAGGTTTGTTGGAAAAAGTAAACATACATTTTAGGTGATACAGAATCTGTCCAACAAAGTATACACCATACATCATACAATCTTCTTAAAAACAATCCATTGGTTGACGTTCAATGGAAAAATATTCCCCCTTACATTGGTGGTCAGTGGGAAAATTACCCCCTTACATTGGTGGTCAGTGGGAAAATGCACCCCCCCTTACATTGGTGGTCTGTAGGAAAATGTCCTCCTTATATTGGTGGTCAGCGGAGAAACACCCCCTTTACATTGTTAGTCAGTGGGAAAATGCCCTTTTACATTGGTGGTCAGTCAGAAAATGCCCTTTTACATTTGCGGTCAGTGAGGAAAATGCCCCCTTTTACACTGTTGGTGAGTGGGAAAATTGCCCCCCATAGGGCTCATTCACACTTTTGGCAGCCCTTGCCTAGCATCTGAAAAGCGATCAGTGATGATGAGTAATAGATGCTTGTTCGATTCCATATCAATACAGAATACATTCAAATTCATAATGTGACAGCTCATTTAGGAATAGTATATGGCTGGCTTATGAGAAGTGAAAATGAAGTTGAGAAGCTGACTATTGAGTGGCATATAGTAGAAGAGAGGTTAATAATAACACCAATATGGTGTGCATACTGCCACAATCACTCTGGGGGAAACTGACCTGAACACAGGAGAAGTACAAGGGATACTTAGCATTACTGGACTAGAAATGACGATTCCTTCTTTATAAAATCATCCATAAAATAGAGATCGTAAGACAGCAACTTTCCTGGCATCCCTGCATGTATAAATGATTCAACAAAGGTCTAAGGGCCCGTTCACACTGAATAGACAGCGGTCTACTTGTCTGGCAGCTGTCTGTTCTCCATTAGGGGGCGGTGTGCTGTGCAATTCAACGCATCACGCAGCTCCTTTTTGTTTTTTTTACATTAAACTTTATTAGAAGTGTACAAAATTGGCACTTCATATTTGTCACTCTACAGCAGCTAACTATTGAAAACTTTGAGATTTAAGGACACAGCATCAAAATAATTTCCTTTATATATATATATATATATATATATATATATATATATATATATATATATATATATATATAACTTTGCCTCACTATATAACCACTTGCCGAACGCCCCATAGCACATTTACTGCTATAGGGTGGCTGCGCTGCACACTGGAATATATACGTGATCCTGCACTTCCGAGTATTGGGCACGAGGGTGCGCCACCGGTGGCTCACTCCCGCTGTGATTTTACACAGTGGGTCCCACGGACCCGATGTCCACTGGCACACTCTGATCGTTCTGTACACAGACAGAATGCCAGTCTGTCTATGTAAACAAGGCAGATTTCTGTTCAGTACAGAAGGCATGGATCCTGTATTGTTGTAAAGTAGAAACTCCTATCCACGTCTTCCACTAGTAAAAATCACCTCCCCCAAGCCAACATTAAAAAAACCAGCACAGGCCCCCCCCCCCCAATCCATACCAGACCACATTATCAGAGCACGCAGTCTGGCAGGTCAGGAAAGGAGGGGGACGAGCGAGTGCCCTCCCCTCCTGAACCACCGAAGCACCTTGCCCCCAGATCCCACCCCCCCATGTGAATAAGTATGAGGGTACATCCATTCACCAAAAAAGTGTCAAAAAGTAATAAAAACGCAGAGACAGTTTTTGACACTTTCTTTATTAAAAAAAACGATGTCCCCCAATGTAAATCCGTCGTCAATCACGCCACTCGCCGCACCCAAAAAAGAACAAAATGACCCGCTCCGCACTCATTGACGGCCGACCGCCAAATGCCTCCTCCGCACCGCCCCCTTGTGACATCACGGACCGGTGCATGTTGGGTCGGTGACGTCACAAGGGGGCAGTGCCACTAGGTGATGTCCTTACCTACATAAGAACTGTCAAGAACTGTCCAGAACTTGAACAGTATCCGTTGGGTGGAGTCCAATTCAAACTTGAGCACCTTGGGAGGAAGGGGAACCTTGTGAACGTAAAAAACTGAAAAGGAGAACTCGCGCCGAGTTTGGGGAATACCGGGCTACTGCGAATGTGATAGGCGGCGGAGGCCAGCGGGCGGAGGACACTTGTATGGATTGTATGGAGCTGAGTCCCACCAGCTGGGAAGTTAACCAGGAGTGGCAGCCATCCTCCTGTATAGTTCGTATATATCTTGCTAAGAGGACTGCTCAGGGCATATATCCATGCTTGCACAGGCTCGTATAATGTGGAGCCTCATCGTCTGGTAAGGGCACATCTTTTATTTCCATGGTGCAAGGTGCACATTGGGTGATTTTATTAATCAGATCTTCACAACAGACATCAGGATTTGCATATTCAACACTAATTTTTGGGACTTTATTTATCCCATGTTTTAGCAGGGCATCTTGCTTAGAGGTGATGTTGCCTTCTCACCGCCTGTGTTAAGCATTGAAAGTCTGCAACCCTTTGCATTATAGACAGTTGCAGCATGGTTGCTGCGTGGCTCCATTCATTTGAATACGTCATGTTTGGCACTTGTACTGGCTCCCGATTGAGACCTGTTATATAAATTAAGCCATTCTGCACCTCAACCGCAGCAATGTGTACTAACATGACCGCCAGCTATGTTAACTTGCGACTCGCCAGTAGGGGGCGGTACAAATACTTAACAACCGACTTGGCCTTATACAGCTACCTACTGAGATTTAAATGCAGCTACCTTTGGAGCAGCCAAACAGCATTAATCTGTCAAAGATTTATTTTAGCTACGCCAACCGCCATTTTTTTTTTAAATTAGGGAATAAATTTGGAAAAATTGTTTTCACCACAAAATTAATTTAATTGCTGAATTGCAGCAGATTTTGCATTTGTGCTGGGTTGTTTGGTAAACAGGGCCGCCTGGTTAGAAAAGGGATGGTGGTGCCTCTAGTGGGTTCAGCTTTCAGTAGAATTATTGAATTTCCTTGGGCATAACTATTATCCAACATGGGATTTCTGCATCTTAGAAGTTTGACATTCCTAAAGTAAATAATAAATATACTCAGAAAAAATGGCTTAATACTGTAACTTACTCTTTTTCTAAATGGCATTCTGTCTGTGGCATTTCATATTTTACACTTTATTTGTAAAATGTGTCAATTAGATGGAGTTATGCCTAGTTAAAACAACCACAGTGATAACCTATGAAGGCACAAATACAGCTCTTCACTGCCCTCTTGTGGTGAAGTTGTGCACAACACCACTGCAAAGTCACAGTAATGATACATCTAAGTGCAAATTACTAAACAAACAGAATTATTATGATCACATATCTTGAGTCCATGTTTCTAGTGCAATAGCATTTTATAAGCTGACTATAATGCACAGCTGACATTTTTTTTTTCTAACACACATGTAAGGCAGTGGTGTATTTTGGTTTTGTGCTGCCCTAGGCGAGACAAAAATCGGGTGCCCCCCCATCTAATTTTGTCCCACTCCTGCCGCGGTATACCGTTCTTGTCTCCGGGTCTGATGAGGGAGCTGCAGCCATTCACAGTGAACTGCAGCAGCTTCATCATCAGACACTGGGATATGTTTTGTCCAAGACACATATGTGGGCAATGGGGCATTTTGGGTTGCGTGCAACCCAAAAATGCACACAAAATTGTGCATTCACTAATGGTAGGTGTGGACCTAGCCTTGGTGTTTCCACACCCCCTGAGAGTGCCTTTTCTTTTATTGTTTAGACAGTACACAGAATATAAACTGAATTTTCTGTCCTCCAAGAAGCTTACAATCTAATGTCCCTAATACAAGGCCTGCTCCACCAAGCTTTAAAGTGATATTAAAAACCCTAAACCTAAAATGTAATATATTGCAGCTTACCAGTCATTAGATGTGGCTGCATTGGTTTTCTTTTTTTATGCTTTTTCCTTCTGTTTTCACCAGGTCATCTGGCCAGTAACACACCTCCTGTGTGTCCCCATTCTGGATGAAGGAGCACAGGGGGCACCTTTGGACAGCAGCATTGTCAGTCTGGGGGGAGGGGAGTGTTTGATGCTTAGATGCTTAGACCATCTAATGACTGGTAAGCTGACATATAATATATTTTTAGTTTTGGGTTTAATACCGCTTTAAACTTTGGAAACATTTACTGTTTGCTGTTACAAATGTGTCACACTCATCTTCCTGTCTGATCCTAAAGTACAATCAGAAGACTTCAGAGAACTATCTGAACATTTATAAGACACTACTGACATCTGCTGGACATAATCATAACTGCAGCTAGCAAGTATGTATTTCTCTATCCATACAAACTGTGATTGAATAGAAGGTAAAGTAACAATAAAAACACAGTAATTCATCTTTTTAACTAAATACAAATACGTGTATGATAAAATAATTTGAAAAAAAAATGCTTGTGCCTATCTGATGGGTGCAGAGAGGTGTTCATCATCCTCTTGGCAACCGCCATCTGACATTTTCTATTAAAAGTTCCCCATGCAAGAACATTAAAGTGGACCTTCGCTCAAAAATGAAAGTGGCGCTGTTCTTCTCCTTACCCCTGCTGCTAACAATTCTGATGTTTTAGGGTTTTTTATACAGGGAGTGGGTACCTTTTTTTTTTTGACAGGTACCTGCTCCCACTTGGTCAGTTCTGACATTGGCTTGGGCCTTCCCTGCCCGCATGCCTCATCTGCAACCTCTAGGTACATGCCACACATTCTAGGAGGTTCCTCTCAAAGCGGAGTTCCACACTGTTTTTTGTTTATTAAAAGTGAGCAGCTACAAAAAGTGTAGCTGCTGACTTTTAATAAACAGTAACTTACCTGTCTCCCGGTCCAGCAACAGCTGCTCCCGAAGCTTCGCTTGTCTCCCCGCTCCTCCCGACAGCCCCACCATTCCTAGTGTGGGCACCCGGCCCGGCCGGGCACCCACTGCACATGAGCGAGTCGCGCTGCACATCCCTAGTGGCCAGGCAATCTTCTGGGACCTGTGACGTGTCCCAGAAGATTGCCATAAGGGAGGGGCCGCCTAGGAGGAGAGGAGGAGTCGCCTAGGCGGCCCAGAGGCGGAAGGTGGAAGAGGGACAGGAAGTCCCTCTGAAACCTGGGGACACACTCCCCCCCCCCCAAATAATTACATGCCAAATGTGGCATGTAAGGGGGCGAGGAGTACTTAAAGCGGAAGTTCCATTTTTGGGTGGAACTCCGCTTTAAGTCCAAGTATAGACAAAAACCTTTTTGTGTTACACTGCTCACCCTGAACCATTTGATGCCTGCAGCATTGTAGAACGGGGGACACTGGAGACTCTGTCCATAGGCCTGGTGATGTCATCACAGGGTTACACTGCCCTTCTGGCCCCTGGAGTTTGGGTAGGAGACAGGCATGGTCAGAGATGATTGGCTTTGTGGAGGACTTGGACCCCTCCTCCTGTATGTGCACGATGGCGTAGCACTAGACAGGGTGAGAAGGTTAGAACCGCTGTCAGGTTTTTGTTGCTCCAAAACAAAATCTGCTAGAGGTGCTAGGACTTCAGAATGTGATGAGGACATTTAATTTAATGAGCTCCCTGGATCTGGAGAGGCTGCTGATGTAAAACCGGGTTTCCCTCCTGTTTGTCCCCAGAACCGAAAAGGAGCAGCAAACTCCAGAATCCAAATCACTTTATTGGTTCAAAAGTACGATCACATAAAAACAGCCAATGCATTTCATTCCCCATTTGTCAGGGCTTAGGTCTTTGTCAAAATATGAATGGCCTCAATAAGGCAGAATTATCAAACAGATCTGTATGAGATGTGATTTGTTAATAAGAAATATTCCAATGGGGACATCTGTTTCAGTGACACTGTCGGTGGCCATACATGGTGGAATACAACTGAATGATCAATATCTGGTTCAACAAAGAGATTGAATCGGACATCAAGTGAGCTAGACAAAAGTAGCATGGCCCAACGATGAGCAACAGGTAGTGATGGTTTCGACCAACCCAAGTTGATCGGTTATGGCAGGAAAAATTGGTCATACATGGTTGATCGATGGCGTCTTTCATCGTTGCCCTTTGAACCACTTACCATTAAACTACATGTAAGGGTGTGAAAAAAACATTGATTAACCTTGTGTGACCAATTGATTTGGGACGATCAAAACCATCACTGTCTGCTGCTCTTCGCTCGCCCCTGCCATTTTTGTAAGAGTCAAGTTGAATAATATATCAATCATTAGGTTTATCATACCATGTATGGCCACTTTTAGGCCCCGTTCACATCTGGGAATGTGGGCAGAAACATTTTTCTTTAACCACTTCAGCCCTGGAAAGTTTTACCCCCTTCCTGACCAGAGCACTTTTTGCGCTTCGGCACTGCGTCGCTTTAACTGACAATTGCGCGGTCGTGCGATGTTGTACCCAAACAAAATTTGCGTCCTTTTTTTCCCACAAATAGAGTTTTCTTTTGGTGATATTTGATCACCTCTGCGTCATTTCTGATCGCCGCTATAAACAAAGAAAGAGTGACAATTTTGCAAAAAAACAATATTTCTTACTTTTTGCTAAAATTCAAATCCAAAAAAAAATATAAAAAAACATTTTTTTTTCATCAGTTTTAGCCGATTTATATTCTTCCTCATATTTTTGGTAAAAATCTGCGTTTATTGATTGGTTTGCGCAAAAGTTGCCGCGTTTACGGATGATGAGAATTCACTTCTGGGGTTTTTATTTTATTTTTATTTTTTATTAGTAATGGCGGAGATCTGCGATTTTTAGCGGTACTGCGATATTGGGGCGGACATGTCGGACATTTTTGACACTTTTTTGGGACCAATGACATTTATACAGCGATCAGAAATTTAAATGTCCACTGATTACTGTATAAATGTCATTGGCAGTGAAGGGGTTAACCGGCAGGGGGCGAGCTAGGGGTTACCTGTGTTCCCTGGGCGCGTTCTAACTGTGGGGGGCTGGGCTACCATTAGATATCTAACTGATGCCCACTGACAGGGATCAGTAGATATCTTATGACCCCATTGAAAGAGCGGGGAACCACTGTGTTTACATAGGCGGTTCCCTGCTCTTTGGCTCTAGCAGCTCATCGCGGCTTGCCGGCGGACATTGGGTCCGCCCGAGCCGCGGGCACACTCCTCTGGAGTGTGTCGGCACAAGAGCGTGGCGGCGCACGCTCGCCCCCTAGCTGCGCCTGCGCAAATTGCTGCCTTTTTACGGCGATTCGCGCTAAGTGTCCACACTGCCGCAGTAAATATACTGCGCGTGGTGTGGAACCGGTTAAAGCCTCCCCAAATACTGCGCATGGTGTGCAACCGGTTAAAGCCACCCCAAACACAATGTGATTCTGCTACGATCATAGTGCAACGTGATCTCTACGCGAGTTCTAAAGTCAGTGCTATACTTGTCACCCAAAAAAGAACATGAGCTTCGCTTTTGGTGACAAATGCGTAAACCGCTCAACCAAAACACTTGTTCCCGCTACACGAAAGTGTGATTGGAGCCTTAGAGGAGAATCGCTCTCATTGGAGAGATTTTTTCTTGCTCTCTGTTGTGTCTCAGGAATATGAGGCAAATCTTCTCTCATTCTTGGTTTTTTGGTCTGTGCTTCATTCAAATACACACAACCTTGAGAATCCGATTTTTAAAGAATATCTAAAGCCAAAACGTTTTTCATTTTGAATGGTGTAGGTAAGGCTTAAACCTCCTGTCAATGTTTTATTTGCCATTGTGGAGATTCCCCTTCACTTCCTGTCTTGTAGAAAGAACAGGAAGTGTGAGGAAATCTCTCCAAAAATAAGGGGACAGCCCAATTACTGGAATACATATCCAGATTGGAAGATTTCTGCTCTATTCCCATTCTCATGACAACTTAAAATTGTGATACTGACAGTGATAATTAGGACCAAGAGAGAGGGTGAATCTCCCTATAAGGGACACAGACAGCTTTAGATACACTTTAACCTCCCTGGCGGTATGACTGAGTCTGGAATTTATTGCTGAAAGCGGTACAATTATTTTGCATGAAAATTTGGCGTTTTATATTGTAGGTCTGTAATTCTTAGGAATAACTCACTTAAATCTGTCCAAACTAGAGTCTAGTAGACATCCCGGGTATGAAAAAGTTTGAAAAATGAAATCATAAATTATAATATAATAAATAACTATAAATAATTATCAAAAATAATAATATAATAGTAATAAAATGTATTCAATAATGTAATCAAACCAAAAACACAGAAATTTGCTCATTTGCAGAATTGTCGCTGTCGTCACTTTCAGTTTCTGATGATAAATTTCCCCAAAAATCAGTATCCCTCAATTCTGCAAATGATTCTTATTTACTATCGGTGTTTTCTAGCTGATCAAAAACCACTTTTGACGTAAAGGGACGCTTTTTGGTTTCTATGGACGTTCTCATGTTTCCAGGCAGAAAAAATCACATAAATAATATAAAAGTGCATGCAGGGCTCTGGCCAAACCACTAGGGACAAAGGGGATGTGAAATGATTTCATACAGTAATGTAATCTTGCAGATTACAGTGTACTGTATGTATAGCGTGTGTTTCACTTTTTGAATTTCCCGCCGGTCTCAGTCCCCGTGCGACGCGACGCTCGCAGGGAACGGAGCCCGGCACACAGAGACATCGGAGCAGCGGACACAGCCCGCAGACACGGCGGGGGACATCGCTGGATCCAGGGGACAAGGTGAGTAACATTGCCTGGATCCAGCAATGCAATCCCGAGTGTGGCTCGGGGTTACCGCTCTTGGTACTGAAAATCCACCCCGAGCCACACTCGGGAATACCGCCAGGGAGGTTAACCACTTCACGCCGACGTAGCACATATATGCTGCCTCACTATACTGGGCTTTTTTAGCATATATATGCGTATCTGTCTTTGTGCTGGGAGCGCGCCACACAGCACACTCCCAGCACAGAGACCGGGGTCTCAGCGGCAGCCCCGGGTCCCAGTTCTGCATCACCTGATTGCTGTAATAGCCTTTGATCAGTGACTGTGAAGCCCCCATGTTTTCTCTCTGTGAATGGAGGGGAGAGATACATTGTATCTCTCTTTCCTTGCAACAAAAAGTGTGTGTTGAAGAAACAAAAAATTAATAATAATGTAGCCATTGCCCCCTTGGGGGTTGCTGATTGTAGTGGTTCACCTGATCACACTGCACTCAGTCACACCCGGAGTCACAAAACAGGCTGGTACTTTGTTTTTGTGTTTTTATTAGGGAATTGAACTTGGATATGGTAGGGATGATTATGGGATGCCCAAGGATCAACAGTTCTTTTATGGGACCTCTATATACCACACTGTATATACACTTCTCTTTCTTCACTCCAGCACAAACACTTGCTGCATGGTTCACTCCTTGTTCCTCTCTCCTGCACAAACACTTGGTTTCCGGCCTAGCTAGCACATGGTGAGGCCTGCCGTAGGTTTAGCACGACCCCCGGTCCACCCATTGTAGGCAGGGACCATGGGGCCCCCAAAGTGTAGCAAAGTACATAATGTGCTAGCTAGTCTGATGGACTACTGCTCCCAGCCCATCCTCTTCCAGGTGCTGCCAGCCCTCCTGACTGCAGCGGCCCTCTCCACTGCCACAGTGACACCACAGTCCCAACTGGCTCTTGTACCCTTCTCAGATTGTCCCTCACCCCAATCAGTGTACCTCTCCGATAGCGCTCTCTCCCGCCACCTCTCCTGCTCTCCTTTAGGCCTCTCCTCCAGGATCTCATTCTCTCCTCCTGGCTGCACCCGAGCTCTCCTAAGCCGAGGTCACCCCCCAGACGGGGAGCTCCCTCTAGGTCAGGACATCCTCCACACTATTCCATCTCCAATTCTTCCACCCGAACTCCCCTCCCAGGCTGGGCTGTCCCCAGGTATTTAAAGAGGCCTGCCCCCTGCCAATCCAAGTTGGGGATTGATCAGAGCTCCTTACCATACCTCAGCAAGCTTCACCTCCTCTTCCCCACCCTTTCTTCCAGAACTTTCTGAACCAGAAAGGAGGGGTTACCAAGGGGTGTCACTACCTGCAGTCACCAGTTACTCCCTAGGCCACTCCCCGACCCAGAATCAAAACAATCAGGCCTGACCAAATTTACCTCACCTAACACATAAATCCCTCTCTAAGCACCTACCTATGGTAGAGGGCGCTACACTAATAATAAAAAATAGTTAGATCCAGGTTTGATCTAGGTCAGTGACAGGGTTAGTGTTTGGGTCAAGTAGGGTCAAAGGTCACGTTCAGTATACTTTGGGCAGGATTTTATTTTTAAAAAAGCATTTTTTTTTAAATTGGTATCAGTGTCAGTGTGTTTTAGGTAGGATAAAAAAAGCAAAATGTGCACTGTTGTTTTTAGGCTGTACTATGGGTACATACAACACCTAACATACACA
The DNA here is from genome assembly GCA_018402905.1 of Glandirana rugosa. Taxonomy (NCBI): domain Eukaryota; kingdom Metazoa; phylum Chordata; class Amphibia; order Anura; family Ranidae; genus Glandirana; species Glandirana rugosa. Next base: position 361,260 of record BLSH010216382.1, on the reverse strand, counting down.
TATGTGGTGTCGCTGCGATTGGCCAGAACAGGAAAATTTATTTTGGGTTGTTCTTTGGTAGTAGGTTATGGTAGTAACAAGAAATATAAAGTTAAATTAAAAAAAAAAGATTTTTTTACTATTTTGGGCCAGTTTTCCTATGATAAAAAAAAAACAATCAGGAGATATCCAATACTATTTACCACCAAATAAAAGCCCAATTTGTCCTGAAAAAACAAGGTATAATCCACCTGGATGCACAAAGTAGTTGTGATGATATGTATGGTTTTACTAACACATGTCAAAATTGCAAAATTGTGCTTAGGCATTTAGATTTGTTTTACCCTTAGGTGTGAAGGGGTTAACCACTTGTCGACCGTATGCTGTATATATACGGCGACAAATCGGCTTCTCTGCGCAGGATCCCCTACCTGTATATGATACTGAACTTCTGAGTCTGGGACGTCGCCGACCCGCTCCCACTGTGATTGGACCCGCCTATCGTTCCCGAAAGAAGCAGAATGACAGTCTGCCTATGTAAACAAGGCAGATTGCTGTTCTGTGAGAACGGGAGCTAGTGATCTTGTCTTATTTCTAAGCAGGAACATGGATCTCTGACTTCCCACAGTACAAGCACATCCCCCACAGTTAGCAAGCACTCTCTAGGCACACAGTTAACCCTTTAATCGCCCCTGATGTTAACCCCTTCCCTGCCAGTGTCATTAGCATAGTAAACTTCATATTGTTTAGCACTGATTGGTTTCACTGGTCCCCAAATGGTGTCAAAAGTGTCAGTTAGTGTATGATTTGTCCACCACAATGTCGCTGGTCGCCGCCATTACTAGTAAAAAAAAATTCCATAAATCTATCTTATAGTTTGTAGACAAAAAATAGCTTGGTCATAAAGGAGGGCAAATCTTGTGGTCAAGCTATGAAAAAAAAATTTAAAAAGTACATTTTATTTATCAAGTAAGCTTCCTATTGCGATCCTAGTTTTCCTTTAACTATTTTACTTCCATACCCCAGTAACAACCGCCTATCACCCCACCCCTGCCATATTTCCTGGGTTCCACAAGCCCATCGTCAGGCTTGGGATGAGTATAACACGTCGCTTCTGTGTCCCTGTGTCACTTTACCCAGCCAGCTGAAGATGAAACCAATGCAGTGTGATCTGCACTGCACTAGATTCACTGGAGGACAGGTGAGACGTCGGTGGTCTTTTAGACCCCTCTCTCCCCCTGATCTCTCATCTTTTTGTCTCCATGTGATGAAAAAAAAAAGTAAAAAAAAAAATTCAAATTTAAATGACATTTGAGCGCTCAAAATCCCCCATCAAAACTTTTTGAAAGCCCCCCACTTACATGCATTAACCACTTCAGCCCCGGAAGGATTTCCAGCTTTAGGACCGGAGCCCTTTTTGCGATTCGGCGCTGCGTCGCTTTAACTGACAATTGCGCGGTCGTGCGACGTGCCAGGATTTCGACCTTTAGGAAGGCCCCGACTTCACCAATTACGTACATTCACCCCCCGAAAGTTTTTCAAAACTACCCCCTAAAACTCGCGAGTTTACAGTAAATTTAAACTTAAAAAAAAAAATGAAAAAAAAAAGTAGTGTACCTCTGTTTTTCTACTCTCTAGTCCCCCTCTCTCCCCAGATTTTCTGGTGGCTGCAGAGTGGACAGGAGGTCACTTAGATCACGTCACGTCTAGTGTGACGTAACCAAAGTAGAAGTCGACCGACCCATTTCACTGTGTCCCTGTGTCTTCGCTGCACAATATGAGTAGGGTTCGGACTGCTACC
>BLSH010216382.1:343528-354472 GCA_018402905.1 Glandirana rugosa | reverse complement strand
CTTTTGGGCACTCCAGTGATGTTGCAGCTCTGAAATATGGCAAAACTGGTGGCAAGTGGCATCTTGGCAGCTGTACGCTTGACTTTTCTCAGTTCACGGGCAGTTATTTTGCGCCTTGGTTTTTCCACACTCTTCTTGCGACCCTGTTGGCTATTTTGAATGAAACGCTTGATTGTTCGATGATCACGCTTCAGAAGCTTGGCAATTTTAAGAGTGCTGCATCCCTCTGCAAGATATCTCACTATTTTTGACTTTTCGGAGCCTGTCAAGTCCTTCTTTTGACCCATTTTGCCAAAGGAAAGGAAGTTGCCTAATAATTATGCACACCTGATATAGGGTGTTGATGTCATTAAACCACACCCCTTCTTATTACTGAGATGCACATCACCTAATATGCTTAATTGGTAGTAGGCTTTCGAGCCTATACAGCTTGGAGTAAGACAACATGCATAAAGAGGATGATGTGGTCAAAATACTCATTTGCCTAATAATTCTGCACACAGTGTATACTTCCTCATGTTTTTGGTAAAAAAAAAAATGCAATCTGCATATATTGATTGGTTTGCGCAAAAGTAGTCACGTTTACAGACGATGAGAAAATATTTATGGGGTTTTTATTTTTTACTAGCAATGGTGGCGATCTGCGATTTTTAGTGGTACTGTGATATTGCGGCTGACATGTCAGACACTTTTGACACTTTTTTGGGATCATTGGCCTTTATACAGTGATCAGTGCTATGAAAATGCACTGATTACTGTGTAAATGTCATTGGCAGGGAAGGGGTTAACACTATGGGGCGATCAAAGGGTTAACTGTGCTCCCTGGGAGGTGTTACTAACTGTGTGGGGGAGGAGAGTGATTGGTGCTCCCATATACAGGAAGTATGCGATCACCCTCCTACCCTGTCAGAATGGAGATCCATTGTTTACACACACAGATCCCCGTTCTGTCACTGCAGGGGAGCGATCACAGGTAGCTGGCGGACATGGAATCCGCCCTACCCGCTCCCTGGCTTCCCCTCTACACAGTGAGCGCGCTCCCTCGAGCCGTGATCTCGCAGTCACCGACTTGCGATAGCAAGCCAAGTTGCCGCCATCAATCCACGGCGGGTGGTCGGCAACTGGTTAATATACTCAATCAAGAGAAACGGGGGTTGATTTACTAAAAGTAAATAGACTGTGCACTTTGCAAAGTGCATTTGCACTCTGAAGAGCAGACGTTCCACAGTTTAGTAAATGAGCAGAAGCTCTGCTGACTTCCATCATCCAATCATGTGCAAGCAAAAATGCTGGTTTTTTTTCCTTGTATGTGATTGGGTATTCCTTGCAAAGTGAAGCTCTACCTCATTTACAAAGCTGTGGAGCAACTGCAAAGTACATAGTCTATTTGCCTTTAGTAAATCAACCCCTAAGAGTACAGATATAGGGAATGCTCTCTTTACTTGTATATCCAAGTATAAAAATTTTCATATCACTATAAAGCAATGCAACTCGGCTTTGCGCCCATGCACTTTATCAAGATATATATATTATTTTTTTAATTACCGGTATAAAACAGCATTATTTCCTATTTCACTGCCAGACAATTTCAAAGGTTAGTGGACACAGAGGGCGAGACATGGGCTGCAGTGAATGGTTGATGTATCCTGTACAGCGCTACAGAATCAGTGGGTGCCATAGACAGTAAATAAATGATGAGAAATGCGCTTGTACACTTCAGCTAGAGACTTATCCAAGGAATTTATTTTAAACAATAGCTAATATGTCTCCGCTGAAAAGAATCTGACGTTTGTAGATGCTCAAGAAACAATTAAACTTGCTTGCACTGATTGCAGTAATCACAGCAGTACATTGTACATCATGAGAGATGATTTTATTATGACAATGTCAAAAATATGCAGATATACAGCAAGTCAACACTGAGACGTGAAGTCATTCCTGGCTTTTGTTTTGTTATTGGGACCACAATGAGGATAATGGTCGCCATATACTCCAATGGGGGCATGGATGGGGGCTGCAACAGTTGCTGTACTGTGGGGTCCATGGTGGTAAGGTGCACCTCCCAATGTTCTGAGATGAGAAAGAAGGACACCATGGGGTTGATTTACTAAAGGCAAATCCACTGTGCACTACAAATGCACCGCAAGTGCACTTGGAAGTGCAGTCATGTAGATCTGAGGGGAAGATATAAAATGAGAGGAAGCTCTGCTGATTTCTATTGTCCAATCATGTGCAATTAAAAATGCTGTTTTATATTGTCCTTGCATGTCCCCCTCGGGTCTACAGCGACTGCACTTCCAAGTGCAGCATGACGGCGGCAAAGTGGCTCATTATCGCAAACCGCCCGTCACCTGGCGGCGGCTTCGATAACTAGTATTCTGAGCATGTGCGCCACAGGAGGTGCGCTCCCATGCTCACTGTGTTCCGGGGGGGGGGGGGGGGCAGGGAGCAGGTAGGGCGGACCCAATCGCCGCCGGCTACCTGCGATCACCCCCCGGAACGACAGAACAGAGGTGCGTGTATGTAGACACGGATCTCCGTTCTGACAGAGGGGGAAGGGCGGTGATCATAGGCTTCTTGTATATGGGAGCCATGATCACTCCCCTCCCCCTGGCAGCCCAGCCCCCATACAGTTAGAACACACTGAGGGAACACAGTTAACCCTTAGAGCGCCCCATCCAGGTTAACCCCTTCACTGCCAATGGTGATTACACAGTAATCAGTGCATTTTTATAGCGCTGATCGCTATATAAATGCCAATGGTCCCGCCGAAATATCGCAGTACCACTAAAAACCACAGATTGCCGCCATTACTAGTAAAAAAATAAAAAATTAAAAAATAAAAACCCCAGAAATTAATTCTCATCATTCGTAAATGCGGCAATTTTGTGCAAACCAATCAATGAACGACAATTGCGATTTTTTTTTTTTTTACCAAAGATATAGGGAAAAACATAAATCAGCCAAAACCGATGAAAAAACTGTTTTTTTTATTTTTTTTTGGATTTGTATTTTAGCAAACAGTAAGAAAAATAGTTCTTTTTTTCAAAATTGTCGCTCTTTTTTTTGTTTATAGCGATGATCAGAAATGACGCAAAAGGGATCAAATACCACCAAAAGAAATCTCTATTTGTGGGGGAAAAAGGACGCAAATTTGGTTTGGGTACAACGTCGCACGACCGCGCAATTGTCAGTTAAAGCGATGCAGTGCTGAATCGCAAAAAGTGCTCTGGACCTAAAGTGTGAAATCCTTCCGGGGGTGAAGTGGTTAAATAGTTTCTTTTTATAGAGGTCTACACATCAGCTCATTAAGAGGGACAACTGAAGAAAGTCCCTCCAAATAAGGGACAATAGTGAGGGAGCTATGGGTAATGTTTAGACACTTGCACTGCCGAAAAATTTGTTTGTTTTAGTTTAATTTGTTTTTTGTTTATTTTTGGAAATTCAAAAATTCGAAAATTCGAAAATTTTGGAAATTCAGAAATTTGAAAATTTGAAATTCAGAAATTCAAAAAGTTCAAAATTTGAAAATTCGAAAATTCAAAAATTCAGAAGTAGAAAATTAGAAATTCCAAAAATCGGAAAATTCATAAATCCGAAAATAAGAAAGAAAATCCAAAAACTAACGAATAATAACTATTAAATTAGAGGCATTGGAATTTCCTTTCAAATTTGGCTGTTAGTGAACGTAACAAATACGAATTTATCCGAAGTTATGAATTATCCGAAATAACGAATCCTGCATCTAAACAGATGGAACGGAACAAATTAATAATAGATAATAATAATAATAAAAAAAGTTTTTATTACTATTATTATTATTGTTATTTATTATTATTAATTCGTTATGTTCCATTCGTTTAGATACAGCATTCGTTATTTCAGATAATTCATAACTTCGGATAAACTTGTATTCGTTACGTTCACTAACAGCCAAATTTTAAAGGAAATTCCAATAACTATTACTAAGTATTAAATTATAGGTAAGTTATTATTAGTTAGTAATTATTTCAGATTTTCAAATTTTTGGGTGTTCAAATTTTTGTTCTTATTCTCAGATTTCCGTTCTTTTGAATTTCTGGTTTTTCATTCTTATTTTCCAATTAGGAATTTTCCAATTTCTGAATTTCCAGATTTTCGAATTTCTGGATTTTCGAATTTCCCGAAAATTTGGAAAAATTCAGAAATTCGGATATTTCCGAATTAACAAATTTGTTGAAATTTGTTAAAAACCAAATTCGGGACGAAACAAATTGCACATGTCTAGTAATATTATGCCAGCCCAGTCCTAATTGTGTTTCTCTTATACAGTACTACACTGAACCAGATTAATCACTTCTTCCAGAAGGACATACCCATACATCCTCTGGTTGAAGTGGTTATACCGTGGCCATGGCTGGAGCTGCAGTCCTGACCCCGGTATCATTTTTTTTCTTCTGGCGATGCTCTTTCATGTAAAAGTAATCCTAGTGGCTAAAAAGCAGCTGGATTGCTTTACATGTGGCCGAAGGGGGTTCCCCCGCTTCCTGACACCTTCCCGGGCTCTTCCATCCAACTGCGACTGAAGCTGGCGGTTCCGCTGTCAATTGGGATGCACCCAGGGTGCGTTTAGGGCCATCCACCTGCACCCGCATGGAAGTCAGATTGGGAGCAGTGGCTGTTTCTGAAGCGGCAATGGGACTGCCTGTAGGGGGATGCACAGAACACAACTGTCACATGGGCATGGGCATCCGCAAGGGGGGCTAGGGCCCCCCCATGGAATCGGCAAGGTGATCTCACACGGACACCGGTGTCCGTAAGCGGGCCTTGCAGGGTTCGCCACGGCCGCCGCAGACTTTTTTCTGAGTCTGCTCTGCTGACTCTGGTCTCTGACATCTGACTCACTGTCTGAGAGACCATCCCTCCCTCATCCCCGATCATCGGATGTGATGGCCCAGGCCTCGGCTCAGCCGCTCGGCTCCAGTCCCTACTGTGTAGACCTCAGGTTGGCAACTCATGGACCGCGATCTACCAGTCGATCGTGGCAAGGTAACTGGTAGATCGCCTGCGCTTGCCAACCTGTTGACACCTACTCTATCTGGATGAACGTGCTGGGAAGGAGGAGGAACTACTTCCAGGCACTTGGCCTGCAGCTGGCACCAGCATGCTGTTGATATCAGTCTGCCTCCTGGTCACTCCGAGTCCTGGTAGCCGCAGCCCGCAGGATTCACATAAACGCTGCAAGGTCAGTGTCACTGGGCACAATAGAGGACAGTAGCATTTGTATGGCCACAATAGGAGTTATATGCACACAATAGCATCTTTATGCTATTGCGCCAATATAGCTGCTATTGTGCCCATGCTGTTGCTCCCATATAGGTGCACAACAGCAGCTAGATGGGCACAATAGCATAAATATATTATTGTGCCCATAAATCTGCAATTGTGCCCATATAGCTGCTGTTGTGCCCATATAGCTTGTCTCAACTCCTGGGGTCAGGTGACAGGTGCCTGGAGTGCGAATCGCACCAAGGGTTGTGGACCTATGGCTGACTGCTGTTAATGAGTTCCGGCTGTTACAGGAATAGGGCCCCCTGAAGCACGGACACTGAAACATAGGGAGCTAGTGCATCGGTTTCTCTGAAGAAGGCAAAGAAAAAAGGAGGGGACATGGACCGGAAGGGTGCAGAATAATATAAAAGTTTGGGGAGGATAGTCTTTTTCATAGCATGAATGTGGCCTATCCAGTAAAGGGAGGGAAACCGCCAAGACTGCATTAATGAGGTGAGAAAACGCAACAGGGGGTAGTAATTAGTGGCAAAGAGGGAGGAGTATGAGGGCGTCAGTACCTAAATAGTCTAAGGGTCCTTTCACACATGCGGACCGTTCATCAGTTCATCAGTTCCGTCACATCAAAACGGATGAAGTATTCATCCGTTTTTTCATCCTTTTTTTCATCCGTTTTTTCATCTGTGGTCATCAGTTTTTCATCAGTTTTTTTTACATTCACTACCAATGCAAAAACAGATGAAAAACTGACCGTTTGTCAGTTTACATCCGTTTTTCGTCCGATCCATTTTTTTGACGGATGAAAACGGATGCAAATGAATGATCATCCGTTTTTCCATAGAGTTGCATTGATGTCCGTTTTTCATCCGTCAACGGATGGATGAATAACACACAAACGTATGTGTGAAAGGGGCCTAAGGAGGAAGGGATCGGCGGTGTTCAATCGCTCGGTTCTCAGTGTAGAGGGATATGAAGTATGAATCTAAAAAAAAAACAAAACCCATACTTCTCTTTTAAAGGAAGTGCAGCATTTGCAAGTAGCTACTTTTTAGCGTAGATCCTTACACCCTGGATATCATTGCCACCTCCCCATCACCTAGAACAGGGATATGCAATTAGCGGACCTCCAGCTGTTGCAAAACTACAAGTCCCATCATGCCTCTGCCTCTGCGTGTCATGCTTGTGCCTGTCAGAATCTTGCTATGCCTCATGGGAGTTGTAGTTCTGCAAAAGCTGGAGGTCCGTTAATTGCATATCCCTGACCTAGAATGTTGTCTCCTTTGCACTGACACCTTCTGAGATATGGACATCACATCACATACCCCACAATGCTTCACTTTTCCATTCACAGTGGCCAGGGAAGGACAGGCTTGGCGTGCGTCATCAGGGAACCTGGCTGACTAAAGCAGAAAGAGGCACCCAGCACCTGATGATGTCAGGAACAAAGATGGTGGCACAGGCCAAGGCGTGGTATATCAGGTATAAATGACATCAAATTTTCGAATTCAATTAATAAATGCTGATTAAATTGAGGTGTGTAGTAATGCATGATTGGTTGCTATGGGTTAAAGCAATTTGTAGACTGTCTTTGCTGTTGTCTTACTGAATAAGCCTATATATTTGCTGTAGAACAAATCCCTCAATTGACTAATTTGAGTGTATTCATATGTATGTCCCGACTGTGAATTATGATCATGATTAGCCGCTGCTCCTATAGCATAGTGTCACACATCTGCTGCAGGATGCCATGCAACGTGCGGGAGCAATGCCTGCCCAATCCTCCCGATGACAAGTTTGCAGTGTCATTGGCTTCTCAGGATGTCCAGGACAGTCAGGCCACATTTAGGCTAAATGGGGGTTAAAGTGCAAATGCAGCCCTGGAGAAACTGTATTCTCTAAATGAGGTGGATAGACAAAACAGGTGCAGCCCTGGCTTTGTGCCCTTTATAAAGCTTTTAATTGTAATTTAGAAAGGTGCCATTAAAGCGACACGAGTAAAAAAAAACAATTAGGCCTCGTTTTCACTTGCGATTGAGGGGGGTAAAACCGGACCGCTTCCCTTGTTGCTCCTGAGGCAGCGTCCAGGGGTGTTCACACGCTGTGGGCACATTGCTACATTTCTTGGCCACAGCAGGAATTGCACCCTCTGTCACACTCAGGGGCATTACCGCCCACTGAGCGTGACCTATTCAAGTGAAAGATGCACAACTAGGGTTGCCACCTGTCCAGGATTCATCTGGACAGTCCTGGTTTTGAATCATGTGTCCGGGTTTCAGTCCACCAATACAAGAACTCCTCATCTGTCTATTGCTGCCTGAATCACAATCTAAACATGGATTGCACTTCAGACAGCAAAGCAAGTCTAAACAAGGTTTTAAAGAGACCCTGTCCCCAGACCATTCATTTCAACAACAATCATCCTATAAGATTATTTGTGCATTTAATATATATTATGTATGTTATTCTTATAAAAGCCTCCCTTAAGTAGCCATCTAAAAGCCCTGAGAGTGCTGGGCACTGACATCCTGGTTGTTATGCCAACAGACAGAGAAAATTTAGATCTGATGATGCATTGACACTCTGTAATAGCAAACTTTTGCTCCTCCTCCAGAAGCTACATAAAAGATTATGTAGCACCCTCTAGTGTGCGTAGTGTTAGTGCATGCACATTTATGTTATGACTCAGGGTTAGCTTGTGAGTCTAGAATTGGGTCAGGGTTTACTGCAGGTCAGGCTGGATGACTCACAGAGGCAGGTCTCTGGTGCCTCCTCCTGGATCTGGAAGTTTGGAGATACGTCTAGAAGTTAGTGGGTGAAGGCCAGGAGGACTGATCTGCATACTTGAGGCAACTTGGCCAATCCCTAGGCAGAATGCTCTGACAGGGTGGCTAGGTGAACCCTTAAATATGGCGGAGCCATGCCAGTAGGAGAGTCAGGTGAAAGATGGAGTGCTGAGGAGTATGTCAGTGGCCTAGGAGGGACCCCTTGGGTCTGGGGGTGGTGGGATCTCTGCCTCCAGGCTAGACTCAGGCTAGCATGGGAAGATCCTGACAGCATTATGGTTTGGAAAGGAATATTGTCTGAGGAGAAGAAAGGAGTAAAGAGGACAGTGTGAGTACATTAGCACACCCAGGGATTCACAAGGGGAGAGATTGCCAAATGTAGCAAGCTTTCAGGAGGACAGAGCTGTGCTTAACTCTTCCTATCATTTGCCCTGGGAGACCTCCAGAGTAACCAGGTGGGCTGGTGGCCAAGCAGCCAGCAGGACTAGTAGTTCCTGCAGGCAGTATAGCTGTGAGCAGTTTCTATGGAGGAGTTGGAGATACTCCTGAATGCAGCTTAAAACATACTGTGCTATTTTCTAAAAGGGACTGATAGTTCCTAGTCCTTAAGAGACTTTTGCTTTTGATCACTAAAGCCAGGAAGGAGGACAGTCCTGGATTTTAGAACATAAGAAAGAAGTTGTTCCCATCTATTGGTGCCATCAAGTTGGGCATCCCATAACCCCTTTAACTCCTCCAAGTTATCATCCCTAATAAAACAACAAAAACAAGCTCAAGGACTGTTTCTTGAGTCTGGATGCAAGTGAAAAATACTTGTTGCCTGGCTGTGCAGGAATAGGGGAACCATTCACCAGCAGCTCCTGGGGTATGGTGCTACAGTTATGTAGGGAGGTGATGGGAGGGACAGAGGAGCTGTGCCAGGACAGGCAGTAATTAGACACTCCCAGAAGAGGAGATGGCTATGACATAGGAAGGGGAGAGGAAGAACTGTGGCTTTGCTAGAGAATAGACTCTACCCTAAAAAGTCACAGTTCCTAGCAAGTTCAAAGGCACATTACAAGTGAATAAAAATAATTTGTGGAAAGGACTTCCACTGCAAGAAAGCGTATAAAACTCTTCTTTTGGTGCTGCGGGGTTTAATACAAGTCAAGAGACTATAGCTTTCATTGAAAAAAAGTGTTCTATGAATAGATGAATGAAAGGTCCGCCTCCTCCATTCATAGATCGTTTGGAAGATGGAAGCTATAGTATGGTTTCTGTAAATAGAGGAGGGGGGCAGAAAGAGCGTGCATAGCTGCGACTATTGAGTAGCATATGACAGGCCCTTTGGCTCGTATTAATCCACGCAGCACTGGAAGATTATGGCTGTGTGGGTGGGTGGGGGATCTGCGGACACAGGATTTCATGTAGAACAGCAGCCAGCAGCACAAGAGCCACTTCACATTGATTGTAAGTACTGTCCCTTGTGCTGTTTTTCTTCTTTCTTTTTTGTAGCACTTTTGTTGCAATGACTGGTTTTTCCTATTCTCTGAGCTTGGTTTTTGTTGTTTATTAGGGGTAATTGGATGGGGAATAGAAATTATGGGATGCCCAGCTTGATTGCAACAATAACAGGGACACCTTCCTCCCTATGTACATGCTCCAGAACTGTCCTCCTGAATGCTGGCAGTCTCTGATAATCACAAATGCAAAAGCCCCTTAGGGTCTAGGAACTCTCAGTCCCTTAGAATGTAGCACAAAGTGTTGTAGGCTGCATACAGGAATGATTCCAACTCTATTGTAGACATTGATCCCAGCTCTGCTGCCTGCAGGAACTACCAGCCCACCTGGCTGCTTCTTCACTAGCCCACCCGGCTGCTCCAAAGATCTCCCAGGGCAAGGGAAAGGAAAGATTAAGCACAACTGTCTTCCAGAAAGGCTTGCTACATGTGGCAGTCTCTCCCCTTGTGAATCCCTAGGTGTGCTGATATACTCACGGTGTTCTCTTTGCTCCCGCTGCTTCTTAAGTAAGACTCTGCTTGCTGTCAGGATCCTTCCAAGCCAGCCTGAGCTCCAGCTTGAGGCAGAGCCCCCCCTTCCCAGACCAGAGGCTCCCCTCTAAGGTCACCGACAGTCTCCTCAGCACTCCATCTTCCACCACCGACTCCCCTGCTGACATGACTTATACATATTTAAGGGCTGGCTCAGCCACCCTGCCAGGCCCACTGCTTGGGGATTCGCTCCCCTAAGTATGCAGATCAACCCTCCTGGCTTTCGCCCTCTAGCTTCTAGAAATTTCTCCAAACTTCTAGAACCAGGGGGAAGCACCAGAGTCCTGCCTGTATGAGTCAACCAACCTGGCCTGCAGTAAACCCTGACCTAATTTAGACTCACAAGTTAAAGCGGAGTTCGCTTGTTTTTCTGTTTATTAAAAGTCAGCAGCTACAAAAAGTGTAGCTGCTGACCTTTAACCACTTGCCGACCGCCGATCGGCATTTGACGGTGGCAAAGTGGCTCTGTAAGGCGAATCGCCGTCATATGACGGCGGCCGCCAGATCGCACACAGTGAGCGCGCGCGCGCCACCGGAGGCGCGCCCGCGCGCTCACTCCAGACACAAATGTATGTGCCTGGAGGCAAGAAAGTGAGGCCCCCCCCCCGTAGCGCCCACCGGCCGCCTCTAGCTGAGGCGGCGTGGGCGAGGGACCGGGAGGGGCCTGTGTCACTCGCGCGCCCGCGCGGAGGCCACCGCGCGCGCGCGAGTGACACACGCTAGACCGCCGGCGGCAGTATACTGCCGCTAAGCGGAATGTCTCGGTGAAACGGTGGCAGTTTACGGCTAGCCGCCAGCCGTTCACCAATTTCCAGTCGTCGATGTGAAAAACATCGACGACTGAAAATTATTTGTCTTTTTGT
>BLSH010216382.1:295299-313498 GCA_018402905.1 Glandirana rugosa | reverse complement strand
TGAACCCCGCGGCCTGCATGTGCTTTTCCGTGCCGCTCCATCCCCACTCCGCTCCGCCCCTCTCCACTCCCCAGCAATACTTCGGACTCTGGCTGCTGAGAGGAACTCAGCAGTGCAGTGGGTGCTTCAGCTATTGAAGCCTGCAGCTTACCCGCCTGTGCTGTTCCGAATCGCTCCGCTCCTCTCCACTCTTCAGCACTCCTTAGGGCTCCTGCTGGCTGCGATCCTCAGGCAGGTCCTCCTTAATGAAGCGGTGCAGTGGCGGTCTATGCTGTTCCGGGATCAGGAGAGCCGCTCCACCCCCCACTCCACTCCATGAGATACTGGCATACTGGCCCGATACTGGCATGACAGTATGACACAGACACTGCATGCTAGAGGGAGGGAGGGAGGGAGCCTCGGGTCCTCGAACAGTCTGCCCGGTTGCCGCCCCTCTTAAAGTGCCGCCTGGGACATTGGTCCCACCGGGTCCCATGGTAGGGCCGGCCCTGGTCTTGCCTGGGTCTATATCTGGCAATACAGGCTGGAGTTAGATATGACCTATGTAAAATGTATAATTGCGTAAGTCTGTCAGATAGTTTTGGGGAGACCAATCTACATGAGGCTAAATAAGAGAGGTTGAGGTCTGGCAGAGCTACACCCCCCAGATTAGTGGGTTTTTGTAGGATGGGCCACGAAAGCCTATGTCGAGAGTTGCCCCAGGTAAATGAATTGAGGATAGATAGTTTTAAATAGATATGTCAGGGAATGCCAGAAAATGTATAGGATCTTGGGAAATAGAATCATTGTGACTAAGTTTACGTGGCCCATGACTCTGAGGGGGAGACGATGGGGCACTATTACTCCCATTGACACCAATGATGAAGGACTATTCTCCCCACTGATACCAATGATCGGGCACTATTCCTCCCACTGACACCAATGATGGGGCACTATTCCTCTCACTGACACCAATGATGGGGCACTATTCCACCTATTGATGCCAATAATGGGGCACTATTCCTCCCACTGATACCATCAATGGGCCACAATTCCTCCCACTGACACCAACAATGAGACACTATTCCTCCCATAGATACCAACAACGGGGCATTATTCCTCCCCTGTAAACAAATCATGGGGCATTGTTTCATCGCACTGATGCCAGGGCATTTTCTTCTCCCATTGTCCACAGTCCGGCCCCCGTATAGTTTGAAGAATAGTAAACTACTACTAGTGAATCTAAGGGCAGAAGGTTTTTTACCTTAATGGATTCTATGCAAGTAAAAAACCTTTTGTGTGCAGCAGCCCCCCTAATACTAACCTGAGCCCCATCTCAATCCAGCTCTGTGCTCTGTCTGTCTTCACTCCCCACTCGTCTCACTGGCTCAGACACAACAGATGGAGCCATTGGCTCTTGCTGCTGTCAATCACAGCCAGACAGGAGGGAGCAGAGGGTGGGGTGGTGCCGCACTGTGTATTTCAATAGACACACAGAGCACAGCTCGGGAGTGAGCCTTCATGAGTGGCCCCACAACAAGCGGCTTGCTATGAGGACACTCAACATGAGGAGGAGCCCGGAGCGCCAGTGAGGGACCCGAGAAGAGGAGGATCGGGGCTGCTCTGTGCAAAACCATGGCACAGAGCGTGTAAGTATAACATGTTTGTTATTTAAAAAAAAAAATACCTTTACAATCACTTTATGCAAAACAAAGCTCCTTCAAGTGGTGAACATATGGATCTCCATATTTAAAGAGATTGTAAAGGCTCGTTTTTTTTTTTTAAATAACAGACATGTTATACTTACCGCTTCTCTTCCAATTTTAGTGAATGGCCACGTGTCTTTTTAAAGTCCCTTTCACTGAAAAGTTTGTTCCATATGCTAGGGTCACAAGTAATGTACAGTTGTCCTCATAAGTTTACATACCCTGGCAGAATTTATGATTTCTTGGCCATTTTTCAGAGTATATGAATGATAACACAAAAACATTCATTTCACTCATGGTTAGTGTTTGGATGAAGCCATTTATTATCAATCAACTGTGTTTACTCTTTTTAAATCATAATGACAACAGAAATTACCCAAATGACCCTGATCAAAAGTTTACATACCCTGGTGATTTTGGCCTGATAACATACACACAAGTTGACACAAAGCGGTTTGAATGGCTATTAAAGGTAACCATCCTCACCTGTGATCTGTTTGCTTGTAATTAGTGTATGTGTATATAAAAGGTCAATGAGTTTTTGGACTCCTGACAGACCCTTGCATCTTTCATCCAGTGCTGCACTGACGTTTCTGGATTCTGAGTCATGGGGAAACCAAAGGATCTGCAGGAAAAGGTAGTTGAACTGTATAAAACAGGAAAGGGATATAAAAAGATATCCAAGGAACTTAGAATGCCAATCAGCAGTGTTCAAACTCTCTGAAAACATGTGGTGTGGCTGTTTCAAGATGCACAATGAGGAGGCACTTGAAGAAAGATGGGCTGCATGGTCGAGTTGCCAGAAGAAAGCCATTACTATGCAAATGCCACAAAGTATCCCGCTTACAATACGCCAAACAGCACAGAGACAAGCCTCAAAGCTTCTGGCACAAGGTCATTTGGAGCGATGAGACCAAAATTGAGCAAAGAATAGTCAAAGGTAATAGCAAAAGGTCAGGGCCACAAGCAGACAGGAGAAACAGAGAACAAGCCAAAGATAGGGGTATCAGGCAGGCAGGGATAGTCAGACAAGCCAAAGATCGGTACACGGAATAAGACTCAGAGCAAAAGATAGGAACAACCACACACAAGGCCAAACACGGACAAACGTTGATCAGCAATGCAGGCTTGCACTGCTAAGTGTTATAGCATGTTCCCAATTAGGGTCTGGGGTGGAGCCTAGCTGAGGAGGGCCTACAAAAGCACACAGGTGAGGGAGGCCCAGCCTTTAACTGAACACATGCAGCAATGTAGGCAATAGATAAGACATGAATGTTTACTGTGGTTTCAAGACAGAATGTTTACTGTGGTTTCATGACAGTTGTTGCCCATCCCATTATTTGATTTAGGTCTGCTTGCAAGGTTTCCACATCCTGCGCAGAATTATTGCATTGTTTATCTTTGTATCATCCGCAAATACTGAGATTAATCTATTTATACCACCCTCTATATCATTTATGAATAGATTAAACAGATGTGGTCCCATGCCATTCCCCCATTACCTGGGGGACCCCCTTAGCACACCAGACCATTCCGAGTACTCACTATTTATCACCACCCTTTGGACATGCCCCTGTAGCCAGTTTTCAATCTTGGGGACATACTCTATGGTCCATGTCAAAAGACTTCAGTTTGTAAAGTAAACTTTGTGGGGAACTGTGTCAAATGCCTTTGCAAAATCCAGATACACCACATCCACAGGCCTTCCTTTATCTTCCGAAAATATTTTGGAGTGTGTCTGTGTGAATACAGTATGTGCCAATTCATCCAAATAAGCATTTGTAAGGTCTGTTACTAATGACGGTAGAAAAGACGTGGCTTGCAGTTGAAGTTCCGATTCATGGCAAGTTTCCTGCTCATCCCAAGGTGTTCAGTAAGGTTGAGGTCAGGACTGGTGTGGATGAACTCAAGTGGCTTTCACAAACATATCAAACCATGTCTTTATAAAGCTGGATTGTGCACAGTCATGGAATAAAAGGGCCTTCTTCAAACTGTTATCACAAGGCTGGAAGTGCATAGCTCCCAACTGTCCCTGGTTTTGAGGGAATGTCCCTGATTTGCAGCAATGACCCTCTGTCCCTCTTTCCTCCTCATTTGTCCCTCATTTTGGTCTGATCTATAGAGTTGTATATAAAATGCAGTATTTTTTTTTTCAAAAAGTGTTTCCTAGAGCTAAACCTTTAATCTGATTTCTAAATTGCTGCATTTTTAAATGCCAAAAGCCAATATAAAGGAATAGTGGTAAAAAAAGCACTTGTAGGTTTAACTAATCTTGTTTTTGTAAAATTCTTCTTTAAGGGGGCTTGGCAGGGGGTGTTTCCTATGCCTACATACTTTCGCTAATAGGTGTCCCTCATTCCCATCTCAAAAAGTTGGGAAGTATGGAAGTGCACAGTTGTCTAAAATATATTTTTGCAGCATTAACAGTACTGTTCACTGGAAAGACTGAACTTAAATATTTGGAGGCGTGCCCCTATACTTTTGGCCATATATTATCACCTTTGTGCATATGATAACATTCCTGACTGTTCAATTGACCTGTAAAAGAGGGATCACCATCATATTTAAGCTGGGTATACACAGGGAGTTTTTTTCCTTCAGCCAGTGGATTCAACGAAAAACAGATTCCCACATCCACACAAGCGATGTGGATGCAGGGATCTCTCCCACTGCACTACTGTATTCTGACAGCAGTTACTCCCCCCCCCCCCCCCGTCAGAATACACAGATCAGCGCTGCATCCGTGGGCTGCAAGTGCAAGGTGAATGCTGTTTTTTCCAGCAAGGCCGTCTACAGAAGCCAGTCTAAAAGATGGGTAACAGATAGAGCAACATTCGGCCGGGTTCCTGCTGAACTGGACGATATTCAGTCCATGTATACCCAGATTTAGTCTGTGTTCCTGCCTAACAGCACAGTAGACTTATCATGAGACTGCTCTTATGGGTTTGAAAGTTTAAGGATTAGCTTGACCTTAAAGCATGAGATTTTGAAACAGGAATCTCATTGTTCTGCCATTTGGGTGCTGACCTGATACTTGTTGGTATCGGGAATCCCAGAGCAGATGTCAATGTCATGGAGTAAAGAACAACATTGTAAATGGCAAAAACACCCTCTTAAGTGACTTGTACTGCTTTTACATCAGTTATTAAGCAAGATGCTGACTACACTGTCTAAAATTCACATATAGCTACTACAGGTACAGATTAGTCTATGAAACACAATAGATTAGTGGTTCCTAAACTCAGTCCTCAAGTGCCCCCAACAGTCCATGTTTTGGGAATTTCTCTTAGATAAAATATCTGTAGCGCCCTCTAGTGTGCTACTAGTGTGACTGCAGGGAAATGTATGTCTGACTCATTGACTCATGCTTATACCTTGAGTCTGTAATTGGGTCAGGGTTTATTAGAGTTCAGCTCTCTGTTGCCTCCTCTAGGTTCTGGAAAGTTGGAGAACATTCTGGAAGCTGGAGGGCAGAGGCTAGGAGAGCTATTCTACATGTTTAAGGGATTTTAGCCAATCACCAGGCAGTGGGCCTGGCAGGGGACTAAGTAAGCTCTTAAATATGAATGAGTCATGCCAGCAGGAGTCGTCAGGTGTAAAATGGGGATGCAGTGCTGAGGGGACTGTTGATGGCCTTCGAGGGACCCCTGCCGAGGAGGGGCTCTACCTAAGACTGCTAGTTACTAAAGGGGGGATCAGAGCTGTGCAGACCAAGAAGGGGGAATCAGTTGTTGTTGTACAGAGTAAAGCAGAAGAATCATGTAGAGTTGTAAATGGGGAGTTCAAGTTGGGCATCCCAAAATTCCTATCCCCATCCAAGTTATTACCCCTACTAAAAACACAAAACAAAGTTCAAGGACTGTTCACTGTGTTTGGATGAAAGCTGAAGCTGTTGTGTGCCTGGCTGTGCAGCAGTGGGGAACCCTAACATGATACATATCTGTCAAATGCCAAATCATTAACAGGCATTTAAAGGTGCAAGGTAAAGGAAAACCTGAAAACATAACCTGTTGGGGGTACTTGAAGAATCACGTTGGGAACCATTGCAGTAGACAAATACATTGAACCACAACTCAAATGTGTAATAAAAACAACCCCCAGTTTCCCTTTAAATCTCTGCCAACATATGAACACATCCGAGGGATCAATAGTTATTTTTAACAGCAGAAGACGTAATTAGTAGGCATCGGCCTTCCTAATGGTTTCCTCTGATTTGGCTCTCAAGCAAGTGGCTCCATCATCGTGGGATAATTGAGTGATAATTGCACATCTCTGTGTGGTTAAAACAATGCACCTGCTGGGAGCTAAAACAGTCCAGAAAGCAGGAAACTGCTGCAAAAGATCTGACGGCTCCTTTGGCGAGACGTCAGCTGAATGAAACGTGGGTCCCAAACACAGAACAACAGCCTTCTAAAGGGAAGATACAGTTGTGCTCATAAGTTTACATATCCTTATTTAAGCTCCTGCAGACACTTATAGGCATGTCTATGTGTCTGCACTTTATATCTATCGGTAGTTTCTGTTGTCATTATGATTTAAAGAGAGTAAACACAGTTGATTGATAATAAATGGCTTCAGCCAAACACTAACCATGAGTGAAAGAAATGTTTTTGTGTTATCAGTCATATTCTCTGCAAAATGGTCAAGAAATCATAAATTCTGCCAGGGTATGTAAACTTATGAGCACAACTTATCTAAAAAAATGTTGACTTGCAGGAGGAGATTGGACAAACTCCTTATATGATGCTCATACTTTACACAATAATTTTTTTACAGCATTTCCTACCACTTGCAACTACATTTCAATTGCAAAAGCAATCATACGGATTAAATAGACTGCGTACAAAGATAGATATAAAGTGCAGACACATAGACATGCCTATAAGTATCTGCAGGAGCTTATAAAAGCCAACTGATACCAAGTGCCAGTCTGTTGCTTTGCTGACATTTGTCCACTCCTTCCTTTCTTTTGCACATTTCTATTGGCCAGTGAGGCCATCCATTATAGTGATAGGCCAAAAGAAATGTGAGGGGGCATAGATGCTTAATGATTATTTATTGCCTATAGCTGAAATTGTAGACACCATTAACCACTTGCCAACTGCCGACCGCAGTCTGACGGCAACAAAGTGGCTCGATATCGCAAACCGCCGTCATATATCCCTCACTGTGAGCGCACGCGCACTGCCGGAGGCGCGCTCGCATGCTCACTGTGTTCAGGGGGGGCCAGGGAGTGGGTAGGGCGGACTTGATCGCCGCCGCATACCCGCAATGGCCCCCCCGCAGTGAAAGAACGGAGGTCCATGTAAGTAAACACGGATCTCCATTCTGTTAGAGGGGGAAGGGCTGTGATCACAGGCTTCCTGTATATGGAAGCTGTGATCACTCCCTTCCCCCAGCCAGGACAGCCCACAAACAGTTAGAACACGCCCAGGGAACACAGTTAACCCTTAGAGTGCCCCCTCCAGGTTAACCCCTTCACTGCCAATGGCATTTACACAGTAATCAGTGCATTTTTATAGCACTGATCGCTGTATAAATGCCAAGGGTCCCAAAAAAGTGTCAAAACAGTCCGACATGTCCGCCGCAATATTGCAGAACCGCTAAAAATCGCAGATCGCCACCATTACTAGTAAAAAATTAAAAATAAAAACCCCAGAAATTAATTCTCATCATCCGTAAACGCGGCAACTTTTGCGCAAACCAATCAATAAACGCCGATTGCAATTTTTGCAAAATATGACGAAGAATATAAATCGGCCAAAACCTATGGAAAAAAAAAAATTTATATTTTTTTTTTTGTATTTGTATTTTAGCAAAAGGTAAGAAATTTGGATTTTTTTTTTGCAAAATTGTCGCTCTTCTTTTGTTTATAGCGGCGATCAGAAAGGACGCAGAGGGGATCAAATACCACCAAAAGAAAGCTCTATTTGTGGGAAATAAGGACGCAAATTTAGTTTGGGTACAACGTCGCAAGACCACGCAATTGTTAGTTAAAGCGACGCAGTGCCGAATCGCAAAAAGTGCTCTGGTCCTAAAGTGGGAAATCCTTCCGGGGCTGAAGTGGTTAAACTGCTATATGATGAATACTTACACCCAAACGCTGATACAATTAGCACAAGATTTCATCTACAAATACGGAAAGGTTTCTTCACAGTAAGAGCTGTGAAAATGTGGAATAGACTCCCTCCAGAGGTGGTATTGGCCAGCACGGTTGATTGCTTTAAAAAAGGCCTGGATTCTTTCCTTAATGTAAATAATATAACTGGGTACTAACATTTTTAGGTAAAGTTGATACAGGGTGAATCCGATTGCCTCTCGGGGAATCAGGAAGGAATTTTTTCCCCCGCTATTGCAAATTGGATCCATGCTTTGCTGGGGTTTTTTGCCTTCCTCTGGATCAACTGTGGGTGAAGGATTGTATATGGGATTATTTGGTTATGTATATATATATATATATATATATATATATATATATATTTATAAATGGTTTTATTTTTGTTTTTTTTTGTTTTGTTTTTTTTGGTTGAACTAGATGGACTTGTGTCTTTTTTCAACCTGACGAACTATGTAACTATGTAAATATGTAACCCCCAACACTATGGGAAATGTACAAATCTGTGATGTAAAGCCATTTTCTGCAACTTTCTTATAAAAGGAAGAGAGTGCATGAAGCGACATTCATGAAATTAGAGTCTGATCTATCACAGTGTCCCTCCTAGAGATGTAACATTTCTGTAAATTTTAAAGCCATGGGAAAAAAAGTTTTTTCCCAATTTCCAGGAAAAAATTTAAATTTTCTAAAAAATTGAAATAAAAAATTCAGTGGGCAGTAGTCCTACAAATTGAAAGTCAATTTGTTACGCTGGGAAGGTGAAATTCAGTATATATAAAAGTATTATGTTTGCAATAAAAGTACAGCTTATTTGGTAAATAAACGTTACATTTTTATTACAACTGGAAATACAAGGACTGTATATGTCAAGAACATTTGACTCTATATGAGAACAGGTAACTCCCACCCCCCTACCCCCCCCATTTCCCTCATAATAATGTAAAAGCTTACAGCCAATATGCATTTTCAGTTATTGACACTGCTGATCCAAAAGCATATATTGCGCTTGCTTTATTAATGTCTTTATGATTTTTATCTATAAATAAAGGGATTGTGTATTTTTTGGGAGGCCGTGGTTTGAAACACTTCCTTACTTGAAGATGCGGCTGGTGAAGAAACACTTTGTGATGATCCTGAAGCAGCAGAGTGTTTCTGGACTAAGAACTCTGGATGGAAGCTACTTGCACTTTCATTCTGGCCCTCATTTAATTCCATAAAGTATTTTTTTATGTCTTTAGGACACCTTTGGCATGCAAGGATGTGTTTTGTTATCTTTGTAGCATTTGGAAAATAATATTCCTTCTTACAATATTTGCAAATTGCAGCTTTGCTCTCAGTACAAAGTGTGCTGTGGAAATGTTTCCAAACTCTAGATGTTGGTCTCTCTGTTTTACTGAGAGGAGGAGATGAAAAAACAACTTACTGATCAGACTATAGGGAAACATTATGCTATGATGTGGAGAACATGATTAGGAATCTTTAAAAGGTTATAAAGATAAAATAATTTGTTGGACAAATTTGCCCTCTTACCTATCTATTAAGGCCTGGAAGGACAGAAACTATCATCTACTACGGGGGTCGGCAAGCTGTCGATCGCGGTCCACCTGTCGATCGCCGGCAGGTGACAGGTGGACCGCGAACAGGTTCCTGCGCCGCAGACACCCGCCCTCTGTGTGCCGGTCCTTCCTCCCTCCCAGCCTCAAGCCTCCTGCCTGGCTGTGCTGTGCCATCTATGTCCCGGCATCTCTCTTCCGCCTCCATTCTCCTCCGCCGCTAATATAAGTAAACAGCAGAGACCAGGAAAAAGCTCAGGATGGAGGGCGGGAGGTGGAGCCGGCCGGCAGAAACTTTTTATGTTAAACCGCTGGTGATTGGTTGGTAGCACACAGGCTGGTCCTAAGCAACCAATCACCAGCTTGCTAATATGAGAAGTCACTCTGCCAGCTCTCCCTCTGTCCAGAACAGTGCTGCCTCCCAGTCTCCACTGTGAAACAGGTAGGACACTGTGCTACGGGAGAGGAGGAAAGGGGGGGAGGTTACTGCTATAGGGGAAAGGGGGGGCAGAATATACCATTGTGTGTGTGTGTGTGTGGGGGGGTGATGTGAAGGGGGCAGAGGACACTGTTATGGGCAGGGTCACCCCCATAGAAGTGTCCTCTACCACCCTTCACATCACGCCCCATCCCTGCATTCTGACCGTAACGCACTCCTGATCCCTGTATTCTGACCGCAACACACTCCTGATTCCTGCATTCTGACCGCAACGCACTCCTGATCCCTGCATTCTGACCGTAACACACTCCTGATCCTTGCATTCTGACCGCAACGCACTCCTTAACCCTGCATTCTGACCACAATGCACTCCTGATTCCTGCATTCTGACCGCAACGCACTCCTGATCCCTGCATTCTGACCACAACGCACTCCTGGACCCTGCATTCTGACCGCCACGCACTCCTGAACCCTGCATACTGACCGCAACACACTCCTGATACCTGCATTGTGACCGCAATACACTCCTGAACTCTGCATTCTGACCGCAACGCACTCCTGATCCCTGAATTCTGACCACAACACACTCCTGATCCTGCATTCTGACCACAATGCACTCCTTACCCTGCATTCTGATCACAACGCACTCCTGGACCCTGCATTCTGACCGCAACGCACTCCTGATACCTGCATTCTGACTGAAACACAGTCCTGAACCCTGCATTCTACCACAACACACTCCTGAACCCTGCACTCTCTTGCAATTCTTATTTTTGTTAAAAAAAAGGGGGGGTCTGTCTTACTGTTTTTTTGGGGGGTTTTGTGGGCGGGGGGCACTGTGCCCAGTGATCTTTGATTTCATCAGTCTTGTTCAAGTAGATCTCCATCTCTTGAAGGTTGCCTATCCCTGATCTACTGTATCCCAACAAATAAAAGAACAGATACCACGCTTCTTTTTTCTCAATTTTTTCCAGAAAAAAACTAAAACCAGCTTTGAAAAAAACAGCAAAAAAACCTTTTTTTCCCCAAGTTTTCAGTTTTTTCCCAGGCCTTCCCATCTTTAGTCCCTCCCAGGACACCCCCATAAACTTGAGAAACCTAGAACTGAACTAAACGGATGTCAAACAGATAAGGCTAAACAAAAGGCCGCTGGCTGAAACAGAGTTTTTATGACAAAAGCAATAAGCCAAAAAAAAAACGTGTTTCAACACATGCTCCCATCCATCCAATTTAAAACTATGAAAAGTTCTGGCACTAGCAATCTAGTTAGGAGGAGTTCAGATTGCTAAATTATATTTGGAGCCCTCAACTTTTCTTTTCAACTTTTTTAGCCCCTAGCCTTTAACCAGAACTTAATCCTTCTCTAAAAGTCCAAATTCTTCTTTAACCACTTCAGCCCCGGAAGGATTTGCTGCTTTAGGACCGGAGCCCTTTTTGCGATTCGGCGATGGGCCGCTTTAACTGACAATTGCGCGGTCGTGCGACGTTGTACCCAAACAAAATTTGCGTCCTTTTTTTCTCACAAATAGAGCTTTCTTTTGGTGGTATTTGATCCCCTCTGCGTCATTTCTGATCGCCGCTATAAACAAAAGAAGAGCGACCATTTTGCAAAAAAACCCAAATTTCTTACTTTTTGCTAAAATACAAATCCAAAAAAAAAATATAAAAAAACATTTTTTTTCACCGTTTTTGGCCGATTTTATATTCTTCCTCATATTTGCGATAAAAAAAATCGCAATCGGCGTTTATTGATTGGTTTGCGCAAAAGTGGTCGCGTTTA
The DNA here is from genome assembly GCA_018402905.1 of Glandirana rugosa. Taxonomy (NCBI): domain Eukaryota; kingdom Metazoa; phylum Chordata; class Amphibia; order Anura; family Ranidae; genus Glandirana; species Glandirana rugosa. The sequence continues at coordinate 301,926 of BLSH010216382.1, read as the reverse complement.
CGGATGATGAGAATTCATTTTTGGGGTTTTTATTATTTTTTTTCTTTTTACTAGTAATGGCGGCGATCTGCGATTTTTAGCGGTACTGCGATATTTCAGCGGACATGTCGGACTATTTTGACACTTTTTTGGGACCATTGGCATTTATACAGCGATCAGTGCTATAAAAATGCACTGGTTACTGTGTAAATGCCATTGGCAGTGAAGGGGTTAACCTGCAGGGGGCGCTCTAAGGGTTAACTGTGTTCCCTGGGCGTGTTCTTACTGTAGGGGGACTTGCCTAGCTGGGGAAGGGAAGTGGTCACAGCCTTCGTATACAGGAAGGCTGTGATCACAGCCCTTCCCCCTCACACAGAGCGGAGGTCCGTGTTTACATACACGGACCTCCGCTCCTTCGCTCCGGGGGGGCCATCGCGGGTAGCCGGCGGCAATCGAAGCCACCGCACCCGCTCCCTGGCCCTCCCCGAACACAGTGAGCGCGCGGGCGCGCCTCTGGCGGCGCGCGCGCGCTCACTATGCTCGTGAGCGCGGCCGCCGTCATATGACAGCGATTTGCGCTCACGAGCCACCTTGTCGCCGTCAATTGCCGATCAGCGGTCGGCAAGCGGTTAAAGCCCAACTTTGCAAACTCCCAGATTCACTACCTACTAGAAAAAGAGTACCACACTTGATGTTAGATGACCTTTTAAGTCCCTAAAGACAAACAAGAGACAGGACCCAGATGGGTTCTCAGCCTTCTTCAACAACAAATTGACTGACACCTTGACAGTTTGACACCTCACCTTGTTGCTCTGTTCAACGAAGCAAAAGTGTCTCATATATTTTCCACCAAGATGCTAAAGGCTCACATTGTGCTTCATTCACAAAAATTTGATGTAAATTAGGTCATAACATTTTTCAAAAAAGTTTTTGCAATTCACAAAAAAAAAAAAAAAATGCTACTAAAATACTGCATGTCAGTTTCTATTGCTTATAAAGAGGTAAAATGGTTTAAACCATAGAAATATGCCCACTCACTAAGTCAGTGCGGTCCATGCAGCATATGTATTATTACAAAAGAAAAAAGGTGACTAGAATAGCAGTCAAAGGGAAGCTGTTTTCACAGGACACACATGGTGTACCAAAAACAGTTAAGTTCAAATAAGTAAAGACAAAATATCTTTATAAGGCCTCATACACACGGACGTTTTTTGACGCCAACGTTTTTTGCAGCTCTCCATGTTAGTCAATGGCCCCATAAAAACGCCCTTTTTTAGCTGTAGATGGCGTCGGCGTTAGTGAGCTGAAACTAGAACCCACGGCCAGCGCGTTCTGAGGCTGTAACGTTTTGGCGTTTTTTGGCGCGGACGCCGCAAAACGCTCACTAACACCGTACCGGCGTTAACCGGCGTTTCTGACGCCAGCGTTTTTAGGTTGTAAAATAGCAGAGGATTTTTTTTTTTTTAAAAAAGCCTATTGACGCCGACATTCACTAACGCTCATTAACGCCAATGCAAAACGCCAAAAAAAAAACGCAGATTTTTCCCTGACGTCGGACCTGACGTTTTGTTTATTTTTAAAACATACACCCGTGTGTATGAGGCCTAAACGTCAAATATTGAATGAAAATAGTATAAAAATGACAAACACATATAAATACCCTTCTTCCACCAATGAAAAAGACAATATGGTCTTTTTATTGGTGGAAGAAGGGTATTTACAATATAAATGTGTGAGGTTTTTATACTATTTTCCCTTGGTAACCTCTGGAGGAACCCTAGGCTTCTAAGGAACCCTGGCTGAGAATCCCTGCATTAAAGTAATTTTTGCTGTAATATTAGGATGTCATTGCTATATTTAGGACAGGTGTGTTATCTCTTGTTAGAGAATAGCCATGGTCATTCTCTGATGTTCTTAACCACTTCCCGACAGCGCCATAGCCGAATGACGGTTACAGCGCGGCCCTACGTCAATAGACGTCCTCCCATTCGGCTCGTGCTGGGCGCACTCCCGTCGGTGCCGTGAGCGTGCCCGCGGGTCCGGCAGACCCGATGTCCGCCGGAGACCCGCGATCTCCGTACAGAGAGGAGGCCGAAGTAAACACGGCGGTTCCCCATTCTGTGAGGGGGAGCATGCCAGATGTACTGATCCCTGTCACTGGGATCAGTTAGATCTGTCATGCCCCTGCCAACCCCACCCCCCCACACTTAGAACACACCCAGGGAACACAGTTAACCCCTTCACTGCCCCCTGCAGGTTAACCCCTTCACTGCCAATGACATTTATACAGTAATCAGTGGACATTTAAATTTCTGATCGCTGCATAAATGTCATTGGTCCCAAAAAAGTGTCAAAAACGTCCGACATGTCTGCCGCAATATCGCAGTCCCGATAAAAATCGCAGATCGCTGCCATTACCAGTAAAAAAATAAAAAAAATAATAAAAACGCCATAAATCAATGTCCATAGTTTGTAGTCGCTATAACTTTTGCGCAACCCAATCAATAAACGCAGATTGCGATTTTTTTTACCAAAAATATGAGGAAGAATATATATCGGCCTAAACGGAAGAATACATTTGTTTTTTATTTTTTATTTTTGGATATTTATCAGAATAAATGATGCAGACCGGATCAAATACCACCAAAAGAAAGCTCTAATTGTGGGAAAAAAAGGACGCCAATTTTGTTTGGGTACAACGTCGCACGACCGCGCAATTGTCATTCAAAGAGCGACAGCGCTGAAAACTGAAAATTGGTCCGGGCAGGATGGGGGGTTTAAGTGCCCAGTAAGGAAGTGGTTAAAAGTGTCACTCTGGTATCCATCTGTCAAACCTTCAAATTAATGACACCCCTCTCCTAACAGCTCAAGTTCCACAACTTTGTAGTAATACTTGTCTATTCATAATCCCATTCTGCGAATATTTGAGTCAAAGATATCTCTAAAAATAATTGTGAAAAAGTAAAGCACTCCCACTACATATGACATACGTTCTAACAAGGGATTAGACCATTGTGATATGCATGGACATTGTATTATGATTGAAGTGATTGGGAGGTTTGCCAGATCACATACTTAGTACTTGATCTGACACTTCCGGGGAGAGGGCGCATGTGGGCACCGCTGGCGACCCAGCCGTGCTGTGATTGAACACAGCAGATGTCAATCAGTGGATGGCGGTCAATAGATTATTGCCAGCACTCGGCGATCATTATGAATTTACACAGGACTGATCATGGCATAAAATCCATTACTCCACCTAGTAAAAACACCTAACAGTACACCAAAACACTGGCTAAGCACACATTTAACCCTTTGAGTACCCTAGATGTTTAACCCCTTCCCAGCCAGTGTCATTAATACAGTGATAGTGCATATTTTTAGCACTGATTACTGTATTGGTGTCACTTGTAACCAGAAAGTGCCCAAAGTGTCAGTTATTGTACGAAAGTCCACCGCAATATTGCAGTCCCACTATAAGTCACTGATCGCAGCCATTGCTAGTAAAAAAATAAATAAATAAAAATTCCAGCATATATCCCATAGTATGTAGACGCTATAACTTTTACACAAACCAATCAATATACACAAAATTGTCGGTCTGGATTCATCCCCCATAGACGGGCAGAGGATATCTATCGTGAAGTACTTGACCTTACCCACCTTTTCTCAGTCATGCACTTCGGGGGGGGGGGGGGTCAAGAAAACCTTGCAACCCTACCAGCAGTGGTTCCTTACATTGTTCCCTGCTCTCTCCAAAACAAGACCTAGAGTTATTGGAACTGCAGTATATTGTTATAAACCCAGAGCAGGATTGGGGTCCCCATACTAACAAATTATTACAAGGGGCACATATAGCATTGTAAAGCTCTACGCTATATACATCTTGTATAATAAATCCCTTGCCCTGCTACATCCTTCAATGGAAACTCCTCTGTGGGTCCCAATAAATTCTATGTATTTCTACCCAATTATGATCTCATTGATTTGCTTACTCTCAACCTGTGGCATAAACAATTATGTGCTGCCCTGAAGCATTTCCTTGCAGTTTAGGGTTCAGCTAAATGAGGGATTCCTCTCACCTCACTTGCTTCTGTTAAACATCTCTAGGTGTCCTCTCTTCCCAACAGGCATGAAGTTCCCTAACATTTTAAGTTGGTGGATAGACAAAATCTTCCTAGATGTCTACTCTTTCCAAACATTCAATCAAGCATCAAGACATTCCACTACTTCCAAGAAACCCATGTAGCACCTGACTCAATAGCTTTTAAACACAGACAGCTCCATCATTTATCTCCTCTCTATTCAAAAACATGACACACCACTTGTTCTCACAAATGTGGGAAACAAATACAGTACATATACCCATGCCCCCAGCCTCATTTTAGCCATACAGTCACAATGCAGCTATAGATAAGTGCTTATATTTTGCTTTCAATATTTTTTATTAGGTTTTTCAATCTAGAAAAGGTAGCAAATACCATAAGTCAAACAAAACCAAAGAAAATTCCCAGCTCAACTTACCAACCAACCTGCAACCAACCAAATTATCATGTCTAACAGTTTGCGTTAAAACCCCCTGTTTTTAACACAAACTATTAGGATAATTCAGTTGGTTGCAGGCTGATTGGTAAGTTGAGCTGGGAATTTTCTTTGGTTTTGCTTGCTTTCCTTGCTGCGAAGGCCAGTTATAGAAGGGGGCAGTGGCCATTTGTTTGAATAAACATAGTAAGGTCAAGTTATCCATAGATATCCATTAGCTGTAGTAAGAAAAGATTGTAAACATAATAGTTTTTCATACAGAGTGTTATCCTTTAATTATTAGCAGCTAATTCATTGATTGGTCCCTCAAGAAAAGGAGGGGGGAGACCACATTTCTCGTATTGTTCAGTTAGATCATGACCAAACATCGAGTATAAAAGGCCTATCAGGAAAGTCAGAGAAAGGAGACGAAAAGATAAAGGAAATATGATAGAAAAAAAAAGAAAGGAAATTAATGTTCCAATTAAATTCTATTGAAGTTGAAATGCTTTATATGGAATGGAGATTAATCAAGGAAACTAATGAGCATTAAATAGAGCTTGAGCCTACACACTGAATTCACAACATACATATGCCACAGTTATACCTTATACCTTCAATATATGCTTTAAATATTGTGCCACAAGTGAGGTTCTCAAAGACACACATAAACCTCAGCACAATAGTTTTTAGGAAGGTAGGGCTTCATTAAAATACTTGAGAACTAAATAGCAAGCAACCAGTAACTGTTGAGACAAAAACACTGGTCAGGAGTAAGTAACTACAATATAGCATATAGAGTGCGGGGTCAGGAGTATTAAATTCAAGATACTAACAATAACTTATAGAGCCATCCACAACCTGGCCCCCAGCTACATCACTAACCTGGTCTCAAAATACCAACCAAATTGATCTCTTTGCTCCTCTCAAGATCTTCTGCTCTCTAGCTCCCTTATCACCTCATCCCATGCTCGCCTCCAAGACTTCTACAGAGCCTCTCCCATCCTCTGGAATGCTCTACCCCAATCTGTCCGACTTTCTCCTACTTTGTCCACCTTCAGACAATCCCTGAAAACTCATCTCTTCAGAGAAGCCTATCTGGCTCCCACCTAACAACTGTACATTTATCTTCTCCATTGGCACATCCCCCACAGTTGTTACCTCTTGTATCCCTTGACCTTCCCTCTTAGATTGTAAGCTCTAACGAGCATTCCTACTGTATTTAAGTGTATTGTATTTGTACTGTCTACCCTCAAGTTGTAAAGCACTGCATAAACTGTTGGCGCTATATAAATCCTGTATAATAATAATGCACCCAGTGCAGTGGTTTGAAGTAGAGTATGTCATATACTTCCCAGCATAAAGAATGCAGTGGTCAGGGGTATATAATGTATAGTCCAGAGTACAGAGTGCCGTGGCTATAAGTATGTAAGATTCAATTGTAAAGGTATGTACCACGCAGCACAGCATTCAGACTATGATCAGGAGTATGTATTGTACATTGTACGTTAAACAAGGAGACAGGAAGGCGCAAGCACCCAGTGCATTATCGCAACAAATGTATTTAAGCAAATAAAATGGATAAAAAGTGGGTACTTACAAAAGTGCATCTGGTAAAACACATAGACCACAACATGCCATATACAGGGAGTGCAGAATTATTAGGCAAGTTGTATTTTTGAGGAATAATTTTATTATTGAACAACAACCATGTTCTCAATGATTCCAAAAACTCATTAATATCATTGTACCAACAACAAGTTATTATTTTAATAAGGAGTTTTTATGTTGAACGGATTATTAAGACGTGAGGGACATATACCGTACAACACCAGATACACAAAATGGTCTACGTGAAAACATTCATGGGTGAAAAATAGGTAAAATAAACGAATTTATGTAAACAACGCTATTACGTGACCCACGAACGCGGAAGGACAGAGGAACAAATTGCATGTTACATGTTATGTATGAGGACTAGTATCAGACTTACGACACGACGCACCATGTATGGAAATGTTAACTTAGAATGTATGAATATCGGTGCCGTGAGACATGAGACCTGATATGTAATATATGGGGACTGGTGACGTAAGAAATACGACCCTTCATATACTGTATGAGATG
>BLSH010216382.1:271562-284999 GCA_018402905.1 Glandirana rugosa | reverse complement strand
GGGGTCTTGAGAGGAGCCAAGAGTGGGAGTGCCGTGCCGCCAGGATGGGGGTCATGGAAGAAGTCAGACATGTGTAGTGTGGAGAGACTATAGGATAAAACCAGAGCCACCAAGCTGACTGACTGAGCCCCTGTTTCTGCACTACTTTTGGTGGCGATTTGAAAGATATCTGCGCATGAACCCGCACACATGTCTATCAAATCGTCCCGAAGTCGGGCTGAGATGCTGATTTTAAACCCGCCCTCAGTGTGAACGCGGGCTTATTCTGGGGAGTAGGTGCGAAAATTGGGGCAGGCTTGAAGGGGCCCCGGTGCCTTACTATGCCCAGGGGCCCATAATCCTATTAAGATGGCCCTGACAGGAGATCAAAAGTAATTGTATACCTGTGACCCACCCACAAGAGAAGTATTGCCAAAAAAGCTTTGGCTATAATTGTCTTTTAAGTGCAAAAGATATGTTGATCCTGCCAGCAGAAATCGGGTTAGCTGATAACTTCCTGTGCTCTCTGCTTAGGCTGCACCCTTATTAGTTACATTGTTCCCAGCTATCTCTGATGATAGAACCTATTCCTTCTCTGTTATGATGAAGGAGAGAGGGGTAGGTGTGTGCAGTCCTGTCCTTGTAGTAGGGTGAGTGAGCATTGTCAACCTAGGACAGGAAGTGTGTTACTGGCAGGGTTACCTATTCTAAATAAATGGAAAAAAGTCTAAAAAAAAAACAAGTGTAGCCACCATATCTAAGGACTGGTAAACGTTAATATATTACATTTACATATGTTTTAACTACCAACAGTTTTATACTGCACTTTTATACTGTGAATAATGCATACAATTTACACATCAACTATCCAGCATACATTGCATCTCATTTGTCCAGCTTAAATTGGGACATCATTAAAAACATTGATGATTATTGCGAAGAATACCCCTCACATTGGTAATAAAGCTTTTTACATTGGTAGTCAGTGAGAAAAATGCACACTCCTGGCAACAGAAAGATGTTTCTGCAATTAAGTTTAATGCAGCTGTCCCCCTAGTGTCAGTTTACTGACTCTAGCAATGACGGAAGAGAGATGCACCCTTGGGGTTACAGTTTACGTGTGAGGATTTGCCCCCTGGCTGTACTGGGAGAGAACTACATCTACCAACAGGCTGTGGAGCAAAGGAGGGTTTCTGGGAGAAGAGGTGCCTCATGGGAGAGACTATTTAAGCAGAGGCTGGAGGCCTAACACGCTCTCTCTGGACAGCGCAGATCTGTAAGCAGGGAATCTGTTGCTGAAAGTGGCGGAGTTGCGGCCTACTTTCACAGACTGATCAACTCAGATACCCCGAAGGACTTCAGTGAGCAGCCTGAGTGACCTGCCCTGCAGCAAGCGGGGCCTGTTCCTGATCCATACATCCCGTATGGACGATCAATCCGGGAGAGCCATGGTGGGAGGAGGTGGAGGCTGATCTTAGGAGCCAGAGACCAGAGTGATCATCATCTCCATCCTCATCCTTAGCGGTGGATACATCATTTGCATATCCAGTTCCTGTGTGGTAAGCCGGTGAAAACCCATCCTAACAGACACTGTGCCCAGATAATCTGATTCTTAATATCTGATAGCATATCTACTAGTTGGAGAGGCTTATCTATTAACTTTGGGAACAGAAGTGGAGTAAAAGCATTCATACGTTATATTGGGTTGTTGCTACTTGTAGTTCCACAGATTGAAGTCAGTGATCACTGTGAAGCTTTCATTGTTCTGCTGCAGAAAGAGTGCTCTATACAATCACATTACACTTCCTTGGAATTAACTTTGTTACATCAGTCTTTGTTTGGTACATACCATTTCATCTAGAAAAGCTAGCTGAAGATCAACTGAACTGTCAAGCAAGGAACATCAAACTACAACCACTCTTCATTCTCTCCCCCACTTAGTGACGTTATACCACTCTGCCAGAGTTTGTTATAAAGCTGCATTCACCAAAGAACTCTCTCCCTTAGAGCAGGTTGAATATAGCTGCATGTACTATTCTGGTGTTGTACTTGTTTATCTACTGTTTGCTGGTGTCATGTGAGTGAGCAATAGAGAGTTGTCTGACACTTCAGGAGTCATTCCCCTGCTCTCCTGTGCCTCACTCCTGAGCACAGTGTATTGAAATATATATATAATTGGTTGAAACTACAGAGTCATAGCTGACATACCATATCATTTACTTGTGTGTAACACTTATCCAGTTATGAGAATTATTTGATGTGCTTAACTTTAGCCTGTTGAGTTGAAGTTCTTTATAAAAGAAAATATATTCTTTGAGTAAACACTTTTGATTTATAATTAAAATCTTGTGCACTCTATTACTGTGTCTCTGCTTAATGGGGAACTAACACTATGGGGTTGATTTACTAAAGCTGGAGAGTGCAAAAACCAGTGCAGCTTTGCATGGCAGCTTCTAACCTCAGCTTGTTCAGTCAAGCTTTGACAATAAAACCTTGAAGCTGATTAGTTTCTGTGTGGAGCTGCACCAAATTTTGCACTTTCACGCTTTAGTAAATCAACCCCTATGAGTAAACCCAGTGTGTCAGAGGTGGCAAAGGACTTACAGAGTCAGGGAAACCAGAGGGGGATTGACTTATCTAGCGACCCTCAAAAAGGACATCACTACAATTGGTTGCTAGAATGCTACCCTTAACCACTTCCCATCCAGCGTACATATAGTTAGATTCTGGATGGGAAGAGGTTATATCAGGATCATAGCTGCAGCTAAGTAAAAGTGATCCAAGTGGCTTCACAGCCACCCAATCACTTTTACAGGGCTCTCTGTCCCCTGAGCTCCCCATAAAGAGTACTTATCATTACCAAAGCTATCACAATGGATATTGTCCAACCCTTGTGATAGCAATATAGTTGAAAGAAAAAGTGTAAAAAAAAAGAAAGAAATACATGTAAATAAAATAAATAAATACTTTTTAAAGGACTTTCATCCTCCTGTGCTCACGTGAATGCAAACACACATAGGTCCGCTTGCATATATACACAGTGGTTGCACTACACATGAGGTATTGTCATGAACATCAGAGTGAGAGCGTTTTATATATATATGTATGTATATACACCATGTTCCAAATTATTATGCAAATTCTATTTCAGTGTCACAAAGATTAAATATTTTGTTTTTCAGTTTAACTCATGGATGGCATTGTGTCTCAGGGCTCTTTTGATCACTGAAAACAATCTCGGACACCTGTGATAATTAGATTGCCAGGTGAGCCCAATTAAAGGAAAAACTACTAAAGGAGGGTGTTCCACATTATTAAGTAGAGCACCATTTTCAAGCAATATGGGGAAGAAAAAGGATCTCTCTGCTGCCGAAAAGAGTGAAATAGTTGAATGCCCTGGACGAGGTATGAAAACATTAGATATTTCACGAATACGTAATTGTGATCATCGCACTATTAAGAGATTTGTGGCTGATTCAGAGCACAGATGGTTTTGTGCAGATAAAGGCATATTGAGGAAGATTTCTGCCAGATCCATGCATCGGATCAAGAGAGCAATTGCTAAAACACCATTACATAGCAGCAAATAGATATTTGAAGCTGCTGGTGCCTCTGGAGTCCCAGGGACATCAAGGTGTAGAGTCCTCCAGAGTCTTGCAACTGTGCATAAACCTTCCATTCGGCCACTACTAACCAATGCTCACAAGCAGAAACGGTTGCATTGGGCAGAAAAATACATGAAGACTAATTTTCAAACAATCCTGTTCACTGATGAGTGCCATGCAACCCTGGATGGTCCAGATGGATGGAGATGGAGTAGTGGATGGTTGGTGGACGGCCACCCTGTTCCAACAAGGCTGCGATGTCAGCAAGGTGGTGGTGGAGACATGTTTTGGGCCGGAATCATGGGAAGAGAGCTGGTCGGCCCCTTTAGGGTTTCCGAAGGTTTAAAGATGACCTCTGCAAAGTATGTGGAGTTCCTGACTGACCACTTCCTTCCCTGGTACAGAAGGAAGAACTATGCTTTCTGTAATAAAATCATCTTCATGCATGACAATGCACCATCTCATGCTGCAAAGAATACCTCTGCATCAATGGCTGCTATGGGGATAAAAGGAGAGAAAGTCATGGTGTGGCCTCCATCCTCCCCTGACCTCAATCCTATTGAGAACCTTTGGAGCATCCTCAAGCAAAAGATCTATGAGGGTGGGAGGCAGTTTACATCTAAACAGCAACTCTGGGAGGCTATTCTGACATCTTGCAAACAAATTCAAGCAGAAACTGTCCAAAACCTCACAAGTTCAATGGATGCAAGACTTGTGAAGCTGCTATCAAATAAGGGGTCCTATGTTAAAATGTAACGTGACCTGTTAAAATGTTTAAAAAGTTAAAATGTTGTTCAAAGTTTGATTGAAATAGCTTTTGATTTCAGTAAATATGCTGCAAACACAACAAATGACAATTTTCAGTTCTTTACAACCTATAAAGTGTTTTGAAACTTGTGAAAACTTCTGAAAACTGTGTGTAATAATTTGGAACAGTGCATTGTAAATGTTTTATTTTGAAAAAAAATACTGTTATCATTAGGAGATTTGTTCGAATAAAATTTGAACTGTACTCTTAATAGTTGATAATATGAGAATTATGCTGACTGTTGTTTACATCAATTATTTAGGTAAATGAGAAAAATATCATTGGCATAATAATTTGGAACAGGATGTACATTGTGATGGTATGCGAGACGAAGTGGTAGATGAACGTGAACGCTACCTGTCGCCTCATATGCGTTCATTTGGACTGGATTAAACTGAGTCCGGTCTGTATTTTACCAACCACCATATATACTTTATTAATACTATTAATTATGTGTATATGTTATATTTCAAAGGTCACATCAGCCTCATTCTTTAGATTCCATGTATTATGAATAAAATGTTGGGGGGGGTTCTAATCAAAATTTTTTGTAGTTGGATCACATCACAGTTAACCCCCATGCCTGCTGGAGTTGGAGCCCAGACCGGCATGTACCCTCCTTCAGTTCTGCCTCCATGTGGGGTGGAAGTACTCGGCACTAGCGATGTCATAGGCGCCCCCTCTTACAGTACACCAGCCGGATGAGTAAGCACACATCAGGTGTGTGAAACTAGTCCACCTTGCCTCTGGCTAGGCTCTTCTGGGGTGTGTCATGTCTCATGATTTAAGTATTCCAATAAAGGATTTTCTGTGAAGACACTGTGCAGCCATCTCACCTTTACATAGTATCTATGGCTGGCAGTCCGGGGCTTGCACCTGCATCTGGATCAGAAATCATCAGTGTGGATCTCTTACCTGGAGCGGCGGTCCTCTTTGTTGTGCTTTCAGGACACCAGCCACATCTGGAGAAGGTTATTGAAGGCAGCTGCGCTGTAACTTCTAAATGCAAAAGCCAGGTTTTGTATTTAGCACTGTAAATAAAGTGGAAACCACAGCAGTGTATAACAGGATCGGAGTTGCTGGTGGCGGGGAGGAGAGCTGGATAATAGTACTGCAGACTGTACCCGATATCAAAGAAAGCAGTAGCGGTACGGTACCGGAACTGTTACTGGCAGGGGAGGAAAGGAAAGCAGAGAACAAGAGCCGACATGTCAGGGAGTGGAGGTTGCGGTGACGCCCCCCTCAGTGTGGCGCCTAGGGCACATGTCCCCCCTGCCCCCCCCCTAATTTCGGCCCTAATTTAATTTGAGGGTATGTATATCCAAATCAGAGGAAGGGTTTAGGAATTACAGCTCTTAAGAATAGCCACCCCCCCTTTTCCAAGGGACCAAAAGTAATTGGACAATTGAATCAAATGTTGTTTCATGGCCAGGTGTGAGCTACTGATTTGTTATTTTTTCATCAATTAAGCAGGTAAAAGGTCTGGGAGTTGATTCTAAGTGTGATATTTGTAATCTATTGCTGTAAACCTACATGATGCATTCACAGGGGCTGTCCATGCAAGTGAAACAGGCCATTGTAAGGCTTCAAAATTAAACAAATCCATCAGAGAGATAGCAGCAACATTAGGAGTGGCCAAATGAACAGTTTGGTACATTCTGAGGAAAGACGAACGCACTGGTGAGCTCAGCAACATAAAAAGACCTGCACGTCCACAGAAGACAACAGTGATGGATGATTGCAGGATCCTGTCTATGGTAAAGAAAACCCCATTCACAACATCCAGACAAGTGAAGGACACTCTCCAGAAGGTGGGCGTATCATTAAGACTATCATAAAGTCTACAATCAAGAGAAGACTTCAGAAGAGCAAATACAGAGGGTTCACCACAAGGTGCAAACCATTCCTGAATCTGAAGAATAGAAAAGCCAGATTAGACTTTGCCAAAAAAAAATCTGTAGCGCCCCCTACTTAGGTAGGAGCTAGTGGAGGTTTTTTTGTTTTGGTAAGGTGAGTCAAATTTAGTCAGGCCTAACTGAGAGCAGGCCTGATTGTTTTGGTTTCTGGGCTGGGAGTGGCTCAGGTAGGACTGGATGATTCACAGATAAGGTCATCAGGACCTCCCACTTCTTTCCAGAAGCTGGTGGAATGTTCTGGACAGAGAGTTGGGAGGAAGGTGTAGCCATCTGGGGTATGCTAAGGTGCCCTGACCAATCCCCAAACTGGATTGGCAGGCGGCAGGCCTCCTTAAATACCCAGGGTCAGTCCAGTCTGGGAGGAGTGAGTTCGGGTGGAAGAGCTGGAATGTAGCTGAGGTTGTGGAGGCCTGACAGGGAGCCCCCCGTCTGGGGGGGTGACCTTGCTCGAGGAGTGAAAGGGGTTCCTTGTACAAACCACAGGGGAATCCTGACCAAGGGAGCAGGAGAGCAACAAACAGTGCTACTGGAGAAGCTCAGTAAGGAGTCCACCTGTGTCCGGTGAGTAACACACACTCTGGAAAGCTGTAGAGGCATGCTGGAGCGGATTGGGGTGAGAGACAATCTGGAAAGGATGCAGAAGTCAGTATGGGACTGTGGTGTTATGGTGGTAGTGCTGAGGGCCATCCCAGCTGAAGTGGCTGGCAGGGCATGGAGGAGGAGGATGGGCTGGGAGTAGTAGTCCATCAGGCCTGGATAGCAAATATTTTTCTGCACTATGGGGATCAACTGTCCCTGTCTGTAATGGGTGGCCTGGAGGTCCTGTTCCCACTATAGCAGACCTCAACATGTGCTAGTTAGGTTGAAGAAATGCTGGAGGCCTAATAAATTTCCTTCTGGGCCTCACCTGGAGAAAAAGAGAGAAGTGCAGGTGAGAGGAACGAGAAGTAACTGTGCAGTAAGTCATGTGCTGGAGTGAAGAAGGAGGAATGTATATACGGAGGTGTATATAACGGTCACTGAAAAGTACTCTTGATCTGTGGACATTCCATGACATCACAACTCCCATCCAAGTTTAACCACTTGCCGACCGCCGATCGGCATCTGACGGCGGCAAAGTGGCTCGTTCCCGCAAATCGCCGTCATACGACGGCGGCTGCGGGAACGAGTTTAGTGACACTTACTGTGTCCAGGGGGGGCCGGGGAGCGGGTGCGGCGGCTTCGATTGCCGCCGGCTACCCGCGATGGCCCCCCCGGAGCGAGTGAGCGGAGGTCCGTGTATGTAAACACGGACCTCCGCTCTGTGTGAGGGGGAAGGGCTGTGATCACAGCCTTCCTTTATGTGAAGGCTGTGACCACTTCCCTTCCCCAGATAGGCAGTCCCCCATACAGTTAGAACACGCCCAGGGAACATAGTTAACCCTTAGCGCGCCCCCTGCAGGCTAACCCCTTCACTGCCAATGGCATTTACACAGTAATCAGTGCATTTTTATAGCACTGATCGCTGTATAAATGCCAATGGTCCCAAAAAAGTGTCAAAATGGTCCGACATGTCCGCTGAAATATCACAGTACTGCAAAAAATCGCAGATCGCCGCCATTTTTAGTAAAAAATAAAAAAAAATTAAAAACCCCAAAAATGAATTCTCATCATCCGTAAACGCGACCACTTTTGCGCAAACCAATCAATAAACGCCGATTGCAATTTTTTTTATCGCAAATATGAGGAAGAATATAAATCGGCCAAAAACGGTGAAAAAAAATGTTTTTTTATATTTTTTTTTTGGATTTGTATTTTAGGAAAAAGTAAGAAATTTGGGTTTTTTTGCAAAATTGTCGCTCTTCTTTTGTTTATAGCGGCGATCAGAAATGACGCAGCGGTGATCAAATACCACCAAAAGAAAGCTCTATTTGTGGGAAAAAAAGGACGCAAATTTCATTTGGGTACAACGTCGCACGACCGCGCAATTCTCAGTTAAAGCGGCGCAGTGCCGAATCGCAAAAAGGGCTCCGGTCCTAAAGCTGGAAATCCTTCCGGGGCTGAAGTGGTTAAATCCCCTAATAAAATAAAAAAAACAAAAGTGCCAGCCTGTTCTGTGACTCTGAGTGTGTGGAAAAAGGTGATTGAGGGCAGTGTGAGCAGGTGAACCATAACTTCCAGCCACCCCTAAGGGGGACATTGGCTACACATCTAAAAAAGCCAGACTGGTCCTAAAAAAGCATTCTTTGGATGGATGAAACTAAGATTAATCTGCACCAGTATGACGGGAAGAAAAAAGTGTGGAGAAGGCATGGCTTTGAAGTGTGATGGCATGGGCATGCATGGCTTCCAGTGGCACTGGGTCATTGGTGTTTATTGATAATGTGACAGAAGACAGAAGCAGCTGGATGAATTCTGCAGTGTTTAGAAATATACTGTCAGCCCATATTGAGCCAAATGCAGCAAAGTTGATTGGACGGCGCTTCAGATGGACAATGATCCAAAACACACATTTTATTCTGGTGGCATACAGAGCCAAAAGTATGAAAAGCGTGTCTGTGTCCAAATATATATGGACCTAACTATATGTGGAACATGTCAAAATTGTCCCAGATGTACAGCAAAAAAAGATCATTGGTGTCATACTGTGGGCTCTGCTAAGTGGTGTTGGACCCAGACCTATATCAGCACCATCAGATGGGAGATTAATCAGCCGCAGCTCAAAGAAACTCTAGTGATCTCTGTGGGAATCCTAGAGTTCCAGGTAACCCCTGTTGAATATGGCTGCTTTAACATCACCATGTTGCACTAGAAACTTGAATATGATAGCCTAATTGGTTTCTGTGACCATAAAAATAGTTCTTCCCTCAGGCAATTTGATCAAGAGGCCTAGTGTGAGAAGGACTGCCATGTCCAGCTGTAATGTATCCATCTTTTACTGCCTGCTCTCCCTAGACATAGTTACTGACTATGCACATATCATAGTGCCATTCCACTATGGCCACTTTCTACATGACCGACCATCCGGCATCATATATTCACTTTACTTTTCTCCCTATCAGTTTCCCTTTTGTTTCAGTCTGCAGCTAATTCTTCCAGACATCTTTCAATCTCCTCCTTTTGTATCCCTACGGAGATCATTTTCACCTGGAATTCTGTACGGCTTATTGTAAGTCATTGTGCAATGCCAGCTTACATCCTAACTGGATGAGAAATAATTCATATTCCACTTACAAACCTCATTTTCGCTGCTGTATGGATAAATTATGTTCATTATAGCTTTGGGAACATATATAAGGAACTTTATTACATATTAATAGTAAATAATTGTATTTTTTTTTTGTATGTTGTTTATATATTGGTGGACTTTAAGAAGCAATGTGAATGATTTGAGCTTCACTTGTCATGGTTTGGTCATGTTTGCTGCACTATTCTTTAAAGCCTAACTACAGTTATGTAGTGTATCTAAATCCAAGTACAAAAACGTAATATATTGCAGCTTACCAGTCCTTAGATGTGGTTGCTGCATTGGATTTCCTTTTTTCAAGCTTAGTTTCACCTGGTGCTTCTGTCATTAACACATTTCCTGGGGTGCAAACACTCACTATCTCTACTGTATCTATGGAGTGTTGTCAGCCTAGGACAGTGGTCTCCAAACGGTGGCCTTGGAGCCAGATGCGTCCCTTTGCTTGCTTTTAACCGGACCTTGGGGCATAGTTCCTGCCACTGACACCGACTATGGGGTGCTAGTCCTCTCACTGACACCAATTATGGCACACTATTCCTCCCATTAATATCAATGATGGTGCACTATTTCTCCCCTTGATACCAACTATGGTATAATATTCCTCTCACTGACACTAACGATGGGGCACTATTACTCCCATTGACACCAATTATGAAGCACTATTCAACTGACTGACACCAATGATGGGGCACAATTCCTGACACCAATGATGGGGCACTATTCCTCCCATTGATGCTAACAATGGGGCACTATTCCTCTCAGTGATTCCAACAACGGAACACTATTCTTCCCACTGATGCCAACAATGGGACACTATTTCTCTCACTAATAAGAACAATGGGGCACTATTCCTCCCACTGATACCAATGATGGGGCACAATT
This sequence comes from Glandirana rugosa, assembly GCA_018402905.1. Lineage (NCBI taxonomy): Eukaryota > Metazoa > Chordata > Amphibia > Anura > Ranidae > Glandirana > Glandirana rugosa. The sequence goes on along the minus strand of BLSH010216382.1, from coordinate 274,583 downwards.
CCTCGCATGAACACCAACAAAGAGACACTATTCCTACCATTGATACGAATGATGGGACACTATTACTCCCTCTAATACCAATAAGGGCATCGTATGATCCCATTGATGCCAGGACATTTCTTCACCCACTGGCCACAGTCCGGTCCCCCTAAAATTAGGATAGTAAACTGGCCCTTTGTTTAGAAGGTTTGGAGACCCCTGCCCTAGGACACTATTACAAACCCCTCCTCTCCTTCTCTTCTTTTCTCTTCTCTTCTCTTCCATACAGAGGAAGCATTCTGTAGTCTGCAGAGATAGCTGGGAAAAATGGAACTAGTTTGCAGCACAGGAAGTTATCAACTGACAAGATATTCGGGAAAGATCAACAGGAAATTTAGGGAAATCTCTCCAATGGGGAGAAACACAGTGCCAGAAACTGTTTTTAGTAGAGTGGGGAATAGTTAAAACCTCTATAACATTTTTTATTGTAGTGTGTGTTTTCCTTTCTCTATAATATTCTCCCCTGCATTTCTTGTCATGGTTAGCTATGAGCCTGAAAAACTTAAAAAAAGCTTGGCAGCCCATTTTCAGGACAAATAGTCAAGGGGTTGACAAACCATAGCTATGGGGAAAAGGGAGGTGGGCGCTTCCCTGGGAAATATGTACCAATGCAAAAATAATTTAAAAATTACATTCATCAGGGAGCCGTGATTTCTTAAATCCTTAAAATGAAACATTAAATATGCGCGTTCCTATAAAAAAAAAACATGTCTGGGGGTCTTAACCCTGCCTGTGAATGGGGCACATCTCTATTATGTAAAGAAAGTACTGCAGCAACTGCACTGGCATGTACAAAAAAAAAAGTGTTTTAAAATGCTGGCTTTCACACAGACCCCTTCAAACGGCTGTCAAAATACATAGCAGACATGGGGGTTGATTTACTAAAGCTGGAGAGTGCAAAATCTGGTGCAGCTCTGCATAGAAACCTCCAGGTTTCTTTGTCAAAGCGTAATTGAACAAGCTTAAGTTAGATGCTGATTGGCTACCATGCTACAGCAGATTTTGCACTCTCCAGCTTTAGTAAATCAACCCCATAGGGTCTGTGTTTGCTTTTTTTTTTCTATTCAAGGAACTGGCAATTGAATGTAATTTGCTGGCAATTTAAACTGTACCAGACCCCCAGAACCCCCCCCCCCCCCCCATCTGAATGATGCCTGGCCACAGGCCATCAACATTGGGGGGTGCCTTGCCTCTAGAGGGCACCTTGCCCTTATGTTAAGGAGGACGAGGGCCTCTTCCCCACAACCCTTGCCTGGTGGTAGTGGGGGTCTGTGAGTGGGGGGGGGCTTTTCGGAGTAAAAAATAAGGGGGTCCCTAGATACTGTCTTTCCTATGTGAATAAGGGAAACATAGTCCTCTACTACAAAAATTAAATCCCCAAAAAAGTCCCTTGTAAATCCATAATTAATCATGGTGTCCGTCACCCACTGAAAACACCCGCTGAATGATAATTCCCTGTGGCCATGGCCATATTTGGTCATGTTATGTCAATGTGTAATCAATGGTGCTGGTAAGCTGGTATTTAGCTTCAAAATAGCAGCAGCTGACAGTGTTCTTCATCTACCACCATTTTGTTTTAGGCCCCTTAAACACGGGGCTGTCCGTTTTCATGGACTCCGCTTGCTCAGTAGGAGATCGATCCTTTAATCCCCGGCGGATCTCCGCTGTCCTCTATGGGAGATCGGATGAAAACGGATCCGCCTATCCGTTTTCATCCGATCCCATCCAATCCACCAGACGGATAGAAAATAGGGTTTTCATCTGTCAGGATGTAGCGGACCAGACATGTCACCGCTGACATCCATCGCTCCATAGAGGAGAATAGAGCATCTGATCAGGTCCACCTGAAAAATGGACAGGCAGACCTGATCGGCCCATTTGTGTGAAAGGGGCCTAAGGCTTTCTTTTTTTCCATGAAATCAAACTTCTCCTAAGTATGACCAGAATGGGCGTTTTGCAATTAGCAAGAATGGAGATGCGGGCCTGAATCTGTTCTAAATTCTCTTGCCTTTGGAGACATGAAATCTGGAAGTTTCTTCTGTGGCAGCTCTGATTGCAGTACACAGCGAGAGACGTTTGTATTATAAAAAGATTGGGGAAAAGGAATATTTATAATACTAATCGAGTCTCTCTGTGGGGCATAAAGAGTTTCTTACGTTGTGAAGCCTAAAACAGAAAGCTGGTTCCAGGTAGCCATACCCAAGGTCATCTAGTGCCCAGCGCAAAGATGCCAAAAGGCGCTCCCCTCAAAATGTATGAGCATTATGTGTCAGCAAAAATCTCCTCCCTCCCCTCCAAAATAATTCAAGCACTGATCTTCACAATTACCCCCTAAGCATAAATTCCCTTTGCAAGCCAAACATTTCCCCAAACAAAAATTCCCCCTCTTCCAGTACAAATCCCCCTTCCTAGCTCAAATCCTCTCCATCCCTAAATCCCTCCTCCTCCTAGCACAAATCCTTTGCCCTTTAAATTTTGCCTCTGAACATAAATCCTCTCTTCCAGCAAATATCCCCCAAAATCCCCTCTCTTAGCACCAACCCCCCCCCCCCCCCATTTCCATCCCTACTAACTCCCTAAACACGATCCTCCCCTTTACCCCCCCCCCCCCCCAACCACGATTCTCTCCCCTAAAACCCCCTATAAACGACCTTCTCTCCTAAATACAAGTCTCCGTTTTAAATTTCCCGTTTCCTAAACACGATCCTCCTCCTCCCTAAATCCCTACCTCTCCTAAACTCGATCCTTCCCCCTAAACATGACCTTCTCCCCCTTAAAAACAAACCCCTTTACAAACCGAACGTTTCCCTTAAATACGAATCCCCCATTAACACTTCTAGTCACGAACTTAATAAAACCTCCCCTCCCTCCTCTAAAAACGACTGTGTATTACGAGTATGTAAAACTCCCCTCGCGGAAAACCGTAGAAACGCGACCCGTGATCTACTGGAACCCATACCGATGGACCTTGGTCGAAAGACA
>BLSH010216382.1:258107-269878 GCA_018402905.1 Glandirana rugosa | reverse complement strand
GAGCACAACCGTATATACAGTATCTCGCAAAAGTGAGTACACCCTTCACATTTTTTGTAAATATTTTATTATATCTTTTCATGTGACAACACTGAAGAAATTACACTTTTCTACAATGTAGAGTAGTGAGTGTACAGCTTGTATAACAGTGTACATTTGCTGTTCCCTCAAAATAACTCAACACAATGTCTAAACTGCTGGCAACAAAAGTAAGTACACCCCAAGTGAAAATGTCCAAGTGAAAATGTCCAAATTGGGCCCAAAGTGTCAATATTTTGTGTGGCCACCATTATTTCCTGCACTGCCTTAACCTCCTCGGGCATGGAGTTCACCAGAGCTTCACAGGTTGCCACTGGAGTTCTCTTCCACTCCTCCATGACGACATCACGGAGCTCAGGCCCGCACTTTGCCCGGTGGGCTTGGGCTGCAAGGCCGCTTGTCGGCCTAGCTGTGACATCCGACATGCAGAGCCAGCCGCGGTTCCCATATGTAGGGCTGGCCACTAGTGCTCTGCATATGCTGGCGGGTGGTGGGAGTGGCAGAAGGAGTCTCTTCATTCCCCACCCACCATGCCATTCCATGGCAACCCAGGCTGCCACAGAACTGAACATCCAGAGCAGAGTGCACGCCACACGGAGGACACGGGAGACAGCCCTGAGTGCTGTATTCCGTAACTAGCTAGCAGAGAGGGGGTGGGGCTGGAGCTCCACTGATTCTCTGACTCCGTCCCATGCAGCCTGTGTGCACAGGAGTGAGTGGCTCAGTAAAAGCAGGAATCAGAGTGGCAGCCCAGCCACCGGATTGCTGTATGCCCCAGCCAGTAGAGAGGGGGTGGGGCCGGGAGCTACACTGATGCTCTGACCCTGCCCCATTCAGCCTGCGTGCTCTGGAGGGAGCGGCTGTAGAGAGAGCAGAGATCGGAGTGGGAGCCCTGCCCCCTGGACCTCTGAAAGTGTATGGTGAGCAGGCTGGCCAGGTATGTCCTTACACCCACAGAATGTCTGACTACTCTTCCTGAAACTTTGAGCTATGTTATTCAATTGTAAATTGTTGAAAGTTATCTGACCATCTCATGTACCATGTTGCAGTCTCTGGTAATCTCCTGTACCATGTCGCAGTCTCTCGTAATCTCATGTACCATGTCGCAGTCTCTGGTAATCTCCTGTACCATGTTCCAGTCTCTCGTAATCTCATGTACCATGTCGCAGTCTCTGGTAATCTCCTGTACCATGTCACAGTCTCTGGTAATCTCATATACCATGTCGCAGTCTCTGGTAATCTCCTGTACCATGTTGCAGTCTCTCGTAATCTCATGTACCATGTTGCAGTCTCTGGTAATCTCATATACCATGTCGCAGTCTCTGGTAATCTCCTGTACCATGTTCCAGTCTCTCGTAATCTCATGTACCATGTCGCAGTCTCTGGTAATCTCCTGTACCATGTCGCAGTCTCTGGTAATCTCATATACCATGTCGCAGTCTCTGGTAATCTCCTGTACCATGTTGCAGTCTCTCGTAATCTCATGTACCATGTTGCAGTCTCTGGTAATCTCATATACCATGTCGCAGTCTCTGGTAATCTCCTGTACCATGTTCCAGTCTCTCGTAATCTCATGTACCATGTCGCAGTCTCTGATAATCTCCTGTACCATGTCGCAGTCTCTGGTAATCTCATGTACCATGTCGCAGTCTCTGGTAATCTTCTGTACCACGTTGCAGTCTCTGGTAATCTCATGTACTGTGTCGCAGTCTTTGGTAATCTAATGTACCATGCCGCAGTCTCTGCTAATCTCATGTACCATGCCGCAGTCTCTGGTAATCTCATGTACCATGCCGCAGTTTCTGGTAATCTCCTGTACCATGTGACAGTCTCTGGTAATCTCATGTACCATGCCGCAGTCTCTGGTAATCTCATGTACCATGCCGCAGTCTCTGGTAATCTCATGTACCATGCTGCAGTGTCTGGTAATCTCATGTACCATGCCGCAGTTTCTGGTAATCTCCTGTACCATGTGACAGTCTCTGGTAATCTCATGTACCATGCCGCAGTCTCTGGTAATCTCCTGTACCACGCCGCAGTCTCTGGTAATCTCATGCACCATGCCGCAGTCTCTGGTAATTTCCTGCACCAGGCCGCAGTCTCTGTTAATCTCATGCACCATGCAGTCTCTGGTAATCTCCTGTAGCATGTCTCTGGTCATCTTCTGTAATATGCCTGCAGTCTCTGGCCATCTTCTGTAATATGCCTGCAGTCTCTGGTCATCTTCTGCAGTATGTCTGCAGTCTCTGACAGTCTCCTGCAGTATGTCTGCAGTCTCTGACGGCCTCCTGTAGTATATTTGAAGTCTCTGGCCCTCAAATGTAGAATGTTTGCACTCTTTGACCCTCTTCTGTAGTAAGTCTGAAATCTCTGACCCTCTCCTGTTGTATGTTTATTAATGTGCCACTTTACTTGCTCATTTGCTTTACTTGCTTATTTGGGATTGTTCCACTGCTCAATAAGTGGTAATGATGTGCGGTAACCTGCAGCAACCAATCAGTAAACAGTAGTGATCTGCTGTAATCTCTTGCAACCAATCAGCATGCAGGAATTGTGTGTTGTAACTTCTAGCAACCAGTCAGTGAGTGATAATGATAGGCTGTAAACTCTGGCAACCAATTGCAATTGCTGTGTGATCTGCTGCAGTAAACTGATTTTGAGTCCACCTGCTATTTTTTTGTATGTCTCAGAATGGAGGGGGCCCCAAGAAAATGTTTGCTCAGGGTCCAATCAATAGTAAAGACGGCCCTGCCTGTTCGCGCATGCACCCCGCAGCCTCTCCTGGCAACCAGGACGCCAGCAGAGGAGGAGGCACCGAGAAGCCGTGGCTGAGAAGGCCTTCTGCACCACCCACCTTCAGTATATGCGGCCGCAGCACCTTGCTGTCTCAGACCCACATCCCACACATGAAAGCCTGCGAGGTGCTGATGTAGCCAGGATTCTCTCTAGTCTAGAGGGATATCTGTCACCAACCTGGGAGCTGTGGCAGGAACAGTCATGCTAACTCAGGACCGCAGCACCCTTTCCCAGCATCCAGTCTGCTCCCTCGCCTCATGGTCTCCCCTGCTCCCAGGCAGCCTGTAGGTGTAAGATTCCTCCCCTGTGTCTGTGGGCTGCTGGGGTGTGTAGTTTTCCCCTCAGGGATTACAATGGGGCCGTCTGGTCTTCGGGACTACATGTCCCAGGATCCTTTGCACCCTGCTGTCCCTCCTGAATTGGCTCCTCTCCTCCTGCCAATGAGGAAACAGGGGAGGGAGCAGGATGGGAGGCTGCCTGTGCTAGCCATATTGAGAGTTCAATGAGTAGAAGGAGGGGGTCAGGGGGGATTCCCCCGCAGCTGCTGACAGACAAATCGTCCAGTAGGCATGGATGCACACATCTTCTGTACTCCCCATTTATGAACTCCTCCAGTTTATCTTATGATTATGCGTTGGCAGCAGGGATAAACACTTCAGTTCTGGGTGCAAAATCTATGGGCTGCACACCCATCCACAGGCTATCTGTTTCAGTCACAGCCCAAACAGCACTGGTTCCTGAAAGGGGCCCAACTTAAAGGATAACTAAACCCAAGGCCAAGAATGTATTATACTGCATTATATTTTTTCAAGCTGAGAACATTTCAGCAAGTACAGAAAATACCTGCTGATCTTGCTAGAAATGAAATATCCTGTGAGGTGTAACCGAACATAGATAGCCGCTGCAGGTCCACTGACTAGATAGCCTGGTGATTCAATCCCTATCAAGTTCAGCTTCCACAGGGCTTGTCTTGACCAGATATCAACAAACAGGATTTCAAATGTGACAGGTGGGCTTCAGCTCTATCCCCTCCTGAACCATGCCCCTCTAATGCATTTCACCTGTCATGGACTTAATCGTAGAGGTGGAAGTGGAGAAGTGTTTGAACGGATAACTTATGATCGATTTATAACCGATTTGAAATTGAGTGGCTTTACGTGTATGCTTCCATCTTGGTCCTGACTCCTGTGAGGTGTCCAGAAGGTTATCTTCCTTCCTAGCTATCTCCTCTCTAACGCAGTAATTGCCCTTCCTCCATGTAATGGAAATGGGGAGAATAAGGCATGTTTGTACTTCGTATCAAAATAGAACAATAGGATGACAACTATGAATCCCTCCATAGATACAGTGGAGGGGTGATGTAGCCAATCAGGGGCAGGAAGTGTGTTATTTGCAGGATTACCAGGTAAAAAGGCAAATGGCAGGGACAGGAATCTGCTGATTCCTACTGCTGTTTTTGACAGCTGTGAGTGGCTAGCTGCATTGCCTTTTGTGTGTTTTGAATGTGCCTTTTGTGTGTTGTGATGGTGCAGGAATTATGATGATCTGATGCTTCATACTACCGTATGTTCAGGACTCCACCATCAAAACCAGAGTTAAAGTAAGATTAAAAACAGCATCATATGGCGGCTCTGATCTAAAGTGGCCCCAATCTGTCAGATTCAACTATAAAAGCTACTGTATTTCATACTCTAATCCACACATCCTGGAACCCCACATCCCGCCATCAACCCCCCCCCCCCCTCCGGGCTGCTAAGTCTAAATAGTCCGGGCCTATTTTTTGTCCCAATACGGGCCTGACGGAGCTGGTGGATGTTAGAGACCTTGCACTCCTCCACCTTCTGTTTGAGGATGCCCCACAGATGCTCAATAGGGTTTAGGTCTGGAGACATGCTTGGCCAGTCCATCACCTTTACCCTCAGCTTCTTTAGCAAGGCAGTGGTTGTCTTGGAGGTGTGTTTGGGGTCGTTATCATGTTGGAATACTGCCCTGCCGCCCAGTCTCCGAAAGGAGGGGATCATGATCTGCTTCAGTATGTCACAGTACATGTTGGCATTCATGGTTCCCTCAATGAACTGTAGCTCCCCAGTGCTGGCAGCACTCATGCAGCCCCAGACCTTGACACTCCCGCCACCATGCTTGACTGTAGGCAAGACACACTTGTCTTTGTACTCCTCACCTGGTTGCCGCCACACACGTTTGACACCATCTGAACCAACTAAGTTTATCTTGGTCTCATCAGACCACAGGACATGGTTCCAGTAATCCATGTCCTTAGTCTGCTTGTCCTCAGCAAACTGTTTTCAGGCTTTCTTGTGCATCATCTTTAGAAGAAGCTTCCTTCTGGGATGACAGCCATGCAGACCAATTTGATGCAGTGTGCGGTGTATGGTCTGAGCACTGACAGGCTGCCCCCCATCCCTTCAACCTCTGCAGCAATGCTGGCAACACTCATACATCTATTTCCCAAAGACAACCTCTGGATATGATGCTGAGCACGTGCACTCAGCTTCTTTGGTCAACCATGTTCTGAGTGGAACCTGCCCTGTTAAACCGCTGTATGGTCTTGGCCACCATGCTGGAGCTCAGTTTCAGGGTCTTGGCAATCTTCTTATAACCTAGTCCATCTTTATGTAGAGCAACATTTTTTTTCAGATCCTCAGAGAGTTCTTTGCCATGAGGTGCCATGTTGAACTTCCAGTAACCAGTATGAGAGAGTTAGAGTGATAACACCAAATTTAACACACCTGCTCCCCATTCACACCTGAGACTTTTAACTTTAATGAGTCACATGAAACTGGAGAGGGAAAATGGTTAAATTGGCACAATTTGGACATTTTCACTTAGGGGTGTACTCACTTTTACAACCAAAGGAAGCATCGGTGGGAGCCTAATAAATAGGAGGTAGCGCTTACCCTGAAATCGGGGGGGGGGGGGGTGGTGCAAATAAGAAGTCAAATGTCACAAAATGGGAAAACAAAAAAACAATACTGCACCATCCATCCCACATCCCCCACCATGAGGGGCGGGAGGGAATCTTTTGGAGGCACCGGGATGTGGGATGGATGGTCCGGGCAATGTCATGTGAATCATTTTGTCTTAATAATTGTAATTGACTTATATGGTTGGTGCAGTATTGTTTTTTTGTTTTCCTATTTTGTGTTGTGTACTCACTTTTTCTGCCAGTGGTTTAGACATTAATGGCTGTGTGTTGAATTATTTTGAAGTGTCATTACTTCAGTGTTGTCACATGAAAAGATAGAATAAAATATCTACAAAAATACGGTATATATATATATGATAAATAAATACATTTGATAAATTTTAAAATAATCATTGTGTGAATGTCTCAAGCATTCACATAGCCGCCATGAATAATCCCCGTAATTTGTTTATATTCTATGATTGAATGCCGAATATTGTGGCCATAATTTGGTGTTTTTCTGAAATAACTCAACCATGAAAATTAGGGTTGTCCCGATACCACTTTTTTAAGACCGAGTACAAGTACCGATACTTTTTTTCAAGTACTCGCCGATACCAATTACCGATACTTTTTTTTAATGTCATGTGACAGTGGCACGAATATTTTATTTTATTTTTTTTTACAATTTTATTTTTTTATTATTTTTTACAATTTATTTACTTATTTATTTATTTTACAATGCTTTCTTTTTTTTTTTTTGGGGGGGGGGGGAGTGGACAATGTCAGTGTGTTTTTTTATTTTATTTTTTATTATTTTTACAATTTAACCTTTTTATTACAATTCTTTTATTTATTTTTTTTATCAGCCCTGTTGGGGGGGCCCCTGACATCTCTCTTTTGAGACAGGGAGAAGGGGGCTGAGGATAGAGATTCCCCAGTCCCTTTCTCAGAAGCCTCAGCTGCATTGAAGATGAATGGAGAGGAGACAGCGACTCCTCCCCATTCATAAACTGAAGCATCGTAAGCACAGTTTACGATGCTCAGTGACATCTATGAATGGAGTGGACAGTCAGTGATCAATGACTGTCCATTCAAAAAAGGAAAGAGCAGATAAATTACAGATTTACCGGCTCTTTCCTCCGCTCTCCATCCTGACAGATCGAGGACAGGGGGACTGGAGGAGCATGAAGAGGGACCGATCAGAGGGGGATTGTCGGACACAGAGGGGGATCGTTGGACACAGAAGGGGATCGGAACAATGTGGGGGATCAGAGGACACAGGGGGACTGGAGGAGGATACGGGGACAGTCAAGGGGGGTGATTGGTGCAGCGGGAGTTAACAATCACTGATCTCCCGACTTCCTGTATATATTTCATTGTAGCAGCTGAAAGCCGCGGGAGGAGAAGCGGCTGTCAGTTGCTTTTATGAAATATATACAGGGAGTCGGGAGATCAGTGATTGTAAATCCCCCCCCCCCCCAGCGCTGCACTGATCATCCCCTGGTTGCCCAAGTATCGGTTCAAGCATCAGAGAATTTTACTCGGGCAAATGCTCAGTATCGGCACCGATACTAGTATCGGTATCGGGACAACCCTAATGAAAATACAGCATTATGGCCACTAGATGGAGCTGATGGTCATAGGAAGAAAAATGTTAAATATTAGGCAAATTACAGGGATTGTTCATGATGACTGTGTGAATATTTGAGACATTTTATATAATTAGACTTCTTGGACATTATTTAGCATGCATACACTTAGCCTCAAAAAATATACCTGATGCAAGGTCCACTAAAGGGGCTTGATACATTTCATCAACAAAATAAACCTGATCGCTCATTGCACAGTCACATCTGCATGGTAGTGAAGGCTGCTGCCCTGTAGTGTTTTATTGACCACTAGAGGGAGCTGATCTTGGACTCCATCTACTGGCCCTAATGCAGTATTTTCCTTAAATAAGTCAATCAGGAAAATACAGCAGTATGGCCTCTAGATGGAGCTGGTGATCATAGAAATAAACATATAAAGAAAATTACAGGGAATATGCGTGATGGCTATGTGAATGCTTGAGATTTTTTTATAAATCAACCCCTTGGACATTATTTAGCAAAGATACACTTAGCCTCAAAAAATATATCTGATGTTATGTCCACTAAAGGAGCTTGATAAATTTCATCAACAAAATAAAACCAACCTCTCATTGCACAGTCACATCTGCATGGGAGTGAAGGCCGCTGTCCTGTAATGTTTTATTGGATAAACATTGCTAATGTGAGCTGACATGCCTTCACAAAAGTAATTAACTAACAGACAGTGTTGGAATCAGTCATAGTTCAAACACTAAGGTGATTCTGTTTTGTATTACACTACACACAGCATCTGCAGCGGGGCTGTCAGATCCCTCTGTTTCAATGCCCTATTAATGCATTTTTCTCTAAGGCTTTTCCATTTAAGCTTAAACAAATGTGACAGCAGCGATTCCGTTCATACAGTCCGAACCAAATAAAATAATAAACCAAGATAAAATCGACTCATCTCTGCGAGGGACAAATGGCTACAAAACCAGGAAATGAATAATACATTATAATCTTTATATTTCTATGAATTGGGAACATTATGGAGTCCCGCCATGTAATACATTGGGGTCAATTCACACAGCTTTACCACATGCGTTTTGTGCGTATTTTTATTAGTAGAGAAATCTGTGCCAGTATCCCAGAGTTTCCCTTTAATCAAATGTTAAAAGCATACAAAATCTTCCGAACGACATTTCACTGCGCATTAATGCAACGTAAATATTGGCCTCTTTTTTGTTACTTTCCTGGCTGTCAGATTCACAGTATGTGACAGACCCAACCGGGACAGGGCTTTTGGAGGGGACTGCAGGGTGGCCTCTTGCCTACTGACTACGGGCCCTGGCTTTTAAAGGGGACTCTATTCTTGGGAGGTGTGTGCCTGGGGGACCCTTGGAGTGGTCTTGCTTTGGATTTGGGTCCATGTCTCCCTGAAAAACACAGATTCTGGGAACCTAGGACCTGGATACAGATTTGGGGCCTTTGTGCCCAAACCAGCAATGATTGCTTTAGACTGTAAAACTCAGAGTGGAAGTTAATACAATCAGCTCAATACAACCTGATGCAGGGGGCTCCTGCTATAATTTATTTATGGTGTTATGTGTTAAGTGTCTTTGCCCCATTGTGTGCCTCCTAGGTGTGAATTCTCATTGTTATTTGAGTCACCTATTGTTTATGTCTGCCTGCTCATCTCTTGGAGATGTGATTAATATTGTGTCCACTTTATCTTGTAATCGAACCATTGCAGAATGTTATGTGCTTATATTTATGGTAATGGGTAATGTACTTTGTGTATCCAGGGTTGTGGGCTTGTTGCCGAATTGTCTGAGCACCCCCTGACTAATCAAGGCTTGTGGTTAATTAGCGTACTGTGTATGTTTATGTTGGCAGTTCCTTAGATGTGCTAATTGCGTAGGATAATGTGATCAAACTCTTAAATGATCTTGAATGGTATATATTCTGTGTGAATTTACAATAAAGTCAGTTCCTGTTTGCACCCAAGCTAGTTTCATCTAGTTCTTGGGTGCCCAGCTATAATACCTGGTTACTGGGTCCAGACTGGAGGAAGCTATATCTTGACTGATGCACCCAAGCTGGGGGCTGGACGGTCCATCACACATTACATAAAGTTAGACCTGAAGTAAGAGTGGGGGAAGCCTAGCCACAGGGTCATCATGACTGGGTTAAAGGGGTTTGGCATAGGAGGGGGTCTTCTGGTGGGTTAAAAGTAAACAGGATTAAAATGGTGCTTATTAGATTGGTGGATAGGGCTGGAGCAGGTGGAGCTTCAGAGGGTGGTCTTTAGCTAAAAGATTCCCTCCCTTCTTTGTTTTTTTGTGTGGCCTTTTGGTATGTTGCGTCAGACAGGATTTTTGTGTGGTCATGTCATTGCAGCTGGCAGGGTGTAAGGTCCCTATATGTGTTTTATTATAGGAAAAATATGTACATTTGTAGGGTCATGTTTTGGATACGGCTACCATCATTCTGGTTGGAGGTACTTGCGAGTATTAGTTTGTCTCCGAGTCTATGTTTTTGTGACTGGAGGCCTAGTTTCGCTTGTTAGGCAGGTACTTGAAGTATATGCCCACAAGGACCTTGGGGCTCCAGTCATACTGTACTGAATGTTAAAGTTATACTAAAGGCAATTAAATAAAAAAAAAGAAAAAAGAACAAACATGTTATACATACCTCCTCTGTGCAATGGTTTTACACAGAGCAGCCCCGATCCTCCCCTTTTCAGGTACCCCAACGGCACTCCTGGCTCCTCCCTCCTGCCAAGTGCCCCCAGAGCAATCACCTTGCAGGCATGCTCCCAAGCTGCTGCTCTGCATGTCCAATAACACACAGAGCTGTGGCTCGGCCCCACCCCCTCTCTCCACATTGGCTCACTGGCTGTGGATGACAGCAGCGGGAACCAATGGATCCTGCTGCTGTCCCAGCCAATGAAGAAGGAGAGTCCCTGGAGAGCCGAGGCTCTTGTACACATGGGTGGATCGCGTTGGGGCATAGGTAAGTATTAGGGAGGGAGCTGCACACAGAGTGTTTCTTACCTTCATGCATAGAATGCATGAAGGTAAAAAAACCTTTAATATGTACAACCACTTTAATATGTTATTTATATTTTGATAATAAAGGGTTGCTATGGCTATTAAATTCCAACCTGTGCCTTATGTCTTTACGTAGGTAATGGTAGGCAATGGTAGGTGGTGTAGAGGTGGTAGGCAGTATTGGAGTCATCTTATATAGCCTAGTCAAGACTTTTTATACTTCCTGAGTCATTGACCGCAAACAAGCATGGAGATCAGGAGCTGATTTGCTCTGACTTCACTTTCTACTCAGGGTCACTGGTTTAGAAAATATTGAGGTCACAGACCTCTAGATAACTCGCATTTTCAGAAGGAAGGCCCCTCCAATGGAGTTTTCTTTAAAGAGAATGTAAAGCCTTTCCAATGTTTTTGGTAACGTTTGCAAAATAGATCATCTTGGGGCCAATTCACTAAAGGATCCTGCAAGCGATATGAATGTCAAAGTAAAATATTGAATGTAAGGTAGATTTATGCAACAGAAGTCAATACACGTTGCAAGGAAATTGCAAAAAAGTAGTGCAGGAACCTTTTCCAAAGTCGCTGCGACTTGGTTCCCAACAATTTGAACAGTTCCATTACCAGCAATGGGGTACGTCTTGTCATGCGATTTTGAACTGCCAAATCACATGACAAATCGCACTGGTGTGAACCAGGGCAACAAGTATACAATATATCAGTGTGAAAATGTTCTACCCTGAGCTCAGGAATGAAAGCATTCCAGAATATTTCCACAGTTTCACAATATTTCTGTTTACATTTATTTACAGAATTATCATCTGGTGCGGTGTTAGCATGTTAAAAAAAATAGTGAAATAAACAACATGAAAAATAACACTAATTTTAGGTGCTAAATATCACAAAACATAAATATTGAAAGCATTTGTTAAATAACGCATGTTTGTGCGTGAATTGACTACTTTTAAATAAATACCGCATGAGTTATTTTAACTCAAAAATGCATGCGGTACAGAATCTCACAAAAGTGAGTACACCCCTGACATTTTTGTAAATATTTTATTATATCTTTTCATGTGACAACACTGAAGAAATGACACTTTGCTACAATGTAAAGTAGTGAGTGTACAGCTTGTATAACAGTGTAAATTTGCTGTCCCCTCAAAATAACTCAACACACAGCCATTAATGTCTAAACCGCTGGCAACAAAAGTGAGTACACCCCTAAGTGAAAATGTCCAAATTGGGGGGTGCCGCCAGGAGATTGGGGGTGGGAATTTGTGTTGGGAGGTGGAATTTGGAGGACAACAGGGGGTAAGAATTGTTTTAGGCAGGGAAATTTGTGGGTGTTTACTAGGAGTGGTGATTTGGGAGAGTGAGTGAAAACACTCTAAG
>BLSH010216382.1:226762-257862 GCA_018402905.1 Glandirana rugosa | reverse complement strand
TAGGGATGATTGGGGGTATTTGTGCTAGGAGGGGGAAATTGTGGGTGGGATTTGTGCTAGGAGGGAGGATTGGGAAGGGGTATTTGTGCTAGGAGGGAAACTTTGAGGGGTAGAGTATTTGTGCTAGAAGGGGTGATTTTTTTGGATGGAGGGAGGATTTGAACTAGAATGGGGTATGGATGGGGGGCAAAGATTTTGGCTGGGAGGGGGATTTGTACTGGGTGGAGGGGGAGTTTATACTTAGGGGGTAAGCATGCAGATTAGTGCTCAATTTTTTTTATGGCCGGGGGGGGGGGATTTTTGCTGACACATAATGTTCATACATCTTTTGGGGTTGGGGGGGGGTGTAGTTTGGCATGTTCACCCTGGGCTCTAAGTTACCTTGTCCTGGCACTGGTGGCTGAAGACCTAAGAAGAGGAGGATTGGGGCTGCTCTGTGCAATAGCCTGCAGCACTGATCAGTGTATTCTGACATTGAGGAAGTCTCCCTGCTGTCAGCATACAAAAACATAGTAGAAAGGATTCCCTCATACACCTCAAATGTGTGGATGGGGGAATTTGGTCAGTTTTTTTTGTTCAACCCACAGGTTGAACGAAAACAATTGACTCATCTGTGGGATGCCTAATGCTGGCCATTCACTAGGACAGTTTTGTACGGACATTCATACAAAAATTCTCATCAGAACATTCTGAGATGTTCTTTCTTGCCACCATCAAGTCAACTAATTTAGTTCCCAAGCCCTTAACACTTCATCCAGACCCATTTGAATGGAATCCGAGATGTATTTTTCCAAAACAAAAACCACATTCACAGTTAGGCCTCACATATGGCATCTGTAAATGCTCCTTGGAATTCCACAACTTCTGGCAGGAAAATGGTGCTAACAAATGCACTAAAAGCTGTATATTACACATGCATGTAGGCGCGTCAAGCGTTAATGGATTCCATTAGCCTTTTTTCTTGATTGCAAATTGGTAGGTTCCTTCTTTGGTGCCTGTGACGGACCATCCGGTACCCAGCTTGGGTGCCTCTGTCAGGTATTATAGCTGAGTGAGCACCCAAAGACTAGATGACACTAGCTTAGGTGAAAACTGGAACTCACTTTATTGTAAACTCACAAATAAACAGAAAGATAACTAGTCACCTAGACAAGCCTTGGTGACTCAGTGCCCACCCAGACCGTTCGGCGCCAGTTCCCCAGTAAGAAGGCCTAGGGCTGTCCACAACTCTAAAGGATTAGCAGACAGACAGAAATAATAGGTGACTTAATTAATAATTAGAATTCATACCTAGGAGGCCCACAATGGGGAAATTATACCATGGGAGAAAGACACCTTAGTAAACAGATTATAGCAGGAGACCCCAGCATCAGGTTGTTTTGAGCTGATTATATTAACACCTGCTCTGAGTCGCACAGCCTAAAGCAGTCATTGCTGGTTTGGGCACGAAAGCCCCAAATCCATATCCAGGTCCTAGATTCCCAGAGTCTGTGTGTTTCAGGGAGACATAGACTTATCTAAAACCAAGCCACTCCAAGGGTCCCCCAGGTGCACACCTCCCAAAAACTGAGCCCCCATAAAAGACAGGGCCCATAGTCAGTAGACAAGAGGCTATGCTGCAGTCCCCTTCAAAAGCCCCTGTCCTGGTTGGGTCTCTCACAGTACTGCCTGGTGAACATCTCCCATAGATTGTCCATTGGCAGTATGCTCACAACTCCTGAAGACTCTGGTGGTGCTGTGATGATGTCACAAAGAGGGGCGGCGACAAGACTGGTTAAGACTCAAAACTGGGCTAATGGTAATCAGCCCTTGAAGTGGAGCTGTTGTGGTTCACATGGCAGTTGTAAAAAAACTTGGGGTTGCAGGGAATCAGAAGGTTGCAGATTTCGAACTCTGCCCGGTGATGGGCTTTAAAGTAACTACTAATAGTAATTTAAAAAAACAAATAGTAAGAAAAAAAAACATTGTTGTCTCCCTTTAATAACAGCACAGAACTATATCCTTCCGTTGCTTCTTGGTATAAATTGTGCTTTTCCAAGGACTCAGCTACTCGTAAACACACTTTTCCTGGGCACAGAAAGCAGTCTAGAGATCCAGTGCAAGTTTTCGCCTTTACAATAAAGCTGGCGTGTGCCAGAGCCATATGTTTCCAAGGTGATAAGCTTTTCATTTTTTTTTCAGAAGACTTCTGAAATAGAGCATACATAGATTAATCCTCCCTGGAGAAACCGGGTACATTCACTAATTTTCGTACATTTAGACGCAATAATTAGTCTGTTGATATTTTTCTTGGCTTTTCGCTCGACTTAGATCAGAGCCGTCCTGGAACATGAGAGATCTGGGCATTCTGTTATCACGTCACTCAGAGACAGACAGATGACGGAGGAAGAATGAAAAAGTAAGATAGGCAAAGGGAGAGAGAAAAAAGTAGAAGGAGAAAGAGAAAGGGAAAATGAAAGTGTACGGGGGGTGGGGGTATATGAATTAGGAAGATTCTGAGGAAGCCATAATCAACCAGGAATACCTAGAACCATAGGGTTCTTCCAGAGGTTGTGAGGGTTCCTTGAGCTGTGGCTGAATGACCTTCCATTTGATTGTGCCTACATAATTTAGGCATAGCTCCCAACTGTCCCTCTTTCCTCCTCATTTGTCCCTCATTTTGGTCTGATCTATATAGTTGTATATAAAATGTACTACTTGCAAATATCTGTCAAAAACGTGTTTTACAGTGCTAAATCTTTCATCCAAATTCTAAATGTCTGCATTTGTAAATTCCAAAAGCCAATATAAAGGAATAGTAGTGGTAAAAAAATGTACTTGTGGATTTAACTAATGATTTTTTTCTGTATAATTGTCCTTTAAGGGGGTGGGGGGAGGGAATGTGCCTACATACCTTTACTAATAGGTGTCCAGCGTTGTCATTTCAAAAAAAAAAGTTGGGAGGTATGGTTTAGGGATGCCTAGACGAGAATGGCAGCAGGAGGCAGGTGAAAGGAAAAAAAAGGTAAATTAACAAACCATATTTTTAAAAAAGTTGTTTTTTTTTTTATTACGAAGGAAGGGAATGGGTACAATGTTGCAAAGCCATTAAAGTGGTCCTCTAACAACAGAGGATTCATTCAGAAATGTCTGTTGTTACTCTTTCACGGGTTGTCGTAATGAAGCTACCCTACTCATTACTTTAGGGCAGTGTTTCTCAACCTTTTTTCAGTCAAGGCACCCTTTAAAAATTAGGGACAAGCTGGAGGTTCCCATTAAAAATTATGGACAGTCTCAAGGCACCCTTTAAAAATTATCCCATTCTAGAATGTAAAGCTATTCTATTAGTTTTATGTAGCGCTACCCTCGTGAGCACCGCTGGTTAAATCAGTACCCCACTGGTTGCCCTGACCCTGCAAGTCCTCCGCCACCTCTGACATCATGGGTTCAGACATTTTCCCTCTAGCAATGATAACAATGAAATTGATACACCAAAATTGGTTAAACAAAATTAGCTTGTTTACTTAGTAAAATGGAAGCAGTAGAATGAAAACAACACAGATTTACGTCTTAGAATGATATCTCTTATAGGATGTTATCAATAACTAAAGACAATCACATATCAATGTTAAACAATCAATAGTGAAGAATACAATTCTTGTATACAGCAATGCACATACAGTGTTCACAAATATGAACAGGTAACAAGAGGGCAGAGGAATGGCTCTTATCTGTGTCAGACCCCTCTCTTCTGCTCCTCAACACATAGATGCAGAACAGTAAATACAATATCAGAACCTTTAGCAATAATCAGCTGTATAGAAATGTAACCTGCTCTTTCAGAGAGTTCTAGGTAAATTGTAGCTCTATGAACTCAGTAGAAACCAATCCCTGCAGTGGAGAGGAAGGTGGGAAGTAGTCCTGTATTACTGCAAGACAATCTGGTTGATCTTCAGCTAGCCCTTGTAAGCAATTGCATGCAAAGAATGTCTGAATAGTAGAGCAAAGCAACCCGAATCAACTGACTGTAAATACTCAAAGAAACAAATCTTCTTGTGTTGAACAAAGTGCAAATAGAATCACAGTGGTCACTGGTTTAAAGATGTTGCTCCCTGTAGAACTTCAAGTAGAAATGGGGCAATAGAAGGTAGAGATGTCTGTATACAGTGTCTATAATGTTGGGCCTAAGCCCTTAGCACTAAGGATGATAGATGGTAAATGGAGGCAATGGTGTCTATATAGAGTGTCTATAAGGTTGGGCTATTGCCCGCTCACCACACTGGAAAGAGAGATGATGATGATGATAAATATCATGCAAGCTCTCCCTCAGGAACCTGGCTCAGGGGATGGTGTTCGGCCTCCGCCGCACCGTGCTACGGCTCACCCGAATCTGATGACAATGTAGGATAGATGGAACAGAAGCAGCCTCCAGGCTGTCACCAGACAGTAAAGGAATGCTGTCCACAGGTGTCCCTCTGAGTATCTGCTCAATGATTCTGCTGGGGCAGGCTGCGACTTGGCCACAACACACACAGTCACAGAATGTCCGCACAGAAATCCAGGCCGGGGTCCCAAGAGAGCACGCCAGGCCTCGTCCACCCCTCTTATAGACTCTCCCAACAGTCTGTTCTTCCTTATCAGCCATCTGGTAGTTGTAGTTCCTGATGATTCAGCAAGAGGGCAAATCCCATCGGTTTGGACTACATGTCCTAAGATGCTTTGCTCCGCTATGTCTCTGCATTAAGAATGACACAGATCATCGTCCAACTCAGCACTAGAGGGAAACTGCTCCCTAACAGTAAAGTTAAATAGTGATCCTGATTGCAGAAGGCAATATATATCCAGCTCCTGGCTACATTTTCATAATGCAGCAACATTCGCAAGTCCAAGTAGGACACCCAATGTTAGAGATTATTTATTTTTCCAAAGGAAATGAGAAAGGAAAAGGAGGTTGGGACTTTAAATGAGGATATAGAAGGACACTGACCAATGTGCGTAGTACAAAAATAATTGTTTATTAGCCCTCCAAGATCCTGGAAAGCAAGACAAGTGCCATACATCATAAACAGATTCATTACATCACAACAGCTGCTCATATGACTCCCCCCCCCCCAGCACAGAAACGGGAAGCTCACTGCTGTGGGGGTACCTGGGGGCAGAGGACCGAGGATTTTAATGTAGCACAGCAGCTACCAACACACAGGAAACCATTCGTTCCTGGTATGTACCGTACCTTATCCTTTTCTTTTTTTTTTTTACTGAATCTCAGCTTTACATGTAAAATGTTGTTCCACTTTAAGTATAGGTTCTCTTCTTTTACAATGTGGGATTTGTTTACAAGTGACCCTGAGAATTCATCACCCCTTGAGTGCCATTGCAGCGTGATAATTCTGGTTCAATGTTTCAACAGCTGCAAGGCTCTACTTCCCATGTCAGATATGAAGCAATTGCTTGAATTGGTCTCAATACACTTTGCTGATGGGAATGCCAACCTATTTCTTTGTAGTAGCAAACCTTATGCATAAAAGCTGAAATAGAAGACTAGAAAATGTGTCACTTATACCATTCCATCAAATATCAGCTTACTTTTAAAGCTGAACTCAAAGCAGATATAAAATACAAAACAATTAAAAACTTTTTTAAAAACTAATTCAAGATTTAAATTTCAGCGTGTTTGGGCAAAGCAGCCATACATTTATAGTGCTGCCCCCTTGAGGGTAGCTGAAAGAATCAATTCCCCCTTGGATCTCCTCAGTCAGAGGGTGCTCCACCACCCCAGACTCTCTGTGTTCACTCATATTACAAGTTTTTATAACTAATGACTCTATTTTAGTAATGGAGACTACAACACAGATAGAGTTAAGCCTCGTACACACGGTGCAATGGTCGTACGACCGACGTCCCAAATCGTATGTTGGCTGTTGTATCTCACATACTGACATGCACTAAGCGATCGTAGGACCAAGCCGAATGTAGTGACGTGTTACGAGCATATGAAAAGGAAGTTCAGGTGCATGTGATTTGTGAATTAGGATGTAGATTTACACGAACAGACACTTCCGGGCGTTCCTGACTTCTGAGCATGCGTGTTTTGCATGTACAACTTGTTGGAGCAGCTTCTTTCTCTGTACACACAATACAACGGTCGTACGACCGCTTGTTGTACAACCAAAGTTTTCTAGTCTGCTCATCCAACTTCTGTTGTACGACCGTCGCACGTCGGCTGTTCTAATCTCGCGTACTAACGGTCGGATGATCGTAAAACAAGCGGTCATACAGCCGTTTTCATACAACCGTTGCACCATGTGTACGGGCCTTTAGAAAGGTTTACTTTTAACTCTTATTTCTGAGAAAGAATAACAACTGTGAATAGTAAATAGTACAATTCTTCACACAATTAGTCAACTTGAAGGTTCTGGTGCACAAAAGGAGTAAGTGATTTGTACATTTTTAGTACTCCCTGTATTCTCCAACAATATCAATACTTGAGAACAATGCAATTCCGCCAACTGAGTTTAACCAATACCTATTGGGTCTTTACAGAAGAGGTAATTTGATAATGTCTACTGGAATTTAACAAATGAAATATTAGAGTAAATCCCTATCTCAAACTGATGACCCAAAAGATAAATTGGTACCACCAATGGATTCTGTATCAACTTTTTAACGGTATTCACAATGCACAATTACACTATATAATTAAGCAATAGATCTACAGTTAAGCAAACACACTAAATAACATTGTCCTATATATTTTTCCTCCTGTTCTAGGGTAAAGAGTTCTTAGGAGGTAAACCAACACCAAGCAATAGCCCTGAGTATATGAGTGAGGAAAAAATGGGTACATGCAGTTGTAGTTCTCCTGTCTTGTAATGTCCAAGCACTCTTCCGTTGGCAATGAGAATTAGGTACCTAAGAATACTGTGTCCTTCTAATCAGTAAGATGAGGAACAAATAGGTGAAATTCCACTGACTTCTTGAATAAGATTAGTCACAACCGCTAAACTGTATTCCAAGATGCAATAAAGATATGCTGCAAGACAGTATGTGTAATTCTATGTGTGGGCGCTGAGCCCTCTCACCGGATCCAAGGGATTGTTTGAAGATAAACGATCCGGCACTCAGTTGATGATGCTGGAACCATTAGTCCTTGTAGACTGCTTGCTCCTCGGAGGTGTAAAGCATCCGCTGGACTCCTTGCAGCTCTCCTGATCAACAGATGCGACTGTTGCAGTAGCTGGCACGGCTTCTATCCAGACAGAGATGAGCTTCGGATGGTTCTGTTGTTCACTCACTCTATTGCTGGAGAACGGATACTAGCTGTATCACCTGCTGATGATTCAAGTCGGCTGGAATGTTTTGCTTAGGCAGCAGGCCTAAATCTGATGGCAGCAGCACGCAGGGTTCCTCTCTGATCGATCATGCTATCCCAAGAGGCCATTGTTAGCTCCTCCTTCCCCTTAAATAATCCTCCTACAATGCATTGCACCTCCCAGAAGTCTTCAGTGTAGCACAGCCTGATGGGAAATGGAGTCCTTCTCCGTAAGAGTCCATTGGCTATTTCCTCCTTCCGTGCTACAACTCCCACAAAGCATCATCCTGGCTGCAATTACAGTCTTTTCTAAAAGCAAGCACTAGAGGGAGTTCCCATGTTAAGCAATGTACACCACTGTCTGTATACCAGAGGAATATTTCAGAACTCCTGGCTACACAGTATACAGTGATATGTTCCGGCAGTGGTACAGGGACTTCCCGCCCTGTTCCCAGAACCAATTTGGATCAGTGCTGCTCAGCCATTCATGGAAGCTTTGTAGTTTTTATTTTACCAATAATTTTTTATTGATTTAATGCAGTACAAAAAAAGAAATAAGAAGAACACAGAAAAGAAACATAACAAAAAGTAATTGGCATCCACAGTCGCAATTTCTGCCTCACAGGGCAGCACGCAGACCAATCAGAGAGGTATCACGATAACAAAGGATGCAATGCAAGCAGTTGGTAGTACACAACATATTACACAGAGTGGATTCTACTCTAGGCTATCCACAACCACTGCACCTGAACAAAAGTCTCTATACGTACTAATCCATTGACAGTAATCTTTACCCGACCCATATTAGTGGACAGTAGAGTCGGTAATACATCAATCTATCCATGGTTTCCACTCTTTGTCAAAGGACACTCCACGACCAGATTTGAAAGATAAACATTGTTCCTAAGAGAAATTAATCTTTACTAAGGCCATGACCTCCGATAGGTTTGGGTCTTCATTTTCCTTCCAGTGTCTTGCTATGACAGTTCTCGTGACCAAGAGAATATGAGCAACAACAGTACAAAACGGGGGATCCCTTCACTTTGAAGGTTTAAGATTGATAAAGTGGGGTTAGGTTGTATTAAAATAATTGCATTAAAATACCAGTTAGCGAAGACAGGAGTCTAAAAATCTTCCTCCAAAAGCTTGTTAAGGGCTTACAGGCCCAGAATGTATGGTATAGGTTACCCTTCAACAAAAGGGAGAATTAGATGTGGAGCATTTGGCCAATTGGTAGGAGGTTAGATACAATTGGGGAAACTAATTTTTAAATCATCTCCCGAAAGCTTTGTCTTTTATGAATGAACACAAGACTTCGGATTGGTGGAGGATTGTGAGGTCATCTGCCCACCCAAACAGAGGAAGCTTTGTATTTGTTTATAAAACACAAAGCTTCCTGTGAGTGGC
The DNA here is from genome assembly GCA_018402905.1 of Glandirana rugosa. Taxonomy (NCBI): domain Eukaryota; kingdom Metazoa; phylum Chordata; class Amphibia; order Anura; family Ranidae; genus Glandirana; species Glandirana rugosa. Next base: position 249,164 of record BLSH010216382.1, on the reverse strand, counting down.
CGAGCAGCATACCATTGAATATGATATAAAATGTAATTGTGGAAATGTCTATGCTTTTATTTGTTCAACAGCTGCAAGAAAGCAGACACAACTTAACAAGTGCACAGAAATACATTTTGCTAATTACCAGGTTTTAGGAAATGTATCATTGAACACCATTTGGACTTTGCCTAGTGGACCCATGCCAATACGGTTGGTGTTTCTGCTCCATGTCATTTATATTATTATTTGAATGCTTTTGTCATGACTGTGCCAAGTTATCTATTTTGATATATGTGTTAGGAATCCTCTTAATAAATTACACCTTCCTGTACATCATGCTTCCAAAAGACTGTATATAATTTTTAACTGATATAACTATTAATTCTGAAAACCACATAAAAAAAAACCTGCAACATTACAAGCAGTTTAATTAAGGCACATCATTTTTTGCCACGGAAGATTCAAGATATCCTAAAAAATTCACATATTCTTGGCAGCAGTGGTCCACCATGCCTTGAAGGATTCATAAACTGATAAGAAGATCTCCATCTCCTTGAAACATACCCTAAATGATCAGTAATTGGGGACATAGGTGTGATAACAATAATACGGTGTAATTTCGTCAAGCATTTTAAAGAGAAAAAAAACTGTAAGATTGTTCTTGATTACACACCATACATTGAAGGACACACTGGAGACCGCATCTCCACCAGGAGAACATTTTATTATTTCATCACTATTCTTGGCTTCAAATAGAATAGCAGAAGTGACAATATTGTTTCTCCAGCCCAACACCCAACAAAATGAGTGATCTGGTTTCTGTTTACCTGGGAGGGAACTTGCAGAGCACGTCAACCTAGTAGTGGTTAGCATGACATGTTGCCGATCACTAATAAGCAACCTCTTCTTGCTCAATGTTTTCATCTGGGCATTCAGTTGTCCCAGGCCCAACCTTTCGTGCACAGACAAAATATGCATGTGTCCTAAATGCCACCAGGGTGCACCAGGGGTCACCACGACCTGCTGCATAGAATCAGCTGGCAGGTCACTGGCACTACCCAGGGTAACAACAGCTTTGCTTCTCGGAGCCACCAGGCAGCAATTGTTGAAAGGAACTAGCAACTTCTAAACCACAAATAAAAGGAATACCACTACCACTTAACACTACTGTTGACACACTTTACAAAACCATTCACTAATGAATAGTAGCCAACAATTGGACCAAACAAGCAGAATTAAAGCCAATAATTCCAAAACCAACAGCATACGACATGCTTTATAAGCTCTATTTGTCTTGTCTGAGCAAATTTGGACTCTTAAAAGACAAATAAAGGTTATGGGATTTTTTCTTCTAAATACATTGGAGAAGTAAACAGGCGCCACACATCCAACAAAACCCATAGGTAATGATGGTAAAAGCAGTTTCAGGCCACACTCCATCCAGGCCACGCTCCACAGAAGCGCTTCACCCCACACATGAGGCTTTGTCATGGAGGTCCTTTGTCTTAGTCATGGAGGTACTTTGGAGATGTACCTAAATAGAAAAAAAACATTCTAAAATTTCAGTGTCCGCAGATGGACAGAGTTGGGTTTACCTAGCCTCTAAGTCACACTGGTTAGTATGGTTTACCTGTATATATCTTCAGTCTCATAATTTCATTGCAGTATTCATTTAAAAAGTCAGGCCATCCAACATTTTAGTTATAGGTGGAACCTGGCAGGCTGATTCAGGCTGGGTTCACACCATTGCGAATTGGATGAGGCTTCCCCGCACCCAATTCGCAATAGCAGGAGATTTTGACCGGTTCTCTATGGAGCCGGTTCAAATATCTCTGCAGCAGGTCCGGTGCGTTTTTCACAAAAACGCTGTGTGACTTTTGGTCCGTTTCAGGTCCGAATTCAGCCCAAAATTCAGGCTGAAATTGGACCTGAAACGGTGAACCAGAACGCACCGGACCCCTGTTGTGAGCTGCATGCGATTCATATGTGAACCCAGCCTAAGTCTCTGGATATGTTTCAGATACTGTACTCCATCAGTGAGATCTCCCTGCCATGATTCCTGACTCACATGGGATTTTTTAGATGTTCCAGGTCACCTTTGTGTGGGTCTGGTTCTTCCTGGTAAAATTTCCATGATATATAATGAAGAATCCAGCAAAGAGAGCAGGGACCCTCTTATATTAATCATAGCAGGTGTGTAACCCTCAGAACAAACCCCATAAAGTGCAGTGAATCCCCTAGAGATATACAACATTGCTGCCAAAAAAAATGTTTTATTTAGTTTTATGTAGAGCCAGATATGTTTAGAGCAGTTTTTCTCAACCGTTTTACTGCAGAGGAACCCTTGAAATCATTGTCAGGTCTCAGGGATCCTCTGCTCAAACCAATTGGTGGTCAATGGGAAAATACCCCTTAATTGCTTGCTAGTGGGAAGAAAAGAAAAATCACTGGGGTCATACCAATGGCTCTGCTAAGTGGTGTTGACCCCAGAGCTATGCAGGCACCATCAAATGGGAGTCACAGGTACCCCTAGCTACCCCTGGAGGAACCTTAGGGCTCTGCAGAACTCTGGTTGAGAATGGCTGAATTAGGACCTCTGTTGGGATTTCACTTTCACCTCTATGTACTTTTTGGGGACATAAGACAGAAGTGATGGTAAAGTTCTCCAACAGGGAAAAAAACAAAACATTTTTTTAAGTACAGTAGTGTGGAGAAGAGTTACAACTTCTGAAAATGCTTTTGGTGCTATTTATGCCTTTCTGGAGACAACTGCTCCTTCAATATCTTGTCCTGGTGTCAAAGGCACAAGTAGTAAGGGAAATTCTCCCCCCAATGGAGTCACAAAAAATAAAAACCTGATATTTTTATCTATCCAAAGCAAAATAAATATATATATATATATATATATATATATATATATATATATATATATATATATATATATATTGGTTGGACCTAGGGGTCAAGCATCTGCCAATAAAAAAAATCATTGGATGGAATGATCCTTTAATTTGCTCACAAAGCTACAGAAATGTTTCCCTCTGCTAGAATGAATTCGGTAAAGGAAGTATCTGAGGTTACAGCCGCTTGAATCATCGAGCTGTTGATATTCGCACACATCACACCTCAGTGCTGCCCTGAACAGACAGAATTCCCACTGACTCATCATAGGCGATGATCTATGTGCAGCAACACACTCACACATGAATGACTTAGAGAGGAGACTGTTACAGGAGTCATTCAGATGATGCAGCTTTTAGATTAGGAAGACAAATGTTACAGCAGCCACAAAACAGAATGATGAAACCTAAACAGACACCACGCCAGGTGGTTAAGGTGAATACACTGATGTCATCTTCACCCTTTCAAACCTTGATTTCCTAAAGGAACAGAGACTTCACTTAGGGCTCATTCATGCTATAGCACTGTGGCAAATCAATACATTCATTTTAAATGACACCCAATGCACCTAGGCAGTGCAGCCCAATGTATCTCAATGCACAAATGTGAATTGCCTGTATGCTGCGGTGCATTGCATTAAAAAAAAAATATTTTGGTATGGACACAACATCCGGTTTTCTATTGTTGATGCAACACATTTCCGGATTGTGTTGTCGCTGTGACATCACATCCGGTGTGTGGAGTGGGGTGGCCCTGTTTCCGGATTATGCTATATGGAGACTCTATATCTGGTGTGTGGAGTGCAATCTTTACATCATTTCTGCTTTGCGAAACGCATCTAATTAAAACAAATTGAACAGCCTTCCACCTATATATACTCCTTGCCAGTATGTCCTAGGCCATGCCCCTGATGGCCTCACTATATGACGAAACGCGTAGTGAGGCGCCTAGGACGCCACGCAAGAGGTCGGGACTCAGGAGCCATCTTGTCGGTGGAATATTCGGATGATTCTACTGGCTTTTATACGCAATTACATCAGCTTAAGTGTGAGTTATTACGGTTTTAATAAATTGTATCCATGATTTACTGAACTATGAGCAGTATATTGTTTCTTTACTATATATGCTGACTTGGAGTCCAAAGCTTGGAAGTACAGTTTGGAGTCTGGCGACCGGAAGTACCCATAACTGTCCTGGATAGTCTGTTTGTGGTGTAGTGGACGCAGGCTAAACCATTTAAACATCTCTTGCTGATTTGACCCTTGTAATAAGGGTCCTGGAGTGAGGGTAAGAGGCAGCATGTTTGGGTGCTGGTGGAGGGTCTTCTCTTCCTCTTTCCATCGCTTCAAGAAAGATCACATACCATCTTATTTATGGAATACCATTATATGAACTGTTTAATCTAACCATAGCGCTGCACCATCAACACATGTCTATTATTGGAGTTCACTAATTTGTGCTGACTGCTGATTTAATGATCTATTAGTCTATTGATTTGTTTAGCGCAACAATGTTTTCTATTTTACATTTAAAAAAAATAGGATTTTTGTTTTTCAATGGGTCAAGGTGCACTACTAGTCCATTCAAAATTAATGGACTATCTTAACCAAGTGCGCCCTAACGCACATTCGTTAATGCAAAGCATACTGTAAATGAGCCCCCAGCAAAGTGAATGTTCAATTAGGTTCGAGAATTTGATGATACTACGTCCATTTCAATCATCCAATGAGGTAGAAGCAAACAACACCTTTTTCTAATCTCTATTGCACATGATTGGGTATTCAAAGTGAACACAGTGCCACTGTATTTAACTGAATATTCACTTTGCAAAGGGAACGTTCTTCTCCTTAAAGCAGATCTAAACCTCAAGGGCCTATTCACAAGGGCAGGGAGTTTACCTCCCGGCTGAACAGCTATTTGCAGGTGCTCAGGACAGGAGACGATACTTTTATCTGATCCCAAGGGGGATTTTGTATTGTATTACCATGCTACAGTTATGGTATGGTCCTGTTGACTTTAATGAGCACCTTTGGCAATCGGCCCGACCTGTCAAATGTGACATGCCTGTAAGCAGGTTCAGTCTACATTCTCTACTGTAGGTGGCGCTTGTCCGCACAGGCATTGCAGTTTGGAGGGGAAGTCAAGAGGAACATGGTCTCTCTATGGTTTCCTGGGTCACTGGGGAAGCTATCTGATTCAATGCTGCCACCCATGTGACTCTAGCAGTCATCTTGGGTCAGGCAGAGCCTATTTAAGGCCCTGGCTTCCAGACTTGGCATGCATTTCACTTGTGGGTAGTATAGGGACACATCACCCATGTGACGGGGACTGTGATTAGCGTCCGGGAAAGGTTCCAGTGGAGTAGGGAAAGGATAGGGACACACCATCCTTCCTGGATGCCTCCCCATTTGGGTACGGACTTGTCAGGCCCCTCAAGACAAACACTCTTGGCATGCCTGAGACCTGCTCTGCTACATATCACTGTTGCATTCTGTGAGTGTTCCCGGTTGGGTGCCTTCCCGGGCTTGTTGTGAATTGCTGAACTTTTACATTTATACAAGTTCTGCTCCCTGCAACTGGACTTGGGGTGTTTACTGCCGCCGCAGCACATTGCACCTCCCTACATGCCGAGTTACCATGAAGCATCGCAGCTATGGAAATGTGAACGGACCTAAGCGGTCGCCATGTTATGTTTTCATTGCCCATTTGCCACTCATGTTAACTAAGCCTTGATAGTTAATATTTAGCTTGCTTAAGCTCTGTAGGTCACAAACCATTTTTTTTTAAATAAAATGCTTCCTTTCCTGGTTTTATTTATTTATTTATTTTATTTCATTTCAATGCTACTGATTTCCCCCAGCCTTTTTCAGCCTTTGTTGGTACTGCCTCTTGTAGTCACCTAAAGGAATGCTGGGGGTAACTGTCATCTCATAGCAGGCAGTTTGAATGAAGCAAACAGAAATGCTGGAACTGGTTACAATTCTTTATTGATAAAACTCAGCAAACATCTGCCAGTAGTAGACAGTAGTAGTAAGCATAGAATATATACTTGTTTGATGGACATAAGAAGACGGACAAGAGCCCAGCTGTTGGAGTTGGCACTCCAAGGGCATATTAAAGGAAAGGTTCAAGACTTAAATGCTTCAAATGGAAAACACATTAACATATTAAAGCTTTTATGGGATTTTAGTGATTGGGTAGCCGTTGTTGGCTGCTAGGCCCAAGCATTGTCACAGGAGAGCAGGTCACAAACTCCTCTATACTCGGAAGGGTCTGGCATTGTTGTTGGAATCAACGTAGGAAGGAGAGGTGAGGGAGCTTTGGCAATATAAATATAAGAGTGTTGATGGATCCCTTGCAGAGACACTGCCACTTTGCCCTGCATGGAAAAGTGACTGTGCCCTTTGAAGGGAAAAACTTACATTGGGGACCTATGAATGCACATAGTCTTACAGTATAAAAGGAGATGCTGAGCAGACATTGGATGTGCTACCACACATCCAGCCTTTATTGTATTTTTTATGTTCCTCTGTTTCCCCTCCTCATTTGGTGCTAGTTAGTACAGTTCTAGCAAGACCCCTCTGTCTCTCATGCTTCCTCAGTTAGTTTTGATTCATTGCAGAGACAGGACATAGAATACTCATCAGGGTTGATTTACTAAAGACAAATAGGCTGTGCACTTTGTAAGTCCAGTTGCACTCTACAAAGCGTAGTTGCTCCAGAGCTTAGTAAATGAAGGGAAGCTCTGCTGACTTCCATCATCCAATCACGTGCAAGCAAAAATGCTGTCTTTTTATTTTCCTTGCATGTGATTGGGTATTCCTTGCAAAGTGATGCTTTGCCTCATTTACTAAGCTCTGGAGCAACTTCACTTTGCAGAGGTCAACTGCACTTACAAAATGTGCAGTCTGTTTGCCTTTAGTAAATCCACCTCGTTGTCTTATTTTGCTTAAAACAACTGCAACAACATTATTTATACTGCACTTATCTGAAGAACAAATTCAACGGATTTAACTTCTGAGTCTTATTGAAGAATTAAGCTGCCTGTGGATTCTGCCAAGTCAGCAAGTGGCCATACTGTTCAGACAGACTGGGTCTAGGAGCTACAGTATCTCACAAAAGTGAGTACACCCCATACATTTTTGTAAATATTTTATTCTATCTTTTCATGTGACAACACTGAAGAAATGACACTTTGCTACAATGTAAAGTAGTGAGTGTACAGCTTGTATAACAGTGTAAATTTGCTGTCCCCTCAAAATAACTCAACACACAGCCATTAATGTCTAAACCACTGGTAACAAAAGTGAGTACACCCCTAAGTAGGTGGGTCAGTGTAGAGGTCAGATGGGTCAGTGTAATGGTTAGTATAGGGGTCTGGTAGGGGTCAGTGTAGGAATCAGGAAGGTTAGTTCAGCATTGATGGGCACCCCTAAGCCCCGCGCGCTGTCGACTAACACCGACACCCCCCAGGCTGAAGCCCTTGGTATTTTTCCCACCTAGCAACGCCCCTGGAGGCAGACATAATATGAATATTTCACCCAGTATACAGAACATGAGAAGTGATATTTTGCAGCATCCATACATACGGAATAGAAACAGATATGGAAATTTACACACAGCACGCAGAAGGCACAAAGCGATAGGGGGGTTTATTTACTAAAGGCAAATCCACTTTGCACTGCAAGTGCACTTGGAAGTGCAGTCACTGTAGATCCGAGGGGGACATGCAAGGATAATAAAAACAGCATTTTTGCTTGTACATGATTGGATGATAAAATCAGCAGAGCTTCCCCTGATTTCAGATCTTCCCCTCAGATTTACAGCAACTACAATTCCAAGTGCACTTGCAGCGCAGAGTGGATTTGCCTTTAGTAAATCAACCCCATTGTGTCACATTTACATATAAAGAACAAAAGCAGAATTCTATACAACATACATAATAAAAGAGGCTAAACACACATTTGCTGCATTTTTCATGCATGAACATATCAGTGTGGGAATAATAAAGTCTAACGAACCCCAAAGCTGTGATAAGGATAAGTTGTACTGAACGCATTGCCACCCTCTTTTTTCCAAACTGCACAAGTCAGTGACAATACAATCAGATTTAATTATTTTTGTCTGTAGTGACCAGATAGAGAACTGATACATTTCATATAACCTCCATTACATCAAACAGCTTATGCAGAAGTTGAATAAACAAAACTTCCAACAGGACCATAAATCCTAGCCATCATCTGGGCTTAAGCACTTCATGGCCATTCAGTGTGACCAAACCCCCGTATCTTTGCATTTTTTGCTACATACGTTTTAGATGCTTTTAAAATAGCCTGACAGGAGTATGTATCATGGGTGCGTTGTAACTTATAGATTTTTTGTTTGTTGGTCTTTACGAGCAGCACCATGCGTTTGGTAGGGTGTTCCCCCCAAATATCTAGTTTTTTTGTATCTAGCATACTGACTGCACTACACAATTGTACGACCAAAGAAAGAACGTTCAGGTGCATGTAATTAGCATTCGGCCGTTCCTGACTTCGGAGCATGCGTGTTTTCCACAATACAACTTGTTGGACCAACTTCTCTGTACACACGATACAATGGTCGTATGACCGCTTGTTGGTACTACCAAGTTTTCTAGTTTGCTCATACAACTCCCGTTGTATGACCGTCGTACGTCGGCTGTTCTAATCGCACATACTAACAACTGATTTTGCATACAACGGTCGTTCGTACGACCTGTTGTATATGATCGTCGTCCCGTGTATACGAGACTTTAGGGTTCAGGAAAGTCACTGTCCTACACTTCAAAGGGCTAGATAAACAAACATTCTCTGTACTGCACTTATTCCATATAAAGCTAAACTGGATTCAACTTCTGTGTCGTATTAAATAGTTAAGCTGCCTGTGGTTTTGCCAAGTAAGCAAATGTCCATATTGTTAGACATATATGGAGCTTGGATAAAGTGATAAGCGAAAGGCATACATGACAGGGTGGAAAGAAAACCAGGCAGTAATGGGTTAAATTAGGGGTTGGGGATGAAAAGTCAGGGCTCTTACCTGATTGGATAAGGTGACGGGGTGGTCGGGAGGAGCAGGAGAGATAGTAGTTACTAGTGGAGGGGAGGAGTGAAAGGGGCGTCACTTGCAGTCTAGAAATCATAGGAGGAACGTCCCTCCCTTCAGCCCTGGTGAAGTTGTCTGGTTATAGTTTCCTGAAGAGGGTGGACGTTTGGCGGTTGTGGTCCTTGACGAAAGTCTAAAACTTGGGGTCTATTGATGAAACGGTGGAACCCATCTCAGATATGGAGTCCTCCGGTTGGTCTTGTTCAGTTTAGACTGACCGGGTAGTTAAGGTGGTAGGGGTCTGTGGTCAGTTAGGATAGTCCTTGAAGCGGTGTTTGGTGGCTGGGGACAGAACCTAGCTTAATGGTATCACAGACTCCAAAGTTGTGGGAGATGGTGTTGTCAAGGATCTGCAACCAGTTATTCTTCTTTGATTTGGAGTGTTTATGAATGTTTTATGTGCCTCCCAAAGCTTTTAATATCATTTCTAGGCTGACGATACCCAAATCTACCTCTCCACCCCCCAACTCACTCCATCAGTCCCCTCACGTATCACTAACTTATTAACAGACATATCTGCCTGGATGTCACACCACTTCCTCAAACTCAACTTGTCCAAAACTGATATTTCCTCCCCCACGTGCCATTTCCCCCGACTTCTCTGTCAAGAGCAATGGCACAACCATCCACCCATCCCCACATGTCAGGGTGCTTGGTGTTATCCTGGATTCTGAACTCTCCTTTTGGCCCCACATCCAATTACTTTCTAAGGCTTGCCGCCTCGACACGTCCCTTCCTAACCAATGAAACCACAAAGCTCCTGATTCACTCCCTGGTCATCTCTCGCCTTGACTACTGCAACTCCCTCCTCTCTGGCCTACCTTTAAATAGACTATCCCCCCTCCAGTCCATCCTGAATGTTGCTGCCAGACTCATCCACCTTACAAACCGTTCAGCGTCTGCCACCCCTCTCTGCCATTCCCTCCATTGGCTGCCACTCGCCCAATAAATTAAATTCAAAATACTAACAATCAGCTACAAAGCCATCCACTACTCTGCTCCCAGCTACATCACCAACCTAGTCTCAAAATACCAACCTAACCGTCCTCTTCGCTCCTCCCAAGACCTCCTGCTCTCCAGCTCATCACCTTCTTTTATACTCGCCTCCAAGACTTCTCCCGAGCCTCTCCCATCCTCTGGAACTCCCTACCCCAATCTGTCAGACTGTCCCCAAATCTATCCTCCTTCAGGCGATCTTTGAAAACTTTTCTCTTCAGGGAAGCCTATCCTACCACCACCTAACAACTACACTCCTTATTTTCTCAATCAGCTCAACCCCCGCTGTTATTGCCCTTTCATATCATTTAACCCTCCCTCCTAGATTGCAAGCTCTAATGAGCAGGGTCCTCTGATTCCTCCTGCATTGAATTGTATTGTAATTGTACTGTCTGCCCTAATATTGTAAAGTGCTGTGCAAACTGTTGGTGCTATATAAATCCTGTATAATAATAATTATGGTTTGTGGTTTACTAAAAGGCCAAGCCGGCCATTTAATCCCAACGCAGTTTTTGGTGTCGTTATTGAATATATGGGGGGTGGTTTTGGGTACAGAGTTAGGTAATATGGGTAAGCATCTGAACTACCCTAGTGATGTACAGGCTGGGTTTAAGGAGGTATGTCATTGCTTATCTGCATTCAAAACAGAATAGAACCAGCTATGGCTTATACATATTTTTTTAACAATGGTGGATTTTCTTAATGTTCACAACTGAAAACAAAATGTAGACTTCAGTGGGGTATTTCCATTTTTCTAGTAGCAAGGTGGATTTTCTGCTTTTGTCGAAATAAGTGAACAACCAGCAATGAAATGTTCATCTGGGTAAAGCATTACATGTGTCCATATAAAATAAACTGATGAGTGTAATCATTCTTCTCACTTCCGAAATGCTGATCTGGCAGCTTTCAGAAAGATGGCGTTCGCAGCACAAGAGGCTCAGCGAGTGAGGATTATAGAGTGGTCAGCAATTTCATGTTTACATATCTATTGATATTAGTCAATAAGACATTTCTGAGACACCCAATTCCAGACCTTGAAGAAGATTCCACATAACTATCTATCCTTGTTAAGACCACCATGGTGGTGAACATCACAGCAGCCAATCACATTTGAGCAGAGACTATACAATCGTGGGAGAAATACTTGGTTTTATAGACTCTCTCTCAAGCTGGAATAACTGCACCTGCAGTCTGATTGCTATAGGCAATACCCGCTAAAAATGTGGGTTTTAAATCAAAGGAAAAGTAAAAGTAAAGGCAGGCACCTACAGTGGGGAAAATAATTATTTGATCTACTGCAGATCTTGTAAGTTTGCCCACTTACAAAGAAAGGAAGGGTCTATCATTTTTTATTTTAAATGATAGAGACAGAATATCAACCAAAAATCCAGAAAAAAAACACGATACAAATTGTATACATTAAGGGCCGGTTCACACTTGAGCGGCGCGATGCAGCGCGACTTGCCAGGGCGAAGCAAGTCGCCCCGCTCGAGGCGATCTCAACACGGCTTGTGAGGAGACTTCTATCATAGAAGTCAATGCAAGCCGCACTGAGATCGCCCTGAAAATAGTGCAGGAACCATTTTTCTAAGGCGGAGCGAAGCGATTCGCTCCTATTAGAACGGTTCCATTGCACAGCATTGAGGCGAATTGTCAGGCAACTCAAGTCGCCTGACAATTCGCCTAGATGTGAACGGGCCGCGAAGTCGCGCCGCCCAAGTGTAAACCGGCCCTAAGTTACAGTTCAGTGAGTAAACAAAGTATTTGATCCCCAAGCAAAACATGATTTAGTACTTGGTGGAGAAACACTTGTTGGCAAGCACAGAGGTAAGACGTTTCTTGTAGTTGGTGAAAAAGTTTGCACACATCTCAGGAGGGATTTTGGTCCACTTTTTTTACAGATCTTCTCTAAATCCTTAAAGTTTCTTGGCTGTCTTTTGGCAACTTGAAATTTCAGCTCTCTCTATAAATATTCTATAGGATTAAGATCTAGAGACTGCAGTGGTGTATTTAGGTTTTGTGCTGCCCTAGGCCTGACTAAACTCATGCCCTCCCCACAGTTGCAGAACGCCGGCTGCCCGCACAACAACTCATTGGTTGGAGTCCGCCTCCTGGGCCCTTCGGGACGCCCACATATGTATGGGCTGTCCTCCTCTGATGGCAACCCTGCCTGCATTATCATACCGGCAGCATTAAAAGTGCAAGCCGGTGTGGACCCTTTTCGTGCTGCCCCCCCCCTGCAAAGTGCCGCTCTAGGCCTGGGCCTTGTTGGCCTAGGCCAAGATACAGCATTGAGAGACTGGTTAGGCCACTCCATGACCTTAATGTGCTTCTTCTTGAGACACTCTTTTGTTGCCTTGGTGGTATGTTTTGGGTCATTGTTGTGCTGAAAGACCCATTCATGGCCCATCTTCAGTGTTCTGGCTGAGGGAAGAAGGTTCTCATCCAAGATTTTACAATACATGGTCCCATCCATTGGCCCCTCAATGCGGCAAAGTCGGTCTGTATCTTTAGCATAGAAAAAGCCCCAAAGCATAATGTTTCCACTTCCATGTTTGACTGTAGGGATGGTGTTTCCTAGGGTCATAATCAGCATTTTTCTTCCTCCAAACATGGCAAGCCCCCTCCTCAAGGAGGCACATGTACAGTCACGCCAATGAACATCTAAATGTTTCAGAAAAGGTTTGGGAGAAAGTGCTGTGATCAGATGAAACCAAAATTGATCTCTTTGGCATTAACTCGACTCGCTGTGTTTGGAGGAAGAAAAATGCTAACTATGACCCCAAGAACACCATCTCTACAGTGAAGCACAGTGCTGGAAACGTGATGCTTTGGGGCTGTTTCTCTGCTAAGGGTACAGGCTGACTTTGCCGCATTGAGGGGCCAATAGACAGGGCCATGCATTGTAAGTCTTGGATGAGACCCTTCTTCCCTGGGCCAGAACACTGAAGATGGGTCGTGGATGGGTCTTCCAGCATGACAATGACCCAAAACATACCACCAAGGCAACAAAGGAGTGGCTCAAGAAGAAGCACATTAAGGTCATGGAGTGGCCTAGCCAGTCTCCAGACCTTAATCCTATAGAAAATTTATGGAGGGAACTGAAACTTTGAGTTGCCAAGTGGCAGACAAGAAACCTTAAGGATTTAGAGAAGATTTGTAAAAAAGAGTGGACCAAAATACCTCCTGAGATTTGTGCAAACCTGGTCAACAACTACAAGAAACATTTTACCTCTGTGCATGCCAACAAGGGTTTCTCCACCAAGTACTAAGTCATGTTTTGCTTGGGGATCAAATACTTATTTTCCTCACTGAACTGCAACCTAATTTATAGCATTTGTTTTATGTGTTTTGTATGGATTTTAGTTGATATTCTGTCTCTATCATTTAAAATACACCTATGATAAAAATTATAGACCCTTTGTTTCTTTGTAAGTGGACAAACTTACAAACTTACATACAAGTTAATGTGATTACAAAAATAATTCAGAAGCAACCTAAAGCAATGACTTGAATCATGCAAAGTTGATTGAAACAACTCAGAAGCAAGTCAAAGGAAGTCAGAAACACCTGAGAGCATATAGAAATTGATTCATTTCTTAGACTGATGCCATGGACATTAACCCTATGTACATTTCATTGTCAATGACCTGATGCCTTAGCAGCCCTGAAAATCACCAGGGCTGTCCACAATCTCTAACAGTTCTCAGCAAAAGCCTACATTCTCTGACAGTGCACTGAAACAGCTATGTAGTCTTTAAAAAGGAGCTCCAGGCTCCATCAGAAAGAAGTAAAAGTCAGCAGCTACAAATACTGACTGGGAGCCTGGCAAAGGTACAGTTGACTTGATTTCTAAACCCAAATGCTGGATTATTTTTTCACCTCCATCGCCTGCTGCCGTAGCCCGCAGCAGACCCCCGGCAGTTGAGTGTGGAGAGTGTGTTAGGTTGAGTTGTTATTGCTTCATTCTTTTAAATGCACATGAGATCCCGAGCAGACATCTCTTGCGGCTTCACAGCCGGTTCCCTGCTGCTTTAAGTGTCCATTCACATGTGTGCAACTTAAACATTGTGCAATTTCTATTGTGACTTTACCATGCGACTTGATGCGATTTTGATGTAACGACTTTGGCTTTAACCAATGTGATCATTTTGTTTGTGCTCCACAAAGTCACTAGATATGTGCAGAATGGAAAATTTGTTTGGTTTCTTTATTTTCTTTTTATTTCTTCCAAATCAGGCATTTCGGGTTTGGTGTTGATTTTAAGCAAAAAAAAAAAAAAAAACGGCATCCCCCCCCAAGATCCATACCAGATCCTTATCTGAGCATGCCGACCAGCAGGTCAGGAAAACAGGGGGGCGGAGGGGACATGCAAGCGCCCCCCCTCTGAACCATACTAGGCCACATGCCCTCACCTCAACATGAAGGGGGGCTGCTTTGTTTGTTGACGGTGCCAAGGGCCTCTTCTCCACAACCCTGTTCAATTCTTTTTTTTTTTTTAGTTTGGCATGACCCGAAGGACCTGGTATGGATGGGGGGGGGGGGGCACAGTGTTTTTCTGGTTTTTTTTTCCCCATTTATTTTTAATGCCCGGCATTCTTTTCACAAGTCACACATTTGCATGTGTAGGTTCGACTTTCATGTGACTTTTACTTTTGAGGGTTTACATTGAAGTCTATGGCCCTCAAGTCGCATGGAAGTTGAACCAAAGTAGTGCTAAAGGAACTACTTTACAGTGATTCTAAAGCCTTAAGGTTTCTCAACTTACTGCAAGTAGGGTAAAAACCTGTCTGCTACAGAGGACACTCCACTGCAAAGGTCTGCAGTCTCTTACAGTCCACTGAAGCAAGTTTTTATTCTCTTAAGGCCCGTACACACGGTCCGATTATCGGTCAACAACGGTTGTCCAATAGCCTGTTGGCTGAAAATCCGATCATGTGTATGCACGATCTTACAGCCGATTTCCAATCATCATCCAACAGAGGTTGGACAACAAGACTTGAAAACTTGTGTTGGCCAACAAGCAGTTGACCGATTGTTTGCTCGTGTGTACAGAAGTTGACCAACCAAAAGTTGGAAGTGCAAACACGCATTCTCAGAATCTACGAAGTGTTCGGTCGTGTAACCTGTGTTCGTAATTCACAAATCACATTTACCTGAACTTCCTCTTTATACGCTCTGAACACGTCACTACATTCGGCTTTGTTGGCCAATTACTTGCTTCACGTCAGTATGCTAGACCAATCCGCCGGTGCCCAATTTGGGAAAAAGTTGTACGTTCAGTTGACCAACCATTGGCTCGTGTGTACAAGGCTTTACAGTCTACTGCAGCATGTCCACAGTCCCTGACAGTCTTCAACAAGTTTGCAGTCTGTAATATTCCACTGCAGCATGCCCACAGTCTCTGGTTTGGACAAACAACACCGGCCAAGATTATGGAGAAGCCTACAAACACACATTCCCTCTTCTGAGTATTTATGGGTGAATGTCCTTTAATGCAGCCATTTTCACTGTCAAAATACAACATTAATAAACCCAATTCAGTGAGGCCCATTTTTCATGTGGCGTGCTGCCTATCTTCACTGTCCCAAGGTGTCCATATTTCTCAAGTTCTAAAACTGAAGGGGTGTTAAAAACAAGGCCAAGGTTGCAGAGATGCCTACAAAACCTCAAACTTTCCCTCTTCTGACCTTTTATGTGTGAATGTCCTTTAATGTAGTCATCTTTGGGGCTAGTCATCTTTAAGGCTAGTTCCTACGTGCAGCTATGCTTCTGCCCATCTAAAAAGTTATCTATGGTGGAACGCTTTTCAGAAGGTGTTTTGGCAGGTGGTGAGGAGGCCATATATTGCCTCCTCAGCACCTGTGGGCCTCGCCTGCCCCAAGTGGTTAGTAGATAAAAGCAGCTTCAGCTTGATTCCTCCAGACTAAGCCTGCAACATGTTTCACCCCGTCCTTGGGCTTAATCATGGGGGCAGGGCGATACATGTTGGGGGCATGGCCTGGATGAATCAAGCTGTGGCTCCTTTTATCTGCTAACCACTTGGGCCGGGCGAGGTGTGTGGTGGCCGGGCTATCTCTTCCTATTTCTACAGAGTGCTTTGAGTCTGGACAAACCTTTCTCCAACCTTTCTCACTAGTCAGCGGCATTCAATTCAGCCTGAGCTGGGTCCTCCACGCATTTATCATAGAGCTCTTCACCAACTGCTTCAACCCTCAAAATGTTGACCCACCATGCTGCAACCATGTACCTTGTTCATGGTTGCTGGGCAGTTGCGTTGTGGCCCCATTCACTTGAATGAGTCACGTTTTGTGGCATTATCCCCTACCGAATGCAACATGTTTAATTTATGCTGTGACCACGAAAAGCATTGCAGCTGTTGCAAGGGTACAGCCCTAAGTGGATGTATTCCTTAGGTAGGTGGGTGGGGGTGGTAAAACTGTGGCTCAACCACCTCCTTTTACCACCCCGATCGCATGTATGAACAAGCCATTACTGTCCAAGCACCCCCTAAAATAATAGCAACCAGCTTAGCAGAGGTGTGAAGAATATTGGCCATGTCATAGAAGTTGTAACTTCTCGGGGATGTAAGTGGGTGAAATATCCCTCGTGTACAGTGGACTCAGTATTATAGATCTACAAAATCCTAATAAAAACAGTATAAAAGCATGAAAAGCCAAAGATATCATAAGGCACAACTTCAATGCATTATAATATTAATATAAAAATAATAATTAAAAGGCGAATAAAATCTGCCTAATATTGCAATATATGTGATGTTTAATCTTTTAATAAAATAAAAATATAAAGCCACTTTGTTCTTATACACAGCTTTGCTCTATTTCCACATACCACCCTGTAGATATCCAGCATGTCCCTAGCTAAGAAAGTCTGATTAATGCCATATGACGTGCTCTGAACTTTCCGTTCAGCTGCATTCTGCGGGACTTCAGCCCTACTGGCGATGGAAGTCATGTGACCTGCAGATATCACCACGGATAAAGATCAGAGAAATAAACAGTGACATTGTTCAGCCAGCCAATTACATATCTTCTTCATTGTTCTGCCGTAATAGACGCACCACACCATCATAATTATAGGAAGGTCTACCAAAAAATCCCTCTGTAATTATATGGATAAGAAAAGATTTTCTATTTATCTAATCCTTATAAATGTCTCATAAAAATCTATCTATTCATCCATCTATCTATTTATGTTCTTTCTGCATCTATCTATGGATCTATCTATCTATGGTATCTATCTATCTATCTATCTATCTATCTATGGATCGATCCATCTATGGATCTATCTATCCATGGATCTATCTATCTATCTATGGATCTATCTATCTATGGTATCTATCTATGGATCTATCTATCTATCTTTCTATCTATCTATGGATCGATCCATCTATGGATCTATCTATCTATCTATCTATCTATGGATCTATCTATCTATGGATCTATCTATCTATGGATCTATCTATGGATCTATCTATCTATGGATCTATCTATCTATGGATCTATCTATCTATGGATCTATCTATCTATGGATCTATCTATCTATCTATCTATCTATCTATCTATCTATCTATCTATCTATCTATCTATCTATCTATCTATCTCTCTATCTATCTCTCTATCTCTCTATCTATCTATCTCTCTATCTATCTATCTATGGATCTATCTATCTATGGATCTATCTATGGATCTATCTATCTATGGATCTATCTATCTATCTATCTATCTATCTATCTATCTATCTATCTATCTATCTATCTATCTATCTATCTATCTATCTATCTATCTATCTATCTATCTATGGATCTATCTATCTATGGATCTATCTATGGATCTATCTATCTATGGATCTATCTATCTATCTATCTATCTATCTATCTATCTATCTATCTATCTATCTATCTATCTCTCTATCTCTCTATCTATCTATCTATCTATCTATCTATCTATCTATCTATCTATGGATCGATCCATCTATGGATCTATCTATCCATGGATCTATCTATCTATCTATGGATCTATCTATCTATGGTATCTATCTATCTATGGTATCTATCTATGGATCTATCTTTCTATCTATCTATGGATCGATCCATCTATGGATCTATCTATCTATCTATCTATCTATCTATCTATCTATCTATCTATCTATCTATCTATCTATCTATCGATCTATCTATGGATCTATCTATCTATCGATCTATCTATGGATCTATCTATCTATGGATCTATCTATCTATCTATCTATCTATGGATCTATCTATCTATGGATCTATCTATCTATGGATCTATCTATCTATCTATCTATCTATCTATCTATCTATCTATCTATGGATCTATCTATCTATCTATGGATCTATCTATCTATCTATGGATCTATCTATCTATGGATCAATCCATCTATCTATGGTATCTATCTATCTATCTATCTATGGATCTATCTATCCATCTATCTACTGCTGACTTTGAGCCAGACAAAATGATCAGTCAGTCGGATTGCTTTTCAGAGGTAATCAGTCCACTTATAAACCTAAACTAACTCGAATAGCCATCTTAAGGTTCTGTTTAAAATCTTTCCTTTTTCCATAGAATGAGCCTGTGATAAGATTTCCAACACGCGGGGAGATATTTACAATCCCGGCACCTGTAACTTTTGAAAGCTCCATACAGCGTAATTTCTGAACGATAGGCTGGTCAGTGGTATCCAAACCAATTATATGGCTAGCAAAAATTGTATGGCCATCAAGTGTCCATAGACAGGAGATAATTGTTGCTTGATGCAGCTGATTGGGTACATTAGTAAGATTAGTTTTGAGAACCCCAGCGCGGGTTCTCTGTGATTAACTGCAGGAGGCAGCCCCACTAAAAGCAATCGGAAGCTACCCATTCAGCAATCACCTGCTAATGATCGGCCCTGGGCAGAGACTGTAGGCTTCAGTAATACAAAAATATGCACAGAGCCTTCAGCACTTGCTGAGACCGCATGGTTATGCCTTGTGCTAATGCCTAGCACTGCCTGGGCCAACCCATCCATCTCAACCGACTGGTTTTCCCCTTGTGATTGGTTAACGCAAGGGTATCTTCACAGATCAGGCATAGTCCATAGGCATACAGTTGTCTGCACTATCCAGACTGGGCAATAATCATGCCTGTAGCCGATCGTATGCTATGGTCTAATCGTCTTGTGTTGTATTTATAAAAATATGCATAGCTATGCTTCCCCTGAAGCTGTAGGTACAACTGTTGTGTGTGATTACACCTCTACATGTTGAATGTTATTCATTCACAAAAAAAAGACTGATTCCGGAAAATACCTCATTATGGCCTCTAGGTGGAGCTTACAGTCATAGCAAATATGTATTTATTCCTTATCATCAGCTCCATCTAGTGTCCATAATAGGTACAGCCCTGAGTGGCTGTATTTCTTAAGTAGGTGGATAAGGGTGGTAAAACTGTGGCTCAACCACCTCCTTTTACCACCCCCGATCACATGTATTAACAAGCTATTACTGTCCACGCAACCCCATAAAATAATGGCAGCCAGCTTAGCAGAGGTGAGAAGTATTGGGAATTAATTTGGCCATGTTGTCGTAGGAGTAGTAACGTCTCGGGGATGTAAGTGGGTGAAATATCCCTTGTGTACAGAGGGTTCAGAATTATACATCTGCTATACAATCCTAATAAAAACAATATAAAAGCATGAAAAGTCCAGAATATCATAAGGCACAACTTCAACACATAATAACACTAATACAAGAATAATTATTAAAAGAAGAATAAAATCTGCCCAATATTGCAATATATGTGATGTTTAATCCTTAATAAAACAAAATCTAAAGCCACTTTGTTCCTATACACAGCTTGATTGAATGTTCTCAGGCTATCTCCTCTACTGGTTGAATGCTATTCATTCATGAAAAAAGAGTGGTTCGGGAAAATACCTCATTATGGCCACTAGATGGAGCTGACAGTCATAGCAAATATGTATTTATTTCCTATCATCAGCTCCATCTAGTGCCCGCAATGGGGTATTTTCCAGAACAATTTTTTTTATGAATGAATAGCATTAAATATGGAGAAAATATAGTCTGATAACATTCCATTTTGCAGACATTTACAAAGAACAAATGTATGTGCCCTTGAACTACATTCATTGGCCATACATGAAATGACACCGATCAATGAAAGATCTGATTTTTTTCAAACAATGAAAGGAAGAAAACTGATGACATCATTGTGTATATAGCCAGCATATAGGACATGATATAGAGATAGTGCATATAGTGCAATCATTGCCTGAAATGTAGAGTCTGACCCCTTACCCCCAGCAAATGTGGGTCTACATCAGTATCTTTTCATTACTCCAGAATGTGGCGTTGGATGGCCTCCCCTGGTTATACCATACAGTGGCTGGAAACCTCAGACATGAAGCATGAATAAAGCATATCCCTCTATAATGTGTACTTGTCTCTATTAAAGTGTTACTAAACCCAGGACCCTGCATTCCCTATATCTGCTCTCCCACAGTACACAGAACACGGAAATACAATTATTTTAGTAAATATAAACTACTAAATACCTTTTCTCATCAGCAGTATATAGCAGTCTTGTGACTTCTATCAGTGTCTGGTTAAAGCTTGTAGGAGGAGTTTTCACTCTCCTCTGACTGTCCTATGAGGTTGTAGGACCCCTGACTCTCTATCTGGACAGTGCTGATTGGCCCTTTGCTGATCACATGCACTCTCCCAAGAAAAAAAAAAACTCTCTAGCAATACACACCCAACTGAGCATGCAGAGTGCCTCTAAAGCTCTGTATTTTCAGAGGAGGAATTGGGGGCAGTGGAAGAAGGGGAGGATCAGAGAAGGCAGGATCCAACGGTCTTTTTACACAGTGTGGAGGATTAACCACTGGGGTTCCACAGTGAGTATCACAAGCATGCTTTACTGCATATACACACTGATTTTACTGTTGTGGGTTTAGTAACACTTTAAGGAGCAGTAAGTGTCATTTCTGTCTGCTGCTTCATTCCTCTGCTATCTGCGAGAATCACTTCTGACAAGTTTTCCTGACACCAAAAGAAAAAAGGTGACAGAGGAGGAGGGGCCTTCAGCTGATCGACAGCCTCAGCTCACTTCCTGTGTGCTGTGTGAAGGAAGGTGTTTACCTTCCATCCAATCAGCTCTCAGAGCTCTCCTCCCTGAGCTCTGCAGAGTGTAACTTCAGCTCTCCGTCCCCTTTTTCTGTACTCTCAGACAAGCTTTATAATTCAGAATGGATACAGAGAAGAGATGGCGGCAGATAAACAGGTACAACGTATGTAGGAGCATTTGTTTCATCTCCGTGTATCACCCGAAGCCAGGCACTTCACTGGGTATATGGAAGGGTTTACAACCACTTTAAGAAGAGTTGCTGCTTTGGGGTGATCCAATCCATGGGAACTCCAGAACCAACCACTTATCTCTACCCAATACAAGCCATAGATATTGAGACCACATTAAAGAGAACCTGTGCTGAGATAAGAATGGAGGCTGATACCACTGAACTCCCAAAAATGCTAGTTGCCTGACTGTCGTGTCCAATGGTTTCACTACCTTTTTTGATACAACAATGAAGACAGAACCTCCAATCCACATCCTTGCTCCACATTGGCTACTCAGAAGCACTTGAAGCCATTGGATCACCCTGACAGCCAGGAAACTAGCCTTTTCTAAAGAAGAGATTTCCATTTATAACAAGTTTCCTTCTTTTAAAAAAAATGGCCTCCCATTTCACGCCACGTCACAGAGATGGTTATAAACAACCTAATAAAAGCAAGCAGTTTAAAGTGATTGTAAATGATCACCTTGTAAGGCTGGGTTCACACCTATGGGATTCGGATGCAGCTTACACCGCATCCAATTCGCAGGACACTTGAAAACACATTATTTTCAATGTTTCAGGTTCACGTAGGTGCGATGCATTCGCACTCCGCATTGCACAGAAAACGTCCCCAGCCCATTATGTTCAATGGGAACGCATCTGACATGTAGATGTGTTCCACACTGAACGGGGATCTTTCCCCCTGCTCCCCCTCCCTCCCCGCGCAGCTGCTGTGCTGTGAGAACGGACAGGAGTCTCTGGTCCTTCTCATAGGCAAACAGGCTGGAATTCGCACCGCTATGGTGTGAATCCAGCCTAAAACAACCCATTCAGTTTAAAATAGAAATGAAAGGCAAAACATTTTTGTATAGATATAAAAAAAACCCATTATAAATCCATTTTTTCCTTTTTTTATAAGTGATCGCATTCCCTCTGTTCTCAGCTGCATAAGAGCTGGGGAAGGAGAAGCTGAGCCTCCCAGTGAATGGCTCTGCAGTACCCGACCCCTGCAAAAGAC
>BLSH010216382.1:179062-193599 GCA_018402905.1 Glandirana rugosa | reverse complement strand
GGATATGCGAAATTGCTACATGATGATGTGTTTCCCTCTTTATGCACTGAAGCTGATGTGCACCACCACATTATGGTTGTCAGGTCTGAGCATTCCTAGATGAACAGTTTCCTGGAAAGTGGATTGGTCATCGTGGGCCAGTTGAATGGCCCCCAAGGTCTCCCGATCTGACCCCCTTAGACTTTTATCTTTGGGGTCATCTGAAGGCAATTGTCTATGCTGTGAAGATACGAGATGTGCAGCACCTGAAACTACGGATACTGGAAGCCTGTGCTAGCATTTCTCCTACGGTGTTGCTATCAGTGTGTGAAGAGTGGGAGAAGAGGGTTGCATTGACAATCCAACACAATGGGCAGCACATTGAACACATTTTATAAGTGGTCAGAAACTTGTAAATAACTCATGAAAGAATAAAGTTAAGTTAAAACCAAGCACACCATTGTTTTTCTTGTGAAATTCCCCTATTGAAAAAACAAAAGTTGGATTCAAAATGGCCGACTTCAAAATGGCCGCCATGGTCACCACCCATCTCCTCACATATACTAATGTGCCACAAACAGGAAGTTAATATCACCAACCATTCCCATTTTAATAAGGTGTATCCATATAAATAGCCCACCCTGTATATCTACTGACTTTCATGTGATGATTATTCCAGGTACACAGCCACTTATCTGATGAAACACAAGATTGAAACATCAGAGAAAGTTCAAGAGTTTGTTGCCATGTCTAGCAACAAATTCCAAAGGAAACCAGGATTAATACACAACGACAATAGGGAAGAATACATAAGCAAAGAATCGGCCTTATACCTGAAGAGACAAGAAATAGTACACCAGACAACCACACCATACACTCCTGAACAAAACGGTGTAGCAGAAACGAAAAATCACACTCTTATAGAAATGGCCTGGTGCATGTTGTCGGATGCCAAACTACCTCACAAGTACTGGGAAGAAGCAGTCATGACTGCAACCTACGTACAGAACAGACTACCCTCAAGAGCCATTAAAAGTACTCTGTTCGAAATGTGGCATGGATCAAAGCCTAGCATAGGGCACATCAGAGTGTTTGGATGTAAAGCATATGCCTATATTCCAAGTGAAAAGTGTTCCAAGCTGGAGAACAGAGCCATAGAGGACATTCTAGTAGGGTACAGAGAGCAAGCTAAGGGTTACAGAATCCTACACCCAAACACTGACAAAGTGACAATAAGGCACAGTGTTTATTTTGATGAGAGCCCATCACCAGAAATACCAATCCCTGAAAGCTGTGAAGTTAATATACTCAGAAAACCAAAAGAAAAGGTTGATCAAAGCGAACCTGTGCAGGAATCAGAACAAGAGGTGGAATTCACAATGCCTAAACCAAGTTCCCCACCAGATCCTACTGAACTGCCTGAAATCAGGAGATCCGCTCGGACTACAAAGGGGATACCACCCCGCAAGCTGTCATACACTGTCAAACCACACAGCATATTTGAACCAACATCCTGGGAAGACATACTGGTAGAAAAACTGCCAAAACATGAAGCCAATAAATGGAGAAAGGCAGCAGAAGAGGAATTAAAGTCACTTCAAGAAAATTAAACCTGGACACTAATAGAGCTCCCTCCTAACCGCAAAACTATAAGAAGTAAGTAGACTTTCAAAGCAAAGTCAGGCGCAGAAGGGAATATCCACAAATACAAAGCCAGACTAGTTGCCAAGGGTTACACCTAGATGTTAAACCTGCTTTCCTGTATGGAGACATTAAGGAAGAACCTTGTGCGTAAACTTCAGAAGAGCATCTACGGTCTTAAACAATCTACAAGGATGTGGAATGAGAAAGTGAATGAAGTGCTTACTAGAGAGGGATTCTCAAAAAGTAAAGCAGACCTCTGTCTCTACTCCAGGAATCAAGAAGACAAATGGATATACATCCTTATCTATGTTGATGACATTATAATCTGTTTTGAACAAAAAGGGGATTACAATCAGATAGTTCACAAGCTGAAAGAAAATTTTGAAATAAAAAAGCTAGGGAACATTAGCTACTATCAGGGAAACCCAATAGAGAGAGAAGAAGATGGAAGTTATCTTCTGAACCAATCTCATAAAATCTCCAAAATCTTGGAACAATTCCATATGCAAGATGCAAAGAAAGTGAAAACTCCTATGGAACCAGGCTATCTAAAAAGCAATGAAGCAGAAAACTTGCTCCCAACGATACATATAGCAGAGCAATCGGTAAGCTGTTTTATGTTGCCACTGTGACAAGACCAGACATAGCCGCAGCAGTGGGCATACTATGCAGGAAAATATCAGTTTCCTGTCAGCTTGACTGGAATGCAGTGAAAAGAGCGACGCAGTACCTCAAAGGAACAATTCATATGAAGGTACGGTTACCAGAAACATCAGGTCCTAAACTCATTGGGTATGTGGATGCTGATTGGGCTGGGGACTGCACAAACCGCAAATCCACAAGTGGATTTATCTTCCAGTATGGGGAAGGAACCATACGTTGCTCTAGTCAAAAGCAAGTAACTGTCGCTCTATCTTCAACTGAAGCAGAGTACATTGCAGCAACATACGCATGTCAAGAAGTGATATGGATTCGTCAACTTTTAGTGGGTATTGGGATAGACATGTCAAAACCAATTCCCATTTTTGAAGACAACCAGGGATGTATAAAGCTTACGCAATCAGAAAGGGTCAATCCTAGGACCAAAACACATCGATGTCAAGTATCACCTACTGAGGGACAATCAAGAGCAAGTGTTATTGACATTCAATACTGCCCATCAGAGGAGATGACTGTTGATGCGCTCATCAAGCCTTTGTTGAAGGAATGTCATAGTTATATACAGAGGAAGCTGAATATATTTTGACAAAGCACATTCTGTTGAGAAGGGGTATTGAAAGGACAACAGCATGTAATGTAAAGTACTGTTTTATCATCTTTTTTTTTTGAAAATCTCTTTATTGCTTTTAACAGTGAAAAAGACAGACACACATCCGGCTAGCCAACTCACGCAGGAGAGGCCGCCTGTTATACAACCCCCAAAAAAAAACAGAGAGAGAAAAAAACAAAACATATTTTAAGTCTTGGTAAAGAACTAGTGTGCTCCGAGATACATTATATGAGCAAATCCGCAGGTACACAGCCTATAATGCATGGGTACATGAACATATATAGTCAGGGGGGAAATCCCCTCCATCCCCCTCTCGGCTCCAATCCCAATGACAAGTGCCATGTCACTATGCTGTGTCATCTCTTTCCA
Organism: Glandirana rugosa; assembly: GCA_018402905.1. Taxonomy (NCBI): domain Eukaryota; kingdom Metazoa; phylum Chordata; class Amphibia; order Anura; family Ranidae; genus Glandirana; species Glandirana rugosa. The sequence continues at coordinate 190,337 of BLSH010216382.1, read as the reverse complement.
ACCATTTGGTCCATATTTTATCAAACTTACTTGGACAACCTCTGTTATTATAAGTGGCCTTATAAAGAGGCAGCTGCAAATTAACCAGCCGTCTCCAATAAGCCACTGTTGGGGCCGAAGGCTTCCTCCAATGAAGCACTATCGTCTTCCTGGCGTAGTAAAGCAGGAGACCTATTAATGTCCTACCAGCATTTGTGTTTGTCAGACCCTCTACCAGCCCCAGCAGACATATCTGGGGTGTGGGGGAGAGCGTGATCCCAGAAACTACACTGACCGTGCCAACCACCCCGCTCCAGAAAGGCTGTAACACCGGGCACGTCCAGAAAATGTGAAAGAAATCTCCCTCGGCCCCCTGACAACGCCAGCACTGTGATGAAACCTCGGAATTTAGTCGATGCACCCTAGTAGGGGTAAAAATAAGCCCTATGAAGGATTTTAAATTGAAGTAGCCGGTCCCTGAGGGACACCAGCTGTTTGAATGGTGCATCCCACATATCTGACCAGCCGTCATCATCCATCTCTGGAATATCTGTCAACCATTTTTGTCTGAGTGCGGCGAGGTCAGGCAGTGCAACCATTGTCAAGTGGGAGTATAACTCAGAAGTGGAATGTAAAGTACTGTGAACTATATATGTATTATACTTCTTTATGCAGCAGGTGGCGCTGTAGTATTATAGTGTATAGTGAATGTGTTCTATGATATGACAGGAAATACCATTTATCCTCTGTGTATACTTGTTTATGTTTCTGCTTTCTGTTCCATGATAAAGACGATGTAAGACATGTTCTGATATCCCTCCATGACAGTAAAGATATCTACTGCAAACAAGATGCTTCCAGAGCATTATATCAATACTAGGATAACAATGCATACATAAAATGATTGCCAGTCCTCATAACACATCAGCTCCAGAGCACCCTCTGTTTGTCTTGGTGACCATACATTGGAGATCCTACATTTTAGAGTTGTCTGAAGCGCAAGACATAAGGGAAAGTCTGCCAATGGGGGACAAATTTTCTGGTTACACATTTCTATAATGCGGACTCATTTCCATCTTCTGTTGTGTCCACAGAACAGGATGCGAATGGAAATCTCTCCAGTAGAGCATAGACAGCACAGAATAACCTAACTCTAAAACTTCATGCGGTTTTATACATTGGAAGTGGTGTCTAAAAAAGAAGGAAAGCAGGGGGCAAAGGACAAGTTACCAGTTGTGCCAGTGGCCCCCTGCAGCTGATCTTTTTCCCATTAGTGACTAACCATGCCTTGATCCGCACTATGGGGTTGACTTACTAAAAATTGAGTAGAAAATCTGGTGCAGCAATGCAAAGAAACCAATTATCTTCCAGGTTTTTTTGTCAAAGGTTAAGGCTGGGTTCTCATATTTGCAGCTGCGGTTTACAGTCTGGAGTCCAGTGCGTTTCTGTTCACCGGTTCAGGTGCAAATTTTCCCCTGAATTCGTCCCTAAACCGCACCCTTTTCAAAACTGCACCGCGGGCACACGGACAGGTGTGAACTGGCTCCATTGAGAGCTGGGCACATTCACATGTTATGCGAACTGAATGCAGTTAAAAAATGCATCCAATTTGCATATGTGTGAGCCCAGCCCTAATAAACAAGCTGAAGTTAGAAGCTGATTGGCTACCATGCACAGCTGCACCAGATTGTGCACTCTCCAGTTTTAGTAAATCAACCCCAGTGTCTCTGTACGGAGGTGGCCATCTTGGTAGAGGAATTGCTTCCTTTCGTCAGAACTGCCCTCCCCCCTCCCCCAATGACTGCTGATCTATAACTGGCGGAGGAAAATTTAGGAAGCAGCAGGAGATGTTCACAAAGCACAGTTCCACAAAATGAATGAGGCAGAAGAAGGGAGATCATGCAGTGCAAATTCCTCTCCAGCAAACAGCACAGTCCCTTCACCAAATCTCGCTCTAGAACTTGCAAGACTATTAGTCACAGGCAATGGTGCTTCTAACACTGCATATACTGTATACAGCTATGAGGCTGTAGAAACAGAGGTCCCTAGGCACACATACCAGGAATTGAGGAAATCAATTTTTTTCAAAGGAATTCCAGACTAAAAGGGAGAATTTGGGCAGCAAAGTGATTAAGTGCCCAGCACTTCTATCTAGCAGCACTGGGGTCATTCAAATCTCAACTACTGCACTACCTGCCTGTGTCTGCATGGGTTTCCTACGGGTACTCCGGTTTCCTCCCACACTCCAAATAGCAAAATGGGCCCCTGATAAATTGTCCCTGGTATGTATATGTATGAATGTGAGTTAGGGAGCTTAGATTGTAAGCTCCTTGAGGGCAGGGACTGATGTGATTATACAATATATATATATACAGTATAAAGTGTTGTGTAAATTTTTGGAGCTATACGTGTACCTGTAATAAAATAAATACATTTAAAGGCACAGTTAACATGTCTAGATGATCCCTTTAACATAGTAAATCTTCAGTTCAAGTCTATTTTAACTCATAAAACTTAACCCAATGATAACACTTAACGTGGATCTTCACTTCCATCTACACATTTACCCAAGTCTCCTCCTTTCTCTCACCAAATCTAAAAATCACATTTTTTTTTTTTTAGGAGGGGCGCCATCAGGCGGGCGACAAAGAAGATGGCAAAGCAGTCCCTAATGTGTGGCTGCTTATGACCAACTACAGCACGCCATTGTTGGATTCACTAGGCAGATGAGTATGTTATCCCTACTCAACCCAGAAGACCAGGTAATAAGGGCTTAGGAGGAAAATTAACCTGAGGGTGATGTGAAGTTCCACTTTAACCACTTTTTTTTACCCCCTTCCTGACCAGAGCACTTTTTGCGATATGGCACTGCGGTCGCTTTAACTGACAATTGCGCGGTCATGAGATGTACCCAAACAAAATTGACATCCTTTTTTTCCCACAAATAGAGATTTATTTTGGTGGTATTTGATCACCTCTGCGGTTTTTATTTTTTGCGCTATAAACAAAAAAAAGAGCGACAATTTTGAAAAAAAGTCAATATTTTTTACTTTTTGCTATAATAAATATCCAAAAAAAATGTAAAAAAACATATTTCTTCATCTGTTTAGGCCGATATATACTTTTCTACATATTTTTGGTAAAAAAAATCCCAATAAGCTTATATTGATTGATTTGCGCAAACGTTATAGCGTTTACAAAATAGGGGATAGATTTATGAAATTTTTATTATTATTTTTTTAATAGTAATGGCGGCGATCTGTGATTTTTATCAGGACTGCGATATTGCGGCAGACAGATCGGACATTTTTGACACTTTTTTGGGACCATTGACATTTATACAGCGTTTAGAGCTTTAAATAGCCACTGATTACTGTATAAAGGTCACTGGCAGGGAAGGGATTAAACTGTAGGGGGCGATCAAGGGGCTAACTGGGTTACTCATGTGTGTTCTAACTGTAGAGGGGATGGGCTGGCAGGGACATGACAGATCTCACTGTTCCCGATCACTGGGAACAGTAGATCACAGTCATTTCCCCCGACAGAACGGGGAACCGCCTTGTTTACATTGTCAGATCCTTGCTCTGCCTTTGTAGTAGGCGATTGTGGGCCCCCGGCGGACATCGAGTCCATCCGACCCGCGGGCACGCTCATGGAGTATGCAGCGGGCACGCTTGCCCGCAAATCGCACATGCGCAGTCGACGTACCATGGCGGCGGTCTGTGCAGCCAAGCCAACCTGCCGCAGTAAAACTGTGGCGGCTGGTTGCCAATCGGTTAACCTTTATGCTTAACGTAATACCTAAATTTAGCCTTTCATATCCTTAAGCCTTTATGCACATGAATGCCTTCAGGCATCCAACGTATATTGTGGGTGTATTTCTGCACCCAGGAAAGATAACAAGTGTACAGCCACCCATAGTAATGAATGGCTATACCCTAGCTATGTGCGGGTATTCACCGTGTTTGCATAAACTCATGCATGGGTGTAAGTCCCTGTTCAGGGATTTTGTGCTTCCAGGGATTTACACCCATGCGTGAGCTTATCCAAGCAAGCACCCCCATACAGCTAGTGTTCAGCCATTCATTACTATGAGTACACTGCAGCTGTCTCTAAAGGGAAATGCTAGGGTTGCACCGATACCACTTCAACACCGAGTACAAGTACCAATACCTTTTTTTCAATTTCTCGCCGATACCGATTACTGATAATATTTTAATGTCATCTGACAGTGGCACTAATATACAACACTGAGGGGCACTGATGAGGCGTGCACTGTATCAGTAGTTTTTTTTATTTCATTTTGTTTTACAATTTTATTTTTTACAATTTATTTTTTTAATTATTTTTTACAATTTATATTTTTTTGCTATTTTTTTTCAATGCCTTCTATTTTTATGGGGGTAGGGGGTGGATTGTGTCAGTGTTTTATTTTATTTTTTATTATTTTTACAATTTAATCTTTAAACATTTATTTATGATTCTTTCTTTCTTTTATTTTATTTGGTGAGAAATCAGGGGTCTAAATAGACCCCTGATATCTCCCTTTTGAGACAGAGAAAGGGACTGAGGACACAGATTCCCCAGTCCCTTTCTCTGCAGCCTCAGCTGCACTGAAGATGAATGGACAGGAGACAGAGGCTCCTGTTCATTCATAAACTGAAGCATCACTGACTCTGTGCATTCAGAAAAGGAAGGAGCTGGTAAATGACAGATTTACACAGTTATGTAAAACAAAAAAGAGATTCCCTGCACTTAGTGTACAAATTAACCGCTTCCCGACCGCCCGCTATCATTTGATGATGGCAGTATGGCTCTGCTGCACAAATCGCCATCACCTGACAGTGGGATCGGGAGCGTGTGTTGGAGGCACGCTCGCTATGTAGCAGGGGAGCCAATCAGTGGGTGGAGCAGACTCGATGTCCACTGGCCACCCGCGATCGCTCTCCGTCAGTGACAGAACTGGATTCTGTGAGTGTAAACAAACGAATCCCCGTTCTGTCAGGGGAGAGGAGAGTGATCGTATGTTCCCAGTATATGGGAGCAGCGATCACTCTCCTCCCTCACTCATCTCAGCCCCCACACAGTTAGAACACACTGACAGGGAACACATTAAACCCTTTGATCGCATCCTAATGTTAACTCCTTCCCTGCCAGTGACATTTATACAGTAATAAGTGCATTTTCATAGCACTGATCGCTGTATAAATGTCAGTGGTCCCAAAAAAAGTGTCAAAAGATATGTCTGCCGCAATATCGCAGTCCCGCTAAAAATCGCAGATCACCGCCATAATTCTAATTGTTTGTAAACACTATAACTTTTGCGCAAACCAATCAATATACGCTTATTGCAATTTTTTTATATATTTTTTTGGCTATGTTAATAATAAAAAGTCCATGTATGGGAAATAGAGACCCCCAAATATGACTCCTTGTTCTTCTTTACACTGAAGATAGTTCTTAATGAATTGGCTATATGTTTGGAGTTGTTGTCCTGCTGCAGAATAAATTTGGGACCAATCACGCACCTCCCTTATGGTATGGCATGATGCATAAGTATCTGCCTGTATTTCTCAGCATTGAGGACACCATTGATCCTCACCAAATCTCCAACTCCGTTTTCAGAAATGCAGCCCCAAACTTGCAAGGAACCTCCACCATGCCTCACTGTTTCTTGCAGATGCTCCTGCCTCCTACTACAGCCAAATATTACAAATGTTGGCTCATTAGTCCAGAGCACCTCATTTTTCTGCACCCCACTTCCTATGTTTTCATGCATAGTTGAGTTGCTTAGCCTTGTTTGTACGTCAGATGCTTTTTGGCCACAATTCTTTCATGAAGACCACTTCTGGTCAAACTTCTCCGAGCAGTTGATGGGTGTACCTGGGTCCCACTGGTTTCGGTCTGTGCTGATAGCAACTGCTGCTGTAGCTGAGTGCAATGCTTACCTATGCAACTACAAATCTCTGGTGTGCCATGATCATCAGGAGCTGCATTGGAGAACATGATTAGTTACCGAGGCTGAGGATACAGTAGCTAGTTCCAAAGGCTGCAATAATGCCCCTGGATACTACATCAGTGGAAGGATACACACTCTCGGGATTTCAGTGACATCCGGGATTCTGAGCCCCCACCAGAACCTTGCCTTTATGACTCACTGACTGAAAAGCAGTGAGTCCACGACTTCTGGTGAGTGTGGGCACATAGGGGGTCACCAATCAATGTGTGTCACCATGACTATATCTGGTTGGTTTGAGCTGCATCTTTTCCTTGGTTTATCCACACTTCTGAATTGAGGATCATTAGCACCCACCTGCTTGGTTTAATTGATTAAAGGGATTGTAAACCCTCACCTTGTAAAAAAAAACCCATTCAGTTTAAATTAGAAATGAAAGGCAAAACATTTGCATATAGATATTAAAAAAACACATTATAAGTACCATTTACCCTTTTTCACATTCCCTCTGTTCTCAGCTGCAGAAGATATGGGGAAGGAGAAATAGCAGCCACTGTGAGAAGTGAAAAGTGTGTAAGTGTAACAATTGATGCTGGTTTGAGCCAAAGGGTAGTCACACCAAATAGTGATTTGAATTTTCTTCTGTTCTCTCACTTTGCATTTTGTAAATTGATAAAAATAAACAATTATAAAATATATATTTTTTACTTTACAGCATTTCTTCACACCTGCCTAAAATGTTTGCACAGTACTGTATACGTAAGGTAAGATTTCACAAATGTTCCCTCGCAAGCGTTAATAAAAAAGCAGCACAAAAGTCATATTCAGGGTCCATGCACACTGGGTTAGTTTCCTTAGCAGAAAAAAACGCTCATATAGAATTTTTGTACAGGCATGTCAGAGCCTTTAGCATTTCTTTCTGCCAGAAAACTGCTCTCAAAAACACAAACCAGAATGCTGAGCTTAACCACTTCATGCCCATAGGATGTCCATGGATTGATTATACCAGGATGATGCCTGCAGGTACAGGCATCATCCCAGTATCAACATTTGCAGCCGGTGATTCCCTCTTAAGCAGAAGTGATTGGCTGTTCAGCCACTCTATCACATCTGTGGGTGGCAGAAGGGGGTCCCCTCCCACTGCCGCCTTTTCCGGGTCTCCCATCTGCTCACAGAGCCTAGGAGCGCTGCAACCAGCGGCGACAGCTGCAATACACAGAGAGAGAGGAATTGATGTCGTTCCCCCCTCTTTGTGACCCCGGAAGTGATGAGGATTTCATCATTTCAGGTTTCGGCTCTTTGTTTACCTGGCCGTTAGCGACCAGAAAAGCAGCCAATCAGATCGATCTGTGTCTGATCAGCTACATTGGAGGCCAGAGAAGAGATTTGGGGTCACGGCCCCTGCAGTGTTATTCATCCTTTGAAATAGCAATAAAGTTGATACAAAACAAAAAAGAAATTAAAGAGACCATGTAAAAAAAATTTCAGATAAAATAAATAATAAACATTTAAAAAAATTTAAATCGCCTCTGTCCCCCCCATGAAAATGTGGAAATGCAAGTCCTGCACACATGGTAATTGCACCAAACTTGAGGTATCATCGCAAACAGAGCAAGAGCAATAATTCTACTACCAGACCTCTAACTCCAATAACTCTAAACTGGTAACCTGTAAAGGCATTTAAAGCGTCGCCTATGGAGAATTTTAAGTACCATACTTTGGCCCATTCTACAGGCGTACATCATTTTAAAGCGTGACATGTTAGGTATCTATTTACTCGGCATAACATCATCTTTTATATTTTACTAAAAAATTGGGTATTATATTGTTTTTTTATGTTCAATAAAATTCATGAAAATTTATTTTTTTCAAAAACATTGTGTTTGAAAAACCGCCGCGCAAATATCATGTGACATAAAAAATTGCAACACCCATCATTTTATTCTATAGGGCCTCTGCTAAAAAATATATATAATGTTTGAAGTGGTTTTTTTTAGCAAAATAATGTAGATTTTTACATGTGTGTGAGAAGTGTCAGAATTGGCCCGTAAGGAAGTTGTTATATGCCTCTAAACTTCTAGTGTGTGGACACATAGGATAACATTGAGCTACTTCTACAGGCAAAACACAAAACGCCTGTAGAAGCAGCATTTTTTAAGCCCAGTTGTCAGGTCACCTGATGCCAGATGACAGGTGCACAACGCTGGAGTTAGGGGCATACCGCCAAGGTTGTGGACCCTTAGAGACAGATTCACAAATGAATGCTGGGGATATCAATGAAAACCCTTGGGTAAGTCCTATATAAGATGCAGTTTCCCAGTCCATAAAATTGCCAGCAGCCCCAAAATCCAGATATGCCAAGACCAAATGAGAGGAAGCGCCAACATGGAGGGACACAGGAACAAGAAGACGAGAAGGTGACATTTCTGGATCCAATACTCCACCTTCCAGATGTATTTGACCTGAGCGTTTTTCCGGACAAAGTGAGCAAGTGTCACGAAAATTACCTTTGCCCCCACAATAGAAGCACAGGCCCAGAGTTCTGTGCCTAGCACGTTTCTCGGAAGATAGCCTGGTCTGGTCCAGGTGCATGGGTTCCTCAGCTGGCAGGGGATGCTCCTTGGGTCGAAGACAGGGGAGCTCAGGCTGCCTAAGGACTGGGAAGTGCTGGCGTCTTTTTCTAGGGACATCTCCTGAAAATGAATATCTATCTATTTACACAAGGAGATGACATCGTCCAGATCAGCGGGGATGGTTCTTCTCTCTAATTCATCCTTCACTCTGTCAGAGAGGCCATGTGAAAAGTTTGCAACTAAGGCCTCATTATTCCATCTCGGCTCAGCAGTCAGTGTACGAAAATACTGTCCTACAGAAGCGAACTCTTGATGGAGACGTAAAAGGGCGCTGGCCACTGAAGAGCCATGACCCGGTTCCTTGAAGATATTCCGAAAGAGTGTCAAGAAGCTAGACAGGCTAGAAACCACTGGATCATTATTCTCCCAAAAAAGGGCGGCCCAGGCTAACGCCTCACCGGACAGGAGAGATATAATATAGGCTACCTTTGCCCGATCGGACAGGATTTTTGGAGCTGGAGTTCAAAATGAATGGCGCACTGGCTAAGAAACCCCCTGCAGGCCTTGGAGTCCCCAGAGTAACAGAACGGAGCTGGTGAATGCAAATAATTTGTGGCTGCGGCTGTGACCGGAATAGGTGCAGCAGCAGATAGCAGTTGAGGTTGTTGAACCGGGGGTCCTAAGGAGGCCTGAAGCTGTTCAAAGCGGGAGGCCAAATCCTGGAGGAATCACATCACCTGGGTATGATTAGATTCTTGGGTCTCCAGTCTGTGGACTATGCCCTGCAGCGGATCATTTGCAGGTAGTGGCACATCAGGCGGGTCCATGGCCGATCAAACTGTCAGGTCACCTGACACCACGTGACAGGTGCACACCATATGTTATATAATGTTCCTAATTAGAGACTGGGGTGGAGCCCTGCCGAGGGAACATTACTTAAGTAAATAGGTGAGAGGTGCACGGTCTCTAAGCTGAACACAAGCAGAGAGGTAAGCAGACAGACAGGACATTAATGTTACTGCAGTTTCATGACACCAGTGTGCATGGACCCTCAATCTGGAGCTTCCCCACAGTACTCTAATTTGGCCATAACATGTCCTCGTTCTTCCAGACTGAATGATGCCTTATGTCACTCAATCTGAAAGAACATAATGTATGTTAGGGCATCACTACTGTGTCCTGCATTCACTGTGTAAAGGTGCAGAGCGCAGCGCTTAAGTCCTCACATCACCACAGCTTTCTGCATCATTGAGTACCACCCACTGCTAGGAAAAGTTCAAAAAGGTCCCAACATGTCATCTGACATCTCAAAGACTTCAAAAAACAGCTACGTATTAAAAAGCAAACTAGCACAGAATATTGCTGGGGAACATTTATGGGGTTAGCTCTTGGAGGGAGGGTGGCTGATCCTGCAATTGACCTGTAGCACCCTCTAGTGTGCTAGAATAGGTTAAATGTTACTGTAGGAAATTTGGCCTGGCTAAGGGCCCTGCCTGGCTTGAAACTGGGTCAGGGTTGAGTGATTTAGGGAGGCTGGATGACTCAGGAGGCAGCATCTCTGGTAACACCCCCTGCTCTGTGGAACCTTGGAGAAGCTTCCAGAAGTAGAGGGTGGAGTTTAGGAGGAGCTTCCTGGCTAATTGATGAGGGCCCCAGCCAATCCACAGTAAGTGGGCTGGCAGGGAGTGGGTACCTTTTAAATAGCCATGGGTCAGGCCAGCAGGGGCAGTCAGGTAGAAGATGGAGAAGGAGTGCTGAGGAGGCTGTCGGTGGCCCTTGAGGTTGCCCCCTAGTCTGGGGGGTGACCTTGAGCCTGGGACTCAGGGGCTGGAGGGACCCTCTACAACACATAAAGGAATCCTTCCTGGAGGCACGGGAAAAATGAGAGGACAGCAGGAGCAAGTCAGCACATCCAGGAGTTCTCCAGAGGAATCAGCTGGGTGGGCTGGTGAGAGAGCAGTATGGGGGGACTGTGGTGTCAGTCTGGGAGGACTCTGACTTTTGTTTGCTACACATTTAAAGAGGGCCTCGGGTTCCTGTCTGCAAAGGGCCATTGCTTCTAAATCTGACTAAGTGCCTTTGTCAGATCCACCAAACAGTGTGCCAGTTAGAGTTCCATAAGCAAGCTAGTGCTTGAGGAAGAGGGGGAGTGTTTATAGACTGTATATAGCTGAAGTTGTCTGAAGTCAAGTGGGAATCCCATAATTCTGACAATCCCTGTCCAAAATTTTATCCCCTCGATAAAATACAAATAAGTATTGGACGGTTTTCTGACTCTGGGAGATTGTGGAAATACGGTGTGCCTGGCTGTGCAGGATGGGGGTCCCAGTTTGTCTGCTGCTCCTAAATGGGGTGCACACCCATTATTTGAATGGGGTTAAAAATAATGTTGTCTCCTTCCTCCCACGTGGAAGCCCTGGTGCATGACCATTGTCTGCTCAAGCATCAGTCCGGGGTAAATCCTCGTCGTCTGTTTGACCCTGGGGGTAGGACGTGTCGGTCCGTGTGGCATAAAGGTGTTAGAGGGTCTCAGTCTTTTGGCAGGTTATGAATAAACATAAAATAGCTCCCCTATTTTAAAACCTGTCCCTAACAGTCTTAATACCCTAAGGGTGAACTGAAGTCTGTTGAAGTCGATATATGTCAGATATTTGTGAGGGGGAGAAGGAGTTCGTGATCGAACGAATACCTTGAGATTGACCGTGTGACAAACCACCTAGACTGTTTCCGTGAATCAGTCTAAATCTTCGTTACCGGGAAACGTCTG
>BLSH010216382.1:131283-150027 GCA_018402905.1 Glandirana rugosa | reverse complement strand
CCAGATCCGGCGCGAAGCGCCGGAAGTAGACATCGCAACCTGGCCTCTGGATTAATTGTTGAGAACACCACCTAGGGGAGTAAGCCCTGTTGCCGTCATCCCTATTTTACAAATTGTTGAGTGGAACCCCCTCACTTGGGTTTGGGATTTTTATAGGCAAACTGAATAGTGAATCGTTTTATGTAAAAACTATAAAGGTTTAATGATATACTTTAAAATATACAATACAATAAATGTATTACATAACATTTAAAACAACATATGGGTACATGTGTTTGACAATACGTCTGGTAACTGTAGTTTGTGGACACTCCTTGGCCCGACGCGTTTCAGGAGATTCCCTTCTTCAGGGGCCGTTATTGGGAGATTCACAATTCTTAAGAAATCACCATGCAAGTATATGTAGCCATAGCCTGGTATGGTTTAGTTGGAAACTGTATATACATGTATACCCAGACCACTGACACAGCACTGTGTAACCGTATGATTTCTCACAGGCTGCCACCAGCACACCACCCCCGCATAGTCACCACTGAGCCTCCATGGTCACCGCGCCAAAAGCATCCACGTCCTTCCCTTTAAGGGGACCAGCAGTTGCTATAAGCGATAGTGCAACTGACGTGACACCTTGAAGATTGGGAGGTTGGTTATGGCGTGGTGTGCGTCTGTCTCTACTGCTCAGTGTCAGTTTTATGTTTGTGACATCATGCATGTGCAACAATTTCTCTAATCATGCAATTATGTATGTGTTGGCTTTTTATGAACCTCTACATGGTTTTTCCTTGATTCACAATGTATCCAATTATGATTATGTCATCAGTCATTGTTTTTATTCAATAAATATCTTTTGATCTATTTAAGACTACATTGACTTATCTTTGATGACAAGCCTCATTTAAAGTCCCATGACCGCTTTTTTGTTCTCTTGTTTGAAATCGTGCCACACAGAACTGCATGTTGCTGTGGCACCATGTGGTTTGGCATTTGTGAATAAGTGCTCTTTCCCTTTCAGGTTATTCTATGTTGTCTAGGTCCTGCTGGAGAGATTTTCCTTCACTTTCTGTCTTGGAGATACAACAGGAAGTTAGAGGAAATCTCCCCAATATGAGCCTTGCCTCTCTTGGGATTTACACTCCTGATTGACATTTGGCTGCAGCGGGAGCCACTGGCTGTCAATCACAGCCAGTGAGCCAATCAGGAGACGGAGGGGGTGGGCCGAGTCAAGGCCCTGTGTGTGTGAATGGACACACAGAGCTGCATCTCGGGAGAGCGCTTGCTTGGGTGCCCCGCACCTCTGGCCACATACAGTACTGCATACACCAGCAGTGGTTGTGGAACAAATCATCTGAGTTTCCATTCTTTCTTATGGGGAAACTCACTTTGATATACGAGCGCTTTGGATTACAAGCATGCTTCTGGAACAAATTATGCACGGTTAAGCACAGTTAAAAAAAAAGCACCTCTGACATTAACCTCCCTGGCGGTATTCCCGAGTGTGGCTCGGGGTGGAATTTCAGTACCATTAGTGGAAACCCCAAGCCACACTCGGGATTGCATTGCTGGATCCAGGCAGCGTTACTCACCTTGTCCCCTGGATCCAGCAATGTCCTCCCGTGGTGTCAGCGTGTCTGTCCTCCGCCCGATGCCTCTGTGTGCCGGGCTCCGTTCCCTGCGAGCGTCTCATCGCATGGGGGCGGAGCCCGGCGGCAAATTCAAAAAGTGAAACACACAGCACACATACAGTACACTGTAATCTTTTATAGATTACATTACTGTATGAAAACATTTCACATCCCCTTTGTCCCTAGTGCTTTGTCCAGTGCCCTGCATGCTCTTTTATATTATATTTGTCATTCTTTCTGCCTGGAAACTTGAGAATGTCCATAGCAACCAAAAAGTGTCCCTTTACGTCAAAAGTGGTTTTTGATCAGCTAGAAAACAGCGATAGTAAATAAGAATCATTTGCAGAATTGAGTGATACTGATTTTTGGGGAAATTTATCATCAGAAACTGAAAGTGACAACAGCGACAATTCTGCAAATGAGCAAATTTCAGTGTTTTTGATTTGATTACATCATTGAATACATTTTATTACTATTATGTTATTATTTTTGATAATTATTTATAGTTATTTATTATATTATAATTTATGATTTCATGTTTCAAACTTTATCATACCCGGGATGTCTACTAGACTGTTGTTTGGAAAGATTTAAGTGAGTTATTCCTAAGAATTACAGGCCTACAATATAAAACGCCAAATTTTCATGCAAAATAATTGTACCGCTTTCAGCACCAAAAATCTGACATAATCATACCGCCAGGGAGGTTAATACTCAATTCCTCAATTGCAATATTCCATGCAGTAATTCCTTTTCGCCACAAGATGTCCTTAGTCTTCTAGGCTGAATGACACCCAGAGGACACATTGGGGATGATTTACTAAGGGCAAATAGGCTGTGCACTTTGCAAAGTGCAGTTGCCCTCTGCAAGTGCAGTTGCTCCAGAGATTAGTAAATGAGTTAAAGATTTACTCTGCAAAGAGTACCCAATCACATGCAAGGAAAAAAAAATTGGATGATGGAAGTCAGCAGAGCTTCAGCTCATTTACTAAGTTCTGGAGCAACTGCACTTTGCAAGTCTAATTGCCTTTAATAAATCAACCCCAATAGGTGTGCAGGACACCATGGACACACCCCGAGGGGCATCACCATGGCACTCTGCACTCAGTGTAATGATGCAGAGAGCATTGCTTATGTGACAATGTTAGTGCAAAAAAGACCCTGTCTATCACGTGACCTGCCTGAACAAAATTGTAAATTGTAAATATAAAAAAAAAAAAAAGCAAAAATATACTGCTTGAGGGCCTCCGGGGACAAGGTGATTGGAGGGCAGGGGCTGTACCTGGCATAGTGAATTGACCCCAATATGTACAGTTCTATATAAAGCCAATCCCCAAATCTGCTTTGCAAATACACAGCTTTTGGGAAAAAAAGGTTTTACTTCAGCAAATATGAGAACTGAAGTGCCCCACATGCATCTGCTAAATTCCTGCATGCTAATCATACGTCTATGTATTTATTTTATTAATTCCTGCCTCTTAATTGTACACATAACATCTTAAAGAATAAAAAAAAAATCCTGCCAAGTAGTTGTTTCCCAAAATTATCCACTGGTGCTTAATCATCCAGTATCTGCATTTAATCAAGACGGTACTTAATGAATATTCAAGATGCTCTAATTATGAAAGCAAAAGATAGCAAACTGCTTAAATGTGCAAAGAGTCATGCAGGAGCCGGCCGCGCCGCTCCCCCATACCGAAAGAGCGCTAATCAAATCACTGACATTTTAACATATCAACTCGGAGACGAACGCAAAGCTAAATGTACATTAGGAAGAGCAAAGGAAGGAAAAGACCGCTTGTGAAAATGGGTCAGAGTGGATTATATGGAGTGTCCTTCCTCTTGGCAAGGTCGTGCAGTGTGACTGTGCGTCTTGCGGAACGCTCCAAAGCTGTTATTCTCAGTAACGGGCTGCCTCTAATCACTACAGAGAGGTAAAAATTAGAGTGATGATGAAGTGTTACTGCTATGTGCCAAGGATCTGCATCACAGCCAGCACCAATAATCAGCCTGCAGCTAAAGAGACTACCGGTTCCTAACTATTATTTCAAATTCAAATATTTAGTTAGGTCCAGATGAATACGGCTGGAAAAAAAAAATGGACTCGGTTACATTAAAGTTGAACTTCAGGCCAACAGCTAAATACACAGATGAAATACATATATGAGAACTGTATTACCAGTAAAAGGATTTGTATTTATTTATCCAGTTCTGAGATTTACATAGCTCTGCCACCCATCACAGAGCAGGGAATGTAATCTTTCTCTGCTGTAGTTATTCAACAGAAAAGGCAATCAGCCAAATTATTGGACTGCAACTGTAATTTGCAGTTTACTAAACAGGTGCAAAGCTAGAAGAAATAATGCAAAACCGGTTCAGGATGGCAAAGAGCATGCATACAGTGCAGAATAATACAAAACTGATCCTGAAAGCTGAACAAACATGGATTCTTCACAGCAATGTTTCTGTGACTCAAGCAGGGCCTGTGGCTTGTGGCTGCGTAGCATAGGCTCTAAACCAGTGTTTCTCAACATTTTTTCAGTCAAGGCACCCTTTAACCACTTCAGCCCCAGAAGGATTTCCCAGTTTAGGTCCAGAGCACTTTTTGCAATTCGGCACTGCGTCGCTTTAACTGACAATTGCGTGGTCGTGCGACGTTGTACCGTTGTGTTTCTTTAATGGTATTTGATCACCTCGGCATCATTTCTGATCACCGCTATACACAAAAAAAGAGCGACAATTTTACGTTTTGCTAAAATACAAATCCCAAAAAAAAAAATATAAAAAAAATGTTTTTTTCACCGGTTGTGGGCGATTTATATTCTTCCTATTTTTGTTAAATAAAAAAAATCGCAGTCGGTGTTTATTGATTGGTTTGCACATTTACGAATTACAAGAATTCATTTATGGGGTTTTTAATTTTTTTAATATATTTTAAAAGTAATGACGGCGATCTGTGATTTTTAACGGTACTGCGATATTGCGGCGGACATATCGGACCATTTTGACATTTTTTTGGGACCATTGGCATCTATACAGTGATCAGATGAAAATGCACTGGTTACTGTGTAAATGTCATTGGCAGTGAAGGGGTTAACCTGGAGGGGGCGCTCTAAGGGTTAACTGTTTTCTTTTAGTGTCTTCTAACTGTATGGGGCCTGGGCTGGCAGGGGGAGGGGAGTGATCACGGCCTCCATATACAGGAAGCCTGTGATCACATCCCTTCCCCCTCTGTCAGAACGGAGATCCGTGTTTATATACACGGACCTCCGTTTTTTCACTACGGGGGAGCCATCACAGGTAGCCGGCGGAGATAGAGTCTGGTCTACCCACTCCCTGGCTCCCCTGGAACACAGTGAGAGCGTGAGCGCGCCTCCGGTGGCGCGCACTCTCAATACTCATTATCACGGCCGCCGTCAGGTGAAGGTGTTTCGCGATAATGAACCACTTTGCCGCCGTCAAGCCACAGCGGGCGGTCGGCAAGTGGTTAACATCATAGACAATCTCAAAGCACCCTTTAAAATTATGGATGCCATTCTAAAATGTAAAAAAAAAACATTCTAATAGCTTTACACAATGCAGCAACATCTCAATGTTAGAGGTGATTTATTCTTCCAAAGCAAATACACTTTTGCACACTGGTACTGACTAGTATTCCAATGTTTCTCTTCTCCCTCAATTTCTCTCCATCAGTCAGCCAATGTCACCCCCAGTGCTGAGGGAAAGGGGCACAGGCGAGTCAAACAAGGATGCTGTGGAGGCAACAGACATCCTCCTTATTAACTGATTATGTCATTTGTTGTTAGGATGCCAGTGTCTGGAAAGTCGTAATGGTGCATAATGAAAACATGTGGCTTTGTGTAACTAAAAGGCAGGCTTGATCCACCTGCTGGCTTGAATACAATTTTTGATCAATTTTTAGGCATTTTGCCAAGGCACCCCTGAAGAAACCTCAAGGCACCCCAGGATGCCTGGGCACACTGGTTGAAAAATGCTGCTCTAAATGGATATAACAGAGAGCCTAGCTGAGAATCACTACTTCAGCAAAACACAGACAGCTATCTGTGATTATTCTCAAAGAAGCAGTGAAGTCCACGTTAGCTCTAGTAAAACAGATGAACAGCTTGAGGGATCCAAGGCTCAAGATCAAAGGACTACCCTACTGGGAGTTGTAAGGAATGAGGTTAGGAGGGGTTGTGTTTGCATCTGAGCACTGTGAGTGGGCATTATTCAAATTCATCCTGCATAAGGTGTACAGGGTGTCTCTAAACGTTAGGCCTCTTGGAGTTCCCCAGTGGTTGAGCAATCATCTGAGCTGGGTGACCACTGGGCTATATAACTTTGCTGAGATCCATGGTTTCTCTTGGACATAATGGTGTATGAGAAGGAGGCATCCATAATTGAATCTCTTGTGGCAGAGGTGTTTGTGGCTCATGACCTTATGGGCATCTCCATGGATCATGATGGGTTTGAGGAGTTTCTCCTCTCTTATTATAGTAGACTGACACACCTGAAGTAGGCTGTTGCAGGACCAGCAAGGGAAATTGTAAACACCATGGGACACCATGGCATCCCACGGTGTTTGCAATTTCCCTTGCTGGTCTGCACATCTAAGTTGGATTAACACTTTATCCTCAGCAAAGTCTGGCGCTTCCAACTCTTCTTTCTTCAGTCATTACAAACTGTTCTGGTAACAATGTACAGTGCTAAAATGTTCGGTTATATGGGAGTGTGGTCTAGTTACTGTCTCTCTACTTTGGCCCAGGATTATATTTATATATTTGATTTATTTTTATTTTCATCCAATGATATATGTCTTTTATAGGTAAGCAGTGCTGCCACACTACCAATATACATACACCTTGATGCATGCGTGGCCTCCTATTCAGCATAGAGGCTAGAAGGACATATTGTATTATGAAGGTGAGGCTTGAAGCATATAGGTGTTATGGAAACGAGGTGTGAAGTGCATGCTGCGCTATCGTTTCAGGACATAGTGCTGTTTCAGTGCGCGAGATGTTTGATTACTGTATTTTACTTTGTATTAATGAAAGCAACAGTTCCATCTATTCACCTTTTCCTTCCCTGCTCATATTGTCATCCCTTGATGTGTGACGCTGTTTTAGCCCAGTGTGCATGCGCTGTATGCATATGGCGCATGCACAGTCATGGGAATCAAACTGAGGCTGGGTATTCATTTGTGTTGATGAGAAAGAGGCGTGGAGCGCACGCCGCACCGTCATCTTGTGGGACAGGAGAGAGGTGAAGGGGAAGTGCTTATGACTTGCTAATTGGTACTGTATATTAAAGTTTATATATATACACAATGACCCTGCCGGTTGGATACCCCAGATGACGTCTACTGAGGCGAAATGCGTCGGATCCACGCCAATTTGAGGGCATTGAGTTCTACATGCTGCTACTTGTATTATGAGCTCAACCTTTATCCGATCTATGTAAGTGTGCTACCTTTTAATAAACCATATTGTGTGCGGTTTTACACTATGTGGACGCTCTTTTTTATTTCCATGATCCATCTGGAATTTATGGTGCATGTCGTGGTGTCGATGTAAGATCCCTCCCTACATCTATAGTTGTATGTTCCTTGATGACTCCAAGGATCTGAGTATCATGATGTAGTATGACTGATGGGATTTCGATTATCGGTTGTGTATGGTTCACCCATTTTGGAGTTTACATGCTTGATTAGTATTACGCTCTGGTAAGCGCAATATTTACCTTTGGTGGTGGCTGTGCACTACGGTTGTGTTTTTGGACTGTCATTTAGTCTCCATTCATTACACCTTCTACCATGGGCATCTACTATCATTTGGGACTGTATACACATTTTCCGGATACGTGTCTATATATGAACTTTGATCTTTGCACTTTGTATTTAATTATATAATTATCCACTATCAAGCTATTAGAAGTGATTAAGTTTAACCTTTATTCTGAATATTTCTTACCACATATTCACACTGGTATGGACACAATCTGTGACTTTAGCTATAAATGTGTCCAATACTCACTATACGAATTGCACTTTAGCGCTGCACATTGTTACCACATTTATTCTTGCAATTTCTTTTTTTTTTTTTTTTTTTTTCCAAAAGGTTTTATTGAAGCAACAATTCGTGTACAAGTCAATTTCTTGTCTTATTGTAGTGCTGGCTGCTATATTTGTTTCTTTTTAGCGCGGCAATTTTTCTTTTACACATTACAAACTGTTGGACTTCAGACAGGCATCATTTCTACTCCTGAATCCAGGAAGTCAGAGTGTGTTCAAATTTGTTTATGGCCAACTGTAAACCATTGTTCTGTGGCCCTCTCGAGAGTATGGCCATTAATAACATGGTAGGGTGGGTGGCCTGTCGAGGATTGTATTGAATGTTTGTATTTCCAGACCCCTTAACTAAGTAATGGGTCTATTTTAATTGTTTCTCATGAGCTACGCCTCTCAGCAGTTGTAGTAGGGTGCGACTGAACCTCTCACATACCCAATTGCCTTGTGGGTGGTACGGGGTGTGACTTCCTAATGCTTGGTGTGTGGCACTATTCTTGGAAGGACTCGCTTTTAAAACAGAGTCCCTGGTCTTAAAATATGTTCTGCATGACAGCCATAAGGAAGATAAATGTGCTTCCACTCCATCTGAGTGGTGGTCTTGATGGACTGGTTGCAGGTCATTATTGCTACTGCAAAGTGGTCCACCATGGCTAGAACATGTTGGTATCTGTCTTCTTCCCACTGATACCAACAATGGGTACAACTCCTCCTACTAACAACATTGATGGGGCACAATTCCTCCCACTGATGCCAAAGAGGGAGCACAAATCTTAACCCCAATATCAAAGATGGGGCATAATTCCTCCCACTGACAACAAGGTTTATAATTCCTTCCATGGACGCCAGCAATGGGCACTATTTCTCATGCCGCCACAATTTTGGGCATTATTCCTCCCACTGACACCATTGATGGGGCACAATACCCCCCACTGGCACCAAGAATGGATACAACTCTTCCCACTGACATCATCGATGTGGCATAATTCCCCCCACTGACATAATTTCTCCTGCTGATACCAAAAATGGGCATAATTCCTCCCAACGATTCGTAAAATTCCTCTGACACGAACATTGGCTACAATTCATCCCCATAAAACCAACAATGGGTACTATTTCTCCCACTGACACAACAATTATTACTCCCACTGACACCAAGAATGTTGCATGTTCACACTGAGAACAGTCGCTTGGTCATTTTTATTTTTTTGTTTTTTTTTACTTCTACTGACCAACACCCCTTGGGCATTTTTTGCTCCCACTCGCCACAAACCTTAGGACGTTGTTTACTCCCAATGACCACTGCCATTGGGGCATTTCCTACACACACTAGCCACAGTCTGTCCTGTCTAAAATCTGAAAGACATTGAACTGACCCCTTGATTATAGAGTTTGGGGACATGTTCTCCAAGGATTCCATTGCTAACCATTGTGGGCCACATTTTACGGTCCATTCATAAAATTTCAGTTGCACGGTGGAGCTTAATGTAGTCCACTGAATTTTTTCTGCTTATTGCAGCAGAGAGACTTCAGTGGTTGGAGGAGAGCTGGTTGTGTGACTTTTTTTTATAGGGAATGGCAATACTGGGGCAAATTAAATAGGCCCTTAATTAGTGAATCTACGGGTTCAACTAATGACCTAGCAACTTCTAATAAACACAGTGTCTGGATTTTGCACAATGTGTCTTGAAGCCAGTCTATACGCGTTATGGACTAACCTACAGTCATTAATCCCTGCACAGCTGCCTAAAAAAAAATTCTACCTACACCAGGCCTAAGGCTGCATTCACACAGGGGCGACCCGACTTCGACGCGACTTTGCTAGGCAATTTCAGCGCGACTTTCAGCGCGACTTCCAGCGCGACTTCCAGGGACTTGAGGCGACTTTACAACACGACTTTTTCCAGGCGACTTTGCCTTGACCAATCAGAAAAGGGAGGGAGGGGGTTGCCTAAAAATAAATTCTATTCTTTTCACTACAAAGTCGCTTTTATTTAGATGGGGGATCCGACTTGGAGGCGACTTCTATTCAATTCTATGGGCACAGGTCGGATAGAAGTCGCCTAGAAGTAGTACAGGAACCTTTTCTGAAGTCAATCCGACTTCAGTAGTGTACATTAAGACGGCTCCCATTCATTTCAATGGGATTTCAGATGTCAAGCGACCTGGGGCGACTTGAGGCTACCCAAGTCGGAGCGACAGTCGCCCCTGTGTGAATGGTGCCTTAGAGGTACCTGGAACAGTTACTAGAACAAAAAATCCAGTGCCCTACTGTCTTTAAGCTTCCACATTATGCCAAGTTCATTTAAAAATAAATCTGTCCATCGTGTTGAGCCAAAACACTTTGCATTATGGACCTGTAATAATTCAGATCAGGAGCTTCAAATTGCTGCGTGCTGGTTATAAATCAGTAACAAAGTATTAAACCCAGGGGCAGCCAGCTTGTTGGCATTTTCAGGAGGACATCATCAATGTCAGCCTCTGCATTTCTTTCAGTACAGTTTTCGTCAAAATCTTTTTTCTAAATATCATTTCTATTTTTGAACACTAGACGGCACTTGTGAGCTTCCATTCGTATCATTTACAGGTTTGTGTATGCCAGCAAGCGGTGCCATTCTAAGCGTGCATTAAGTATAGCTGAGCACATATGGAATGTGCAATTATGTAAAACCGCCTCGGTTCACCCCAGTGTGAAGGCCGCAGCGCATTGCTCCTTTACAGCACACTCAAGCTGCAAAAGCATATTGCCTTAAAATGACACAGGCCAGGCTTTCATTACAGAGTAACAAAAACATTCGGAGAACTCAAGTTTAATGTACAGCGAGGGAAAGAAATCTTGACATAAACACGGTAATCTGTGCATTGTCTCATAAGAGCACTTCATAGAGAAAAGCACTTTAAAATGTACGCTAAATAATGGCACGATGAGCGTGAAATGCGGCGTGTATTCATAGCGATGTCTGGAAGCCATAGCTTGTGAACAAATATTGGAACATTTATGGCACCTGTTCCATCTTTGAGCAGAGGCACAACTTCAAACAGCTCTATGGAAATCATACATTAACACATGCTTACATTAATCCACATTAAATTAATACTACAGTATTGTAGACGCTAGCAAGTTAAAGTCTGAGTTTAGTTAAACATTATTTAAATCGGCACAAGGAACAGAACTTACATTTAATGAAAAGTGTCCCTTGTATTGGTGCTGCCTGTCCTAGTTGGAATCTTCTGTCTTCTGCCCTCCCGCCATACACACACCACCATAACACTAATCTTTACATGTGTTAATACACTTGCTGGACCTCTTCAGTGCCGGGACAAGGTAATTCAGCGCCCAGGGCAAAGATGCCCAACTGCGCCCCCCATTCATGATGTGTAAGCTTTGCGGACCCTATCCCCAGCAGCCGCTCACTTGTCAAAATCACTACCGCCGTCACTACTTCTGTCAGCCTTGTAACAGAAGGAAGACGCCCCCATCCCTACAGTAAACCAATGCGCCCAGAGCAGGCTCCCCTCTTGTCCCATCCCTGGCTTTCCTTAAGAGTGCCAACTTGGCCCACCCTCCTCCATTTATAAAAACTGTACTGTAGCTTCCATTAATAAAAGTGCTCAATGAATAGAGGAGGTGGACCCTTCATTCATCTGCTCATCCTTCATTCATAGATCACTTTTCATTGATGGAAGCTATAGCACATCTTCTGTGAATGGAGGAGGGGGGCGGAAAGGTTGGGCATAGTTGGCACTCTTGACGAATGTCTATGATAGGTCAAATGGCTGTGCTGACCCCCATAGATCAGAAGATTACCGCTGTGTGGGTATGGAGGGGAGGAGAGGACAGAAGAATATAATTAGGACCGCCAACACCAGTACAAGGGAAAGTCTTCATTAAATTAAGGTACTTGTGATGGTACATGCCTTGTGCTGTTTTTTTTTTTTTAATTACATTTTTAACTAAACTTAGGCTTTGATTATTCACTCCAGGAACTTCTTGGACACTAAAGTGCATCTCTAGCCAACATAGGATTGACATAGGTTTGTACACGCCTACTAACACTGTACCCCAATATGCACAATATAAAGAGTAAAAACAAATAATAAAACAGACATAAAAATGTAGAAAAGTTTTGGTCATGACAAAGGGGTTATTGCAGTTTGACCCCTTTGAAGCTGCCGATATTCTGACTCCAATTGTTGTAATATTGGCTATCCCTTCCTGAGACCCCTCTGCCTGGCCTAATTATAGCAGAGACACTCACTGAAGACAATCTTTGTCAGATAGCTGAACTCGCGGCACCCACAAATGTTTTTATTGCATTTAGAATGTTGAGGCAATACAATACAGTAACATGGGGAAGATATTCAATTGTTATAGGTGGTCAAAATGAATATTAGCTTTTCCTAGACCCAATGCGTGTCTTGAGGGCAGGATACAGAAAATCACACAAAAGAAAACTACAGTCAGGTCCATAAATATTGGGACATCAACACAATTCTAATGTTTTTGGCTCTATACACCACCACAATGGATTTGAAATGAAACAAACAAGATGTGCTTTAACTGCAGACTTTCAGCTTTAATTTGAGGGTATTTACATCCAAATCAGGTGTAGGAATTACAACAGTTTGTATATGTGCCTCCCACTTTTTAAGGGACCAAAAGTAATGGGACAGATTAACAATCATAAATCAAACTTTCACTTTTTAATAAAGTAAAAAGAGACATACAGAGATAAAGTGCAACAGGCACTATTCGCAAGGCAAGTACATTGACATATACATTCAGGTCCATAAATATTGGGACATCGACACAATTCTAAACTTTTTGGCTCTATACACCACCACAATGGATTTGAAATGAAATGAACAAGATGTGCTTTAACTGCAGACTTTCAGCTTTAATTTGAGGGTATTTACACTTTGTATATGTGCCTTCCACTTTTTAAGGGACCAAAAGTAGTGGGACATATTAACAATCATAAATCAAACTTTCCCATTTGAATACTTGGTTGCAAATCCTTTGCAGTCAATTACAGCCTGAAGTCTGGAACGCATAGACATCACCAGATGCTGGGTTTCATCCCTGGTGATGCTCTGCCAGGCCTCTACTGCAACTGTCTTCAGTTCCTGCTTGTTCTTGGGGCATTTTCCCTTCAGTTTTGTCTTCAGCAAGTGAAATGCATGCTCAATCGGATTCAGGTTAGGTGATTGACTTGGCCATTGCATAACATTCCACTTCTATCCCTTAAAAAACTCTTTGGTTGCTTTCGCAGTATGCTTCGGGTCATTGTTCATCTGCACTGTGAAGCGCCGTCCAATGAGTTCTGAAGCATTTGGCTGAATATGAGCTGATAATCTTGCCCGAAACACTTCAGAATTCATCCTGCTGCATTTGTCATCAGTCACATCATCAATAAATACAAGAGAACCAGTTCTATTGGCAGCCATACATGCCCACACCATGACACTACCACCACCATGCTTCACTGATGAGGTGATATGCTTTGGATCATGAGCAGTTCCTTTCCTTCTCCATATTCTTCTCTTCCTATCACTCTGGTACAAGTTGATCTTGGTCTCCTCTGCCCATAGGATGTTGTTCCAGAACGGTGAAGGCTTTTTTAGATGTTTTGTTCGGCAAACTCTAATCTGTCCTTCCTGTTTTTAAAGCTCACCAATGGTTTACATCTTGTGGTGAACCCTCTGTATTCACTCTGTTGAAGTCTTCTCTTGATTGTTGACTTTGACACACATACACCTACCTCCTGGAGAGTGTTCTTGATTTGGCCAACTGTTGTAAAGGGTGTTTTCTTCACCAGGGAAAGAATTCTTCGGTCATCCACCACAGTTGTTTTCCATGGTCTTCCGGGTCTTTTGGTGTTGCTGAGCTCATCGGTGCGTTCTTTCTTTTTAAGGATGTTCCAAACAGTTGATTTGGCCACACCTAATGTTTTTGCTATCTCTCTGATGGGTTTGTTTTGTTTTTTCAGCCTAATGATGGCTTGCTTCACTGATAGTGACAGCTCTTTGGATCTCATATTGAGAGCTGACAGCAACAGATTCCAAATGCAAATAGCACACTTGAAATGAACTCTGGACCTTTTATCTGCTCCTTGTAAATGGGATAATGAGGGAATAACACACACCTGGCCATGGAACAGCTGAGAAGCCAATTGTCCCATTACTTTTGTTCCCTTAAAAAGTGGAAGGCACATATACAAACTGTTGTAATTCCTACACCGTTCACCTGATTTGGATGTAAATACCCTCAAATTAAAGCTGAAAGTCTGCAGTTAAAGCACATCTTGTTCGTTTCATTTCAAATCCATTGTGGTGGTGTATATAGCCAAAAAGATTAGAATTGTGTCAATGTCCCACTATTTATGGACCTGACTGTACATCATAAGAAGGGGGAGGAAATACAGAAAATTGCATGTAATACACATAATAGCCACAAGGTGGCAGCATAACTAAAAATAGTTAAAGTGGAACTACACTCCGAGCACCACAAACCAAAAACGCTATTTAATTTATTTTTAATATTCAAAGTAAACTCACCCATCTATCCGTGTCTCCATGTTTTATTGTTGTTGAGAAGTCACTTTGGAAAACACTCCCCTAGCATTTCTAGCTGTGGCCATCATTAAAGCGGTAGTAAAGTTTCAATAATTAAATATAATAACCCGTCCTATCTATTTACTAATGCTAGCAGCATAAGGATTATTGCCCACCTAAACGAAGACATACATTCTTTCAAGGTTCACAGCTGTCAGTCCCTCACTTCCCTGTCCAAGAAAGAAGCTGATCAAGCACAATCTGTGTTTGCTCAACTTCAAAAGTGTAGAAATTACCCCTGATGTCCACTTTAACCCTTTTATCATACACTGGCAGGAGCAGGAGGTTGTACACACACTCCCGGCTTCTATAGCAGCGTGGAACGCAGGTATATCTGACAAGGCAATTGTTGGCTGTCAGGTGGCTGTCAGTAAGTTGGCAGCTGTACAGCCTTCCGATTGCTTCTACACACCCCTGGTACATTTTCCTCACCTCCTACACCTATGCCCCTGATATGTTTAATGGCTTTGTTCTCCCATCTGTGGGTCTGAAATGGACCAAAAGATGCAAAGGGCTCCATAGAGAGCTGGTCACAATCCCCTGCTATTGCGATTTGGATGCGGGGAAACCCACATCCAATTGCAAAAGTGTGAACCCAGCCTTAGGGAAAAAGTGTTTAAAAAGTTACACCCAAGCACTGCCCTGCCCTACTCCCCACATACAGGCACATATAAAACCAAACGCACCCGTCGGAGAGGGCTACCTAAGAAAATGATGATTGCAATACCCACTACATATCACTGCACATGCTGGAGTGAAAGCAATAATTCTAGGACTGTTATTCATGGTTAAGGCTGGGTTCACACTATTGCGAATTGGATGCGGCATATAATTTGCATGTCAGGAGATTGTGACCGGCTCTTTGTGTAAGCGGTTCACACATCCCTGAAGCGGCTCCGGTGTGAATTGCACAGGAGTTCTGTGTGTCTTCTGGTTCATTTCAGGTCCGAATTCAGCCAAAAATTCGGACCAAAATCGGACCTGAAACGTTGAACAGGGACGCGCCAGACCCCTGCTGGGAGCCGCTCCATGCTGCAGTGTGAACCCAGCTTTACTCTAAACTGGTGACCTGTAGAGTTTTTTTAAAGCATTGCCTATTAAGGGTATTGAAGTTTGTCATTGTTTTACGCATGCAGTTTTAAACCTTCATATGTTTGGTATCTATTTACCCAGCATAACCTAATCTTTTATATTTTACCAATAAATGTTGTAATATATTGTGTTTGTGTGCCCTTAAATCTACCTTTAGTATATTTTTTTTGTGAAATGTTGCACTTGATAAACCGTTGCATCGATATCACACATCAATAAATTATATACTGTGTGGGGGTTTTTCCTAATCATCAGGCCTTAAAAGATCATACCAAAGGGTAATTCCACTTTCATGGGGAAAAAAATAGCAAACAAAGAAAAAATAATATAGCGTATACAATTGTGACACAAGTCACATTGTAATTGTGATAGACTCACCCGGAACAGAGACTTTTGGAGGGGACTGAATGCTAGCCTCTTGCCTACTGACTATGGGCCCTGGCATTTAAGGGAACACTACTCTTTGGAAGGTGTATGCCTGGGGGATCAATGGAGTGGTCTAGTTACTTTGGATTCAAGTCCATGTTTCTCTAAGACACACAGATTCTTGGAATCTAGGCCTCGGGTCCCTTTATAGGGCCTAATGCCTCACTACCAATAGTGACTGTTTCACACTGTGAGAATGAAAGCAGATGGTGATGTCATGAACTCAAGCCACCTGTCTGGAGTTGCCTGCTATAATGTGTTTATTGTAAGTAGGTCTAGTGTGCCTCCTAAGGGTCTTTCACCCATTGTTGTTTATGATAATTAACTTAGCTAATGTCTACTAGCACACTACCCTTGGGGGCTGTGTTTATACTTGTAATAATGTGTCCTTTGCATTCACTATTGTAGGGGCTGAATAGTTTAGGCACCTTAAATGACTAGTTAATCAGCTCATGTTAATTTATGTTTCTGGTTACAGTTTGTATTGTATGATCGGGGGGGGGGGGGTGTTTTTCTCAAGTGCATAAAATTAATAAAAATATTGCAGCGCTCATGTGTAACAATGAAGTCTTATAGAAGAAGTACTAAAAAGTACAAAAAACATGTAAACCAAAAAATATATATAAAGTGCATATATATAGTTCATTTCAAACAAATGTCTGGGTTTCCGATATAGGATCAATCACGTAGGGTTCCCAACGGAATGACCAAGATGGCAACTCACCAGATCCAGATGCTGCCTCACCTAAGAGGACAGCAAAAGTGTATAAGGTGTCACTTTCAATTGTGGGCCATACTTACAAGTGGATGTTGCGGCTACTATAGATGGAATTTTATTGCTTTTAAACCCTGCTTGTAACTTTTTTTAGTCCACATTAAATACGCGTTCGCTATGATACTTTTCCCTATATTAATTTATTGGGGAATGGCATTGATACACATGTGGCAATAAAACTCTATACACTCACCTGGAGTCTACACGTGGGAGCCCTTCATCTACCTTGAGTGATCTGTCTTAAAGGGATCCGGCTGGTATCAATGGTGCATTGTTGATGTACCTTCTGGTGAGTTGTTAGCACATGTGGTGAGGGTGGACATCTTTGGCTATTTCATGCACACTAGTTTGACTCTACACTTGAAGAGTTTTGGCATACTACACCATTATTGTTTTTATTTCCTTTCGGATCTCCACTGAGGAACTGCCTGATGAAACATCTACCTGATGGCCCACCATTGAAAGTGACACCTTATGCACTTTTGCTGTCCTCTTAGGTGAGGCAGCATCTGGATCCGGTGAGTTACCACCTTGGTCATTCCGTTGGGAACCCTATGTGATTGATCCTATATGGGAAATTCGGACACTTGTTTGAAACAAACTATATATATATGCACTTTATATGTATTTTTTTTAATTACTGACTCCGAGGCTCTGTACCATCAGCAGATGGATTGGGGACAGTGGAAAAAAGGGAGGATCAGAGAAGACAGGATCAAACAGCCTTTTTTGATAATGCAGAGTATTAACCTCTTAGGTTCCACAGTGAGTATAACAAGCATGCTTTACTGCATATACAGACTGATTTTACTGTTGTGGGTTTAGTAACACTTTAAGTGTACTTTCTTACTGAAAATATGGGTTTGATAAACAGTTGTGCTAATATCGTGTGACACACAAAATTGCAACCACCACCATTTTATTCTACAGGGCCTCAGCTTTCAGGACATACGTATATTATATTTATAATATTGCATATAATGTTTTGAGTTTTCCCCTCATTGTGTCTAAATATGAGGAATTGAGTTTGTGCTGGGTTTAGTTTTGAGAAAGGGGGTGCGTCCCCCGAAACGCGGTAGATTTCCCAGCATTGTGCTGCATTGGATGGAGTGACACTTCATCATCACTGCTCTGTTATCAGTGTGATACAATGCTTACATTTTTTTCTCCTTTGTGAAGATGGATTTTGCTTTTCTGTTAATTTTTTAATAAATCTTTTTTTCGGTAATGCACTAGGCGTTTGAGCCCTCTTGTTTGTGTTTTTCCACTGTGTACAATGCATGGTTGGTGGGCATTGTGAGGGTTAAAACAGGCAGTCAGCAGGTGACATATCGTCTCCTCATTGCCTGCCAAACCCCCTCTAAAAAGCAATCCACCACAGATCACTTTCAAGGGGCGGCAATAACAGAGTGGGTGAACCCTTCCGGCAATTACGGAATCCCATCATGTGAGGTCTGCGGTAAAAGTGGTAATAGAATGCTCGCCATGAGTGTAGCTGCCTTGGAGGTTTGTTTTTCTGAGCAAAACTGAAGTTTCCCTTTAATAGTGACTTACAGTCTGCAACTAACTGGTCCACATTCATCCTGAAAATACAGCAAAATATTCAACAAGACCTCGAAGATTTGCCTCGCAGGAAGAGCGGAGGAGAAGAAACGAAAATCTAGCAATGATATGAAGGAGATAATTTTCATGCTCTACTTCTCATTCCATATCACAGGCTCTACTGGAGATGTTTTATGAGTCGAAGAAACTCAGTCAGCCTGTAAAACGCGCTCTATTATTATTATTATTTTTAATATGCATTCTATATTTTATATTAATATAAACAGAACATTCCAATATCATAATGCAATGTATAAAATCCTAATGAAGGTAAGCCCCACCCACTTAGATGGCAAACTCTGCCCACCTGTAATACTATAACCTTACAAGACAAATATAATTATATTTTATATCTTACGTATAATTTTTATTATTATTATTATCTCGCGCAAAATGTCCGACTGACTCAAAGAAGCTGAGTATTTTGTAGAGGTCATCTCGGACACTATACCTTACTCTTCATCTCGTACTTTTAATAGAGGAAGTATAGTAACGATCTAAAAGCAAAGAAGAGGAGGCGAGAAGGACGCTCCGTTTAGAAGCTCCAG
>BLSH010216382.1:109737-128377 GCA_018402905.1 Glandirana rugosa | reverse complement strand
ATGCAGCCTATCAGTGCAGCCTCATCTGTCTGTGTTGATGGGGGAATTGTGCACATTTCTTTCCTGCAACCTGTGGTTGCAGGAAAGAAATTCTCACCACCTATAGCCTGCCTTAGAACCAGTGCCCTAAGAAATCAGCACTCAGTAACAGACATGGTTTGGTGGGTGTGACTGTTAGGGGTGTGACTGTTAGGGCTTGATTACACTTGCAGTCAGGGAGCAGTAAAAACACAAGGTTGCAATGCTTTTTTACTACCCCCGACTTGCTTCTTAACCACTTCAGCCCCGGAAGGATTTCCCGCTGTAGGATCAGAGCACTTTTTGCGATTTGGCACTGTGTCGCTTTAACTGACAATTGCGCGGTTGTGCAACGTTGTACCCAAACAAAATGTGTGTCCTTTTTTTCCCCACAAATAGAGCTTTATTTTGGTGGTATTTGTTTACCTCTGCATCACTTCTGATCACCGCTATAAACAAAAAAAGCGACAATTTAAAAAAAAAACAATATTTTTTACTTTTTGCTAAAATGCAAATCCAAAAAAAAAATATAA
This sequence comes from Glandirana rugosa, assembly GCA_018402905.1. Lineage (NCBI taxonomy): Eukaryota > Metazoa > Chordata > Amphibia > Anura > Ranidae > Glandirana > Glandirana rugosa. Next base: position 127,826 of record BLSH010216382.1, on the reverse strand, counting down.
AAAACTAATTTATTCATCAGTTTTGACTGATTTATATTCTTTCTCATATTTGTGGTAAAAAAAAAAAGTGTTATCGGCATTTATTGATTTGGTTGCGTAAATTTGCCGCTTTTACAAACCATGAGAATTAATTTATGGCATTTTAACTATTTTTTTTTTAAAACTGCTAATGGGGGCAATCTGCGATTTTTATCGGGACTGTGATATTGCAGCAGACATATCGGACATTTTTGACACTTTTTTGGGACCAATGACATTTAAACAGCAATCAGAAATTTAAATAGCCACTGATTACTGTATACATTTAATTGGCAGTGAAGGGGTTCACCTGCAGGGGGCAATCTAGGGGTTAACTGTGTTTCCTAGGCGTGTTCTAACTGTGAGGGGGCTGGGCTGCTAGGGGCAGAAGAGATCTCACTGATCTCTTACATGCTGCCTGACAGAGCGGGGAACCGCTGATGTAAACAACATTTTTCTTCTGTGCCAGGCGATCGCGGGTCACCGGCGGACATCCTGTCCGCCCGAACTGTGGCCATGCTGCTGGAGAGTGCGGCGGGCATGAGAGCACGCCGCCGGCAGCGCGTTCCCACCTGCTAGCCGCGCATGCACGAGCCACCGTTTATAGACGGTTTGTAGATGATGATTCACGCTATCCAGCCATGCAGCAGTAAATGTACGCAAGCCGGTCGTAAAACGGTTAAAGAGAAACTTCCCTGTATTACTGGCCCCACCCCTGGGGCTGCCATCTTTGAAAATCTGATGCCTGCACAGATGTACTGAAAAGTCTTTGCCCTGCCTTCAGGTCCTGGCAGAGACCCGCAGCACATTTGCACACGTTGGTAGATTTTCCCACCTTTGTGCAGACAACCAGAGATCTGAGGCCTCCATACCTGCAGCATCTTTGCGCACTCAATGGGAAAGCCCTGTGCATGCACAGATATGTCATGATCCCTGATGGGTCCTAAATTCCTGCAGCACATCTGTATGCTGATTACATGGGGGGAAGTTTCCATTACCTGGTACAAACAGGAGGTGTCCGGGATGTCCCTAGACTGTCCCTTCCCCGCAGGAATATGTCCCTGGGCACAGCCTATCTCTCTCCCCTACCTTATTTCTGCACACTGAAAAATTAAAGAGAAGAAAACTAAGCCAGCCTTTAAAGGCAAATTTGGGGACATGATAATAAAAAAACATATATTTTTATCTATCACAATATTCTTTAAAAGCATATAAAGTCATATGTCAATAAAAGCATGTACACATATACAGCAAGGCAAGAATCATCCACCAGTTTTATGTGAGCAAATAAGTCCCTGTGTGTCAACACATTTCGCTTGTCTGCTTCCTCAGGACACACAGTTGGACAAACTAGGTACAAAGAAGGTACATACGTTATACTGTACAACAGGCAGCAATACAGCCATATTATTGTCAGCATGATACATGTAGCACCCATCAACAATAAGTCAATCATATGAGGCCCAGCAGATGGTATATATGGTCTGAGAAGCAAAATGACCCAAAAAGTCTATATAAACGGCTGCGCCGGAGGATAGTATACTTAATAAATGATATATCATATGTACATATATAGATATGCGTGCACATGTCAGAGGTGATATAGTACTTAAATGTATACATATACAACATACTCCTCAGCATACAACTCCTAAATAAATGCTAACTTACTCACATAAACAAAGTGATGTATTCACGTGTGTATGCCTATCATGGCCTTTGTCCAACAGTGTCTTTGTACCTAGTTTGTCCAACTGTGTGTCCTGAGGAAGCAGACAAGCGAAATGCGTTGACGCACAGGGACTTATTTACTCACCCAGTCATAAAACTGGTGGATGATTCTTGCCTTGTTGTATATGTGTACATGCTTTTATTGATACAAGACTTTATATGATTTTGAAGAATTTTGTTTTAAATACACATATAAATGGAAAGCGTAAAAAACTCCTGGGGTGGGACTTTAGAGGCACTCAATACATATAGCAATAACGTAGTTAAAAATTCATTTTATTAGTATCAAAACAATTAAAAACTGAAACATGGAATATACATGGCCTAGTCAACTGGAAATACATCAATGTAGTAATGGGTAGTGGTACAACGTGATATACTTGCCCCAACACGTTTCAGAGTCTGTTTGCACCTCCTTCATCAGGGCTTGGGAAGGTATCAATTGTCTATAATGCAAATACAGAAAGTCCACAAATAACAATTCTTGTTGCAATGTATCAATGCCATAAAGAGTAACTCTCAAACTTACATTCACCCCAGTAATGTACATGTGTGTATTCCATGTTGTATTAAACGAAAACACACATTTTGCCACATTTCCCCCGCTATATACCGTTCAATATTATGTTTTAATTCTAGGGCCCTGTCTGTCCGGCCTCAGTGTTCTCTGGTCTCCCATATTAGGGGCAACAGCACTTGATGCTCCTCCATATTACTGGTTCTCTGATCCAGCTTACAACATGTAATTATTGCAGTGTGGGTGAAGCAACCAGGAACACATGAGACTGTGTGTTCATTTAATACAACATGGAATACACACATGTACATTACTAGAGTGAATGTAAGTTTGAGACTTACTATTTATGGCATTGATACATTGCAACAAGAATTGTTATTTGTTGATTTTCTGTATTTGCATTATAGACAATTGATGCCTTCCTGACCACTGATGAATGAGGTGTAAACAGACTGAAACGTGTCGTGAGAAGGTCATGTTTCAGTTTTTAATTATTTTAATACTAATAAAATTATTTTTTAAAGAGGAAGTAAAACCTGATGGAGTTTACTTCCTCTGTTACCCTGCAATGTAAAAGCATAATGGGCTACTATGCATCGCATAGTAGCCCATTATGTGCCACTTACCTGCATTGGAAGCCCGCAATGTCCAGCGATGTCCCCGCTCCAGGCTGTGTCTATCTCCTGCCCCTCTTCCTTCCGGGGCCGCTATCTACGCCTCTGTGACTGGCGAGAGTCGCGTAACGTCACTCCCGTGCATGTGTGCAGGAGTCGCCAGTCACGGCACTATCTCAGTGAAGGAACGGCACGGAGGCCGTTTCTTAACTGCGCATGTGCCCGATAACGTGGGCACATGCAAGTACATTGCATATCTCCTAAACCGTGCATGTTTGGGAGATATTCAGAGAACCTACAGGTAAGCCTTATTACGTTATTGCTATATGTATTGAGTGCCTCTAAAGTTCCACCCCAGGGGTTTTTCTGCTTTCCATTTGTTTGCATAGGGATGTGGCACATGAAGGAGTATTAATCACCAATATCCTTTTAAATAAAAATATATTTTTTTATTATTTTGTGCCCAAATTTGCTTTTAAAGTCTGGCTTTCTTTTCTTTATCTCTTTATCAGACGCAGCCTCCCACAAAATGTCACCCATGGACCATAGCTGAGGGCACACTAGTGCTCTGCCTGGCTTCCCCATAGAAGACAGAACAAAAGGGAAGTACTTATTTTAAACATGATTTAAATTAGGGAACTAAGGACATGCGGGGACTTCCAGGGGTAGAAAGTAAAAACTACACCAGAAAGCTCACTGGAGGAGAGTGTGCTGAGATGAATGTGCATTGAAGCTGCATTCTCTTGGCAAAATGGGGTACAATAAAATGAATGGCATCACAATGGCACCTCTTGAACATGATTCCATTTAAGGAACTAGGGGCAGGAGGGGACATCTAGTGGTACAAAGTAAATACTGCACCAGAAATCTGGTGGGAGGCTAACAACCTGTTACATGGGCACCACAACTTACAGTAGTGTGTTACCATGAGTGGTGGTGCACTGCAATACATGTGTATCAAAGCTGCATTGTTTTAGCATGTTGGGGGGCTATTAAAATGGAACAGCAATGCACAATAAATTGAATGCTCAATCTGCCGCTACAATGTGAATACTAAAAAATATTCACATTGTAGTGGGAAGATCAAGCATTCTATTTATTGGTATATGTACACAAATACTTTTTGACTAAACACCAAGAGATATTTATGTTTGGGGATATGGTTTTTTAGCACTGGTGCTTTATTTTGATGTATTGCACTTATCCAGGGGGATAAGGGGTTCCAACAGCTAAGGGAAAAGATATTTGCCTGAGCGCTGGATAATAGACATTTTGATAACCTTTGGTAGTCACTAGAGTCACCCTAGAGTGACAACCCAATATATTCGGATTTTTCTACACTTTACCTCCCAGTAGACATTTTGTTTTGTTCAGATTCATTTTTCGGACAAAAATTGGATTTTTGGAGATTCGGATGTATCTGAATTTCCAAATGGACATAGTAATGAATGTCAACAAATCAGAAAAAAAGTTATAATGAAATTAACTAATATATTAGTTTTATTCAGATTCATTGTGAATAGCTGGATGTTAAGGAGCGGGCGGCTGCCACATCCTTAATAATCATGACTATCTGCTGTCAGCGGGATTCCCCGCTGACAGCAGAATGGAAACTAAATAACTTCTGGCTGGCAAAAAAAGAACCCCACAACCCATACCAAGCCTTTATCCGAGCATGTAGCTCTGCAGGCCAGGAATTCTGAACTATACCATACCACATGCCCTCAACATGGGGGGTGGTGCTTTGGGGAGGGGGACAAGGGCCTCTTCCCCACAGCCCTGGTGCTGTGGTTGTGAGGGTGCAGGGGGTGAGTTATCTGAATCTGGAAGCCCCCCAGATCCTGCCTCTCATGTAAATGAGTAAGGTTGCTTTCACACTTTGGTGGCGGGTCTGTTAGCGGTAAACACATCTAATTTTAGTGGTGCATTACCGCTGTTTAAGCTGTGGTTTTCGGCCATTAGTGGGGTGTTTTTAACCCCAGAGAAGGGGTTAAAAACACCCATGTTGCGGCGCTTCCGAAGCACCTGAAAAGCACTGCCCATTCATTCCAATGCCCAGGGCCGGTTTAGGAGCATTATATAAACAGCTCCCAAACTGTCCCAACGATGTTGCTTGCAGAACTTTTTTTCCCGTCTTGCAAGCGCACTGCGCCAGTGTGAAAGCACTCGGGCTTTCACACTCGGGCAGCATTGGGAGGCAGTTTTCAGGTGCATTACAGGTGCTATTTTTAGCGCTAAAGCGCCTGAAAACTGCCTCAGTGTCAAAGGGGTCTGAAGGTACTCATTCACCAAAAAAAAGTCAAAAGTAAATAAAAACACAGAGTTTTTGACAAGTCCTTGATTAAAAAGAAAAAATGTCCCCTAATATAAATCCAGCATCAATTACGTGAATGCCTATTCACATTAAATAAACAAAAAAAAATGACGCCCACCGAATATATACTAGTAAGTAAAGATAGGGGTGGGGCCATCTGGTAATGTCACAGGGTGATCATGCCCCATATTACATCATGGATGGGGGTCTCCGAGTGCTGTCATGGGGGTGTGGTCACCCAGTGATGTCACCAGATGATCCCCGCCCCCGTCTTTACTGACTGGCAAGCGGCTGTCATTCAGCAAATGATTGGTTGTGTTGGGGGGGTGGAGGGTTTTTTGTGTTTTTTTTGTGCTGGTCATCGTTCATCATGAAGGACTTGTTAAAAATGGTCTTTGTGTTTTTTACTTTTGACATTTTTTTTTTGTGAATGAGTAGTGGCGCTATGTACCCCGTACTGACAACAGCTTAGTTGTTGTTAAGAACTCAGAGGCCGCCTGCTCCTTAGCAACCAGCTTTTCTAAATTAAATGTAATGAATGATGAAGATATCAGTTCAATTAAGGAATGCATCCAAAATTAAATTCTTCAATTAACAAATGCATCTGAAACAAAACATAATGAAAATTTGCAGTGTGCACATGTCTACCTCCCAGTGATAAAAGTAATTAGGACAAACAGAGAGGGTGAATCTCTCCACTGGGGGCACAGATAGCAATAAAAACCTAACAGGTGTTCTAATTTATTTCCACCCTATCCAAAACTATAAAATAAAGTATTTATGTTAGTTATACATTAAGTGGGTCTTAAAGTGATACTAAAATCTTGTTTTTTTTTTTTTTTATGTTAAAAAATAACAAATATGTCATACTTACCTGCTCCGGGTAGTGGATTTGCACAGAGCAGCCCAGATCCTCCTCTTCTCGGGTCCCCCACTCCTGCTTCCTCCCTCCTGTCAAGTGCCAAGTGCCCTCCTGCCAAGTGCCCCAACAGCAAGCAGCTTGCTGTGGGGGCACCCAAGTCGAGAGGCTGCTCTGTATGTCTATTCAGACATGGAGCTGCGGCTTGGCCCCGCCCCCTCTCCTCATTGGCTCACTGACTGATTGACAGCATCGTGAGACAATGGCACCCACTGTGTGTCTCAGCCAATCAGGAGGGAGAGTCCCAAACAGGCGAGTCTCTTGTGTAAAATTGCTGGAGAGAAGGGGCTCAGGTAAGATTAGGGGAGCTGAGGGGGGCTGCTGCACACAGAAGGTTTTTTTATCTTAATGCTTAGAATTCATTAGGATAAAAAACCTTCTGCCTTCAGAACCACTTTAACACCAAACATCCCTCTCCCATGATCTCAGTGATTGGATCTCACACCGGTCACATGATTAGGAAATCTCCCAGATGGCTGTGAAAGCTGTCAGCACAGTCAGTGTGCTGGGATCACACCGTGAGCACACATAACCTTGAACCCCCTTAAACAGGTGACCACGTGTCCCGGATTGCCCGGGACAGTCCCACATTTTGGAGGTCTGTCCTGGGTCCTGGGCACCTTCATTCCAGGACAATGCATTGTCCCGGAATTGCCCCTGGGCAGATCTGATGCCCCCTAAATAGGCCGCCGCATCGCTGCTTTACTCACTGTCACTTGTCCTGGTGGACTATTGGCCGGTCGAGAGTCTTAAGACCTGTTTTACGGTTGTTTCACCGCCCGCTGGCTCGCTGCCCAAACTAATTGCTAGCCATGGCCCGCCTGGCATCTAGCAACCAGAGAGAGAGTGAGGCCGTGGCCCCAGCATTCAGAGCAGAGGAGGATTTAACTTCCTCCTCCTCCGTGCCTTGTGCTTAGCTCCACCCACCTCCTCCTCAATTTTCTCCGAAGTCAGAGGCACTGACTGCAGTGCAGGGAGGATGGCAGATGATGAGTAAGCTGGCAGCAGAAGAGAGGACAGATGACATGACAGTGACAGATGACATGACACCATCGGACTTGGGATGGGAGGACACATCCTTAAATATCAGGGGTTCAAGCTGGGATGTGACCTCCCAATAATGAAGGACTACAGGTCCCAGCATGAACCCCTCAGAGCTGGAGATATGATACCCCCCCAACTAATGAAGAACTACAAGTCCCATCATGAACCCTTGAAATCTATGGGGTCACACTCTTAGATCTCAGGAGTTCATGCTATGACTATTAATCCATCAATTTGAGGGGGTGGGGAGTCACATCCTTAGATATCAGGGGGTTAAAGCTGGGACTTGTAGTCCTTCACTTTTGGGGATGTGACCCCCCAAAAGTGAAGGACTACAGGTCCCAGCACGAACCCCTCAGAGCTGAAGATGTCATGCCTCCCCCCTCCCCAAACTAGTGGAGAACTACAGGTCCCAGCACGAACCTGTGAAATCTATGGGGTCACACCCTTAGATCTCAGGGGTTCATACTAGGACTTTTAATCCATCAATTTGGGGGGGGGGTCACATCCTTAGATATCAGGGGTTCATGCTGGGACATGTAGTCCTTCACTTTTGTGGATGTTTCCTTTCGTTTTTCCAAAAATTGGCAAAAAAAAAGTATCAAGAATCATCTTTTTCATCTTTCTTTTTTTTTTGGGGGGGGGGGGGGTGTCCCTGAATGGCAGTTTGGAAATCTGGTCACCCTAACTGTCAATGCCGATGCATATATATGTTACATCAGTGGGACAAGGTTAACATACCGGTTCCCTGGCTGTTATGCCGATCACATTGCTTCAATATTTTCTAGGGTTGCTTACCTGGAACAATATGCAGATCAAATGAGCCTGACTTTCTTCTGATTTTCTAATTTCCAGGCTCATCCAAGGCCAACCATTTAGATAACAGCTAATTGTAATTCAAGAATTCCGCCACAAGAGGGTGCTCAATCTCTTTAACTTGAAAAATGATTGCTTGTGCAGGCTGAAATGAATTTTCCCAGTTTTTTATGTCCTTCATGTTCTCATTTCACATTTACAATGTACTGTACCGGGAACCAATGTGGAAATATATAATTCTACCCGGATGAGCAGAATCAAATTTGTAGCATAAACAAAAGTATTGGAATAGACAGGTTCAGCTTGTTCACTTCTGCGTTAATCAACACAGGCTCAATGCCAGCCAATGCCATCCCTGTCTATAAATTCACATCAAATCATTGTTGTTGTACACTTGGGAAAATGTAGACGTGCTGCGCAAATGCACAATACAGCGTACGTCAATGTGTTACAGTGTGATGCGGCTCGCAGATTATGTAAGGGTTAAAAAGGGAAAAGACGAAGCACTGCAAAGCATTTTATAAACACATTGCGGTGCACAGCAGCGTGCGTTTACACTGTACAAGCTCAACACACAATAACGCACAGTGTGTGGTATGAATAAGCCATAGAGTTACATTGACAGGGACATAAAGTAGAAAACTTTAATGATTTAATGATGGCATTTCTGTCTTGTGCAAAGGCTCTGAGCTAAAAATAAGTGAATCACAATTTTTTAATAAATACGCAAAAAAACTCAGGATGCTAAATCTGTGTTAAGCTTTGATAAATTTAAAGTGTATGTAAAAACAAATGTAAAAATATACAGTCGTGCTCATATGTTTACATACCCTGGCAGAATTTATGATTTCTTGGCCATTTTTCAGAGAATATGAATGAGAACACAAAAACATTTCTTTCACTCATGGTTAGTGTTTGGCTGAAGCCATTTATTATCAATGAACTGTGGTTACTCTTTTTAAGTCATAATGACAACAGAGACTACCAAATGACCCTGATCAAAAGTTTACACACCCTGGCAATTTTGGCCTGATAACATGCACACAAGTTGACACAAAGGGGTTTGAATGGCTATTAAAGGTAACCATCCTCACCTTTGATCTGTTTGCTTGTAATTAGTGTGTGTATAAAAGGTCAATGAGTTTCTGGACTCCTGACAGACCCTTGCATCTTTCATCCAGTGCTTCACTGACATTTCTGGATTCTGAGTCATGGGGAAAGCAAAAGAATTGTCAAAGGATCTGCGGGAAAAGGTAGTTGAACTGTATAAAACAGGAAAGGGATATGAAAAGATATCCAAGGAACTGAGAATGCCAATCAGCAGTGTTCAAACTCTAATCAAGAAGTGGAAAATGAGGGGTTCTGTTGAAACCAAACCACGGTCAGGTAGACCAACTACAATTTCAGCCACAACTGCCAGGAAAATTGTTTGGGATGCAAAGAAAAACCCACAAATAACTTCAGGTGAAATTAAGGGCTCTCTGAAAACATGTGGTGTGGCTGTTTCAAGATGCACAATAAGGAGGCACTTGAAGAAAGATGGGCTGCATGGTCGAGTCGCCAGAAGAAAGCCATTACTACCCAAATGCCACAAAGTATCCCGCCTTACAATACGCCAAACAGCACAGAGACAAGCCTCAAATCTTCTGGCACAAAACCATTTGGAGTGATGAGACCAAAATTGAGCTTTTTGGCCACAACCATAAGGCCTCATACACACGGGCGTATCTAAAAAAATAAACAAAACGTCTGGTCCGACGTCAAGGAAAAAAAGTTGACGTTTTTCAGCGTTATGCATCTGCGTTTTTGAGCGTTAGTGAGCGTCGGCATCAATAGGCGTTTTTTTAAAAAAATCATCCCTCTGCTATTTTTCAACCTAAAAACGTCGGCGTCAAAAAACGCCGGAAAACGCCGGTACAATATTAGGTGGCGTTTGTTGGCGTTAGTTGGCGTTTGTTGGCATATTGTGGCGTCGGCGTCAAAAAACGTCAAAACGTTACAGCCTCAGAACGCGATGGCCATGGGTTCTACTTTCTGCTCACTAACGCCAACGCCACCTACAGCTCAGAAACGCTGACGTTTTTATGGGGCCATTGACTAACATGGAGAGCTGCAGAAAACGCCGGTGTCAAAAAACGTCCGTGTGTATGAGGCCTAAACGTTACATTTGGAGAGGAGTCAACAAGGCCTGTGAAACACGGAAGTGGATCGCTGATGTTCTGGGGATGTGTGAGCTACAAAGGCACAGGAAATTTGGTCAAAATTGATGGCAAGATGAATGCAGTATGTTATCAAAAAATACTGGAGGAACATTTGCATTCATCAGCCAGGAAGCTGCGCATGGGACGTACTTGGACATTACAACATGACAATGATCCAAAACACAAGGCCAAGTCGACCTGTCATTGGCTACAGTAGAATAAAGTGAAGGTTCTGGAGTGGCCATCTCAGTCTCCTGACCTCAATATCGTTGAGCCACTCTGGGGAGATCTCAAACGTGCAGTTCATGCAAGACAGCCCCAGAATTTCCAGGAACTGGAGGCTTTTTGCCAAGAGGAATGGGCAGCTTTACCATCTGAGAAGATAAAGAGCCTCATCTAAAAATACCACAAAATACTTCAGGCTGTCATTGATGTTAAAGGGGGCAATACACGGTATTAAGAACTGGGGTATGTAAACTTTTGATCAGGGTCATTTGGATATTTTCTGTTGTCATTATGATTTAAAAAGAGTAACCACAGTTGTTTGATAATAAATGGCTTCAGCCAAACACTAACCATGAGTGAAAGAAAAGTTTTTAGGTTATCCTTCATATTCTCTGAAAAATGGCCAAGAAATCATAAATTCTGCCAGGGTATGTAAACCTATGAGCACAACTGTAAATTAGACAACTCAATACAAATTATCCAATTGTCGCAAAATCACATACCTGTACGTCATTTTGCTTCAAGTAGTTGTACCGGGGTGATGCCTGCAGCTGTCATTTTTTAGCGCTGACAGTGGCTCCCCCCCCGCCGCTCTCTGCCCGAGCTCTATCGGAGACCCGAGCTACCAGCTGGCACGTCCGCCGGCTAGCCAATTACTGGAGCCTTAAAGGTGCCAGATTTAAACAAATGACAGTATTCAAAGCAGCCAAACTTGGCGTTTTGATTTGAATGCTTTTAAGTGTAAAGGAGGAATTTGGGATCTCATAGACCCCAGATCCCTCTAAAAAAAAAAAAAAAAAAATACCTGACACATAACTATTGCTGTCACAAGGGCTGTTTACATTCCTTGTGACAGCAATAAAAGTGATCACATTTTTTTTTATATTTTAAAGGGACGGTGTAAAAAAATAAATAAAATAAATAAGCAAACAAAAAAATGTTTTAAAGCGCTCCATCACTCACACGCAGAAGTGAACGCATACATAAGTCGTGCCTGCAAATGTAAACAGTTTTCAAACCGCACATATGAGGTGTCGCTGCAATCATTAGAGCGATAATTCTAGCTGGTAACTGGTGAAATGTTTTAAAGCGTTGCCTATAGAGATTTTTATGTACCGTAGTTTGGTTGCCATTCCACTAGTGTGCGCAATTTTAAAGCATGACATGTTAGGTATCTATTTATTCGGCATAACATCATCTCTCACATTATATAAAAAGTTGGGCTAACTTTACAGTTTTTTGGGGTTTTTTTTGTGTAATTGATGAAACTCTATTTTTTAAAAAAAAATGCATTTGAAAGACCGCTGCGCAAATACAGTGTGACATAAAATATTGCAATAATTACCATTTTATTCTCTAGGGTCTCTTCTAAAAAATATGTATAGAATGTTTAGGGGTTCTAAGTAATTTTCTAGCAAAAAAAATACTGGTTTTAACTGATTTCTAGTGTCAGAAATAGGCGTAGTCTTCAAGTGGTTATATTTCTAACCCAAAAGAAAAAGCAAAAACATAAAAATAAAAAATGTGACCTGCGTACTGGAAATTTTCTTCAAGCAATCTCAATACACACACAAAAATTAAATAATCATCTAATTCATAAACCACAATTCCACAGTGTAGAGTAGGTTACACAATATAAAACAATCCCCTATTGAAATGTCCTTTTTAAAAAAATAGCCTGCATGCTGGAATATTATTTCCAGTTCCAGTTCTGGAGGCCTCACTTACAAAAAGATATTGATGGATAGAAGATAGAACGAGTTCAGAGACGGGGTAACAAAAATGGTGAAAGGTCTTGGGGATAAAACATATCAGGAGAGACTTCAGGAACTTAGTATTTACAGTCTGGAGGAAAAAAGGGAGAGGGGAGACATGATTGAAACCTTTAAATGCATCAAGGGTGTGAATAAGGTTCAGGAGGGCAGTCTTTTCAATATGAAACCAAAATCAAGAACACAGGGACCTCAAACTAACTGGGGGGAAGTTCAAAACTAATCTTAGAAAGTATTATTTTACTGAAAGGGTGGTTGATGATTGGAATAAACTACCAACAGAGGTTGTGAGACAGTCAACAGTAAATGGCTTCAAACATGCTTGGGATGAGCATAGATCTATAGTCAGACAACAAAGTTAACGGAAAAAAAACATAAAAAAAACAAACAAAACAAAAAACAAAAATAAATAAATAAATAAAATGGGCATGGACTACTCAGTCTTTTCTGCCATCACTTTTCTATGTTTCTATTTCAACATTAAATGTATACAAAAAAGGAGTATGATTCAGTTAGTACATAGAAAAAAGCTTCTAGGCTTCTAACCATTTTTTATGTCGATATGTACTGTATATATTCAATACATATGGGGGAATCCTCCATGTTGTGCTATTGGATTCTGACAGCAGGGGGACTTCTTCACTGTCAGGACACACAGATCAGCACTGTAGACATTGGCTTCAGCCACTGATCACGCGGCTTTTATCCAGCAGGGCGGTTGATCAACTGCAGTGGCCGTACATTGATTGAAATTTGGCTGGTCCCTGCTGTTCCCGAATGACGAATTTCGATCCATTTTTGGCCACTTTTAGTCTAATCGAAATTTAAAAAAATAATCAGCGCAAGGGACATTACCTACTATTAATCCAGGTGCGTGTTTTAGACAGACTAGTGGTGAGGCCAATATGGACTTTCAATCGTACGTAATCAACTGGAGACAGTATTTAAAAAAAAAAATTGAAAAAATGATGTATATAAAAAACCTCTCTACCAAAGAGATCATGACACACAATTATGACAATACACAGTTACATAAAGGCTGAAGTATAACAGCTGGAGAAGTCTGGTAGCAAATCCCACAAAAGGGGAACGAGTCCGGACCTATCCAGCAGTGCTGTTACATGTTTTGCAGTGGTCCGCTTCTTCAGAAAAAACTTCAGCTTAATACGATTTCTATAGAAACAAACATAACATACATGAGTATATATCCATCATTGATCCATTGTGCTATAGTAGCTAACAATCCCAGGCCCAAATACCAGACCATGGGAGAGGGTCTATTACAATTATTATGCATACTGTGGCAACTGAGGGGAGCCCCCACCAACGTCTCCGGACAAACTGCCCACCAAGGGGAGCACCCCAGGAGTAGAGATGGTCAACTCACCAGTAAATTAGGTCCAGGGTCATGGCACCAGGATCTACATACTTTTCCTGACCGGATCGGCATATAGGCCAAAGGCTCAAATATTTATAATGGTACGCAAATCTAAGGAAGTAAGAATGACATCAATATTACGTCCAACATTCAAGAGATTGCAACCCTATTTCCCCTCCAATGGGGGGGGGGGGGGGATCTCATTTTTGGGGTAAGTACAGTAAAGAAAATGGCTAAACATACTGATATAGAGGAGGTGACCCACCTCAAGAACAGGGGAGACCTGGATCACATACAGCAGTACTGATAGTGGAGAGGTGGTCATTGAGACAGGAGTTAGATCTGGTAACAAAAACCAAAAGAATGTACTATAATACACAATCCAACAATGATTCACTCCAACACTGGAGTACATTAAGAAAAACATACCTGCTTTAGGAGACCAGAAGGGGTTATTCAACCGGTCAATTGTAAGTAAGGATAAGTCCTCCAAATCCCTAAGGCCATTCTGAACCATATGCCCAGAGGTCACTCAATGTCCACTCAGGACCAAGAGATTATGTGGGTGGGTTGCAGTATGTTAGCTAAGTAGTTCAATACTAAGAAGAGGAAAAGACTAGGGGCTTACACGCCCCCATGTATATAGGGTTCCCGTCACTCACCTCTGTACACTATCCCATATGTACCCGCTGTAAAGGCGTCTTGCAGCACATATGCCGCAAGCGTCCCTTTACATACCCTGAATAGGAGCCAAAATCAAGCCATGACATAGGACGGCGCGGCCGGCACAGACCGCCGATGTCATTGGTCCGGTCAATGTGTGCACGCGTCAAGGGGCGCACGCACAGTAGGATTTAGATCGATCATCGGTCCGGTCAATGTGCGCATGCATCAAAAGGCGCATGCGCAGTTAGATTTAGATAGGTAGTCACCAATGTAAAGCACCTCAAGCTCCCCCCGATGGAGAATGAAGAGAATGTCCGTATAACAGAGCAAAAAGATACTAATCCATCCAAGGTGCCATACACCGTAAAGCAGCTGGACCAAAACAGGCGGGGAGCCAACCCAAACCAGGCGGAGTCCACCACAAAGAATGGCAATGCCTCAAGATGGAACATGAAACAGGGACATAAAGACGGGGAGTAGAACCCCCACAGCCGATACAATAATAGAACGATAGAATTATAAATACATGCACATTCCAAAACAGTACCGCTCATTATTACTATTAATCCAATGTGTCCCTTCAACCATTCGGCTCTCTCACTCCATAACCTTTCAGTGGGACTGGGGTTAATGGGAGCTGTGATAGGCTCAAGAGTGCCCAATTATTGTCCAGGTAGAAACACGTAAAAGTTAAGAGTAAGCTGCTGGCAATAACACAATAGGACAAGAGAGCAGCCAAGCCTAATTCTGATTAGAGAGGACGGAAAGGAAATGGAAGGAGCGGCTGTATATTCAAGCCTCGGTTTCAAATCAAAAATGGCAAAAATGGGGTTCCACCTTAGAAGGGGACAGCCGCATTTTACATTTCATACATTTCTATTACAATTTTTTATCCATTTTTTTTATCCGTCTTGATTTGTATTTGTTATATATTTTTCTTTTTTTTTTCTATCTACACTACTTGTCCTTTTGGACCTAATATATTCTACAGTCAGTAGCCCATTGATGACACCACTGGTTTGAGTAACCTTTATGCCAGATGGGGCAGCCTTTTTAAACTTGTATGTGCTTGTGTTTCATGCAGGAGGTGGAGCCTATCTCTCTCATTATTTTTTTTAGGCTGGCCTTTTTCCCTCCAGCTAATACTTTAAAAGCAGTTACAGAAAAGTGTTTTTTTTTCTTTTGGGATAAAGGATTTACATAAATAAATAAAACCAATCATTGTAAGGACCCCTGCCAGTGTTGAATGCCTTGTCTCATCCCTGGAACTGATACATCTTGCAAGAAAGCTTGTTCTTTTGAAAAACAACAGACTTACTGGCTGAATCTCCAAGTAAAAATAGAAGCAAAAAAGCCTTAAATTGATTGTAAACGATTGCCTTGTAAAACAACCCATTCAGGTTAAAACTGAAATTAAAGGCAACATATTTGAGTATAGATATAAAAAAAATAATATAAATACATGTGTTCCCTTTTTTATAACATTCCCTCTGTTCTCAGCTGCATAAGAGCTGGAGGAGGAGAAGCAGCAGCACACTGATCTTACCAGTGAAAGGCTATGCAGAGGGGGCAAGATAAGTCTGATCATTTGAGCAGAGCAGGCTGAGTTCCCAGAATAGCTAGAGAACTGACCACGGTGTGTTTTCCTGCTTAGTGTGGTCAGTTTTTAATACGTGTAGTACCCTCTAGTGTGTGGTAGAAGTGAGTGTAGGCAAACCATACTCCGACTCACAGTTAAAGTGGTTGTAAACCCTCTCCTATACACAGTGAAGTAAACAGCCTCAGATGATACACAGGGATGACACAAATCCTCCTACATAAGTTTCACATGTATAGCTGCTGTCTTCAGCTTTCTGCACTGTTTGGAAAGTGCAGATCCTGTTAGAAATCTTGTTTCCTCATTAAGCAGTGGGTGTGGAGTCTGGGCTTACACTGTGTGAGAGCTGATTGGAGGACAGGCACACACCCCCTCCACATAGGCAGAAGAACAAAGGAACATGCAGAGGTGTACTGTGATTAGACAAGCTCCCTGCTAATCTCCCTCTAAGCTCCCTTCCCGACACAGATTTCCAGCTACTGTTATCTCCTGTGTCACGGAACTTGTCAGAAGTCACTCTGCTAATAACAGAGGAACGGAGCAGCAGAAAGACACAGGACTTAGAGCCTTTTGTGTGTATATATAACTATGCATTTCAGAAAAGGAGACATTTTCTATGGGTATATGTAATTGGTAGGATGGGCATGAAAGCAATAAAGAAAAGGTTATTATTTACATAATGTATATATCCACCCTTCCATGAGATCCCGTTTTAGATATGGGTTAGCAGGTAAGACACAGATGGGGTGTATGGGTAGCACTTGTTCACCTAATGACCATTTTTAGATCACCTGTGATGGTTGTGGGAGTTTCTTTGGCACCATTTAAATAGGAGTAACCCCATTGGCTAACCAAGCCCTGAGGAAGTTCGACTAGAACGAAACATGTAGGCTACTAGTCGGGAGTCAAGCCCCCCCTGTGTCCACCCACCTACAGCCGCCCGTAAACCCGCAGCCACCCTGTATGGGTCATTCCTGTCCCTACATCCTGCCTGCACGGACAACTGACCGCATGTAAGCCTGGACAAACAAGCATAATCAAGCCGCCCTAATGGGAATTGCGGCTGGGAAATTCAGTGCAGGTGCATGGTCATAGTTACCACCTCCGCTACACCTGGAAGCAAGAGTCTGTTCAGTCAGTGGTGTGGCGTCTAACACAGGCTTCTGCACCAAGCAGCTTCTGAGGGGAGTTAGCCCAGTCCAACAAG
Organism: Glandirana rugosa; assembly: GCA_018402905.1. Lineage (NCBI taxonomy): Eukaryota > Metazoa > Chordata > Amphibia > Anura > Ranidae > Glandirana > Glandirana rugosa. The sequence continues at coordinate 110,807 of BLSH010216382.1, read as the reverse complement.
GCCACCAAGTAACCCTGCACTCTAACAGACTAGGTCTACACCCAGGCAAATTTTGTGAATGGAAGAGGCAAGTAATTGAAGTTACTATCTTCCAGTGTATGACCTCCAACAATCGGTTTACAGGAGATACGGAACATCAGCATTCTGGGGAGGTAATTAGCTGAGCCTGTGATAAACTCACCTCTCCCCCAGTACAGCCTGTCTTGAACTGCACGAACCTCAGTGAGGTGGAGGAGCCAGCCACGCCAACTCCAGGCATCCCGGTCAATACATCCCCTCCCCCACCACATTCGGGTAGAGACCGACCACACACTGAAGATCGGTCTCCCCGCTCTTATATGGAGGTGTAGGAGGGACTGGCTTCAAAGGTTTTTTCATCAGAGGACAGGATCCCATACAGCACACTTTTTTCTTATCCAGATTGAGTCCCGGCGACAAGAGTCTAACAAACGCATGGATTCATATTATCTGCCATACTGATCCAATCATTGGATGGAATTATACAGCTGCCAACGAGGAGCTCTGGTGTACCAACCATAATTGCATCTCAGGATCGGCATTGGGTTGAGACCCTCTGCAAACAGGTCTCCCCATCATTACACCTTCAAGTACAGCCAGGAATCCGACAAACTGTGAGTTACAAACATATGGTCAATACCCAGGCTTGAGACTCTCCACCGGGACATTGTGTATCTACAGGTCACGGCAGGTAGGGGGGAGCAGGTGACCGAACATCCATAGGGGAAACACACGGGGGGGGGGCCGTCCAGCAGGGGGAGGTCTCCCATGAGGGCACTCTGATCCCTCTCCACAGAGGGATACACAGGTCATCAGTCCCCCACACACTTAGAGGGGGTTACTGGAGGGGTATAACTGTTTTAAGGGAAAAGGGAGAGGGAGGGTGGGAGGATGCGGGTCTGGACACCACAAAGGGGCAAGAATCTATTGTCATGAAACAAATTTGTAATAAATATACAGTTGACTAGATAATGGAGGAGCAGTTTGTTTTCTTTTTTTGCTTTTGATATATTGTTAGTTCATAACTGCACCCCCCCTCAAATTGAGGGCTA
>BLSH010216382.1:67256-100197 GCA_018402905.1 Glandirana rugosa | reverse complement strand
GGGTGGGCATGTATGACTGTGTATGGGTGATGATGGGGTCCCTGCCTGTCACATAGCGGTGCTGTGGGCACTTCAGATCCTGCCCACAGCACCGCTGCATCTCCTCTCTCCCCCCTCCCCTGTCACACTGCACCGATCGGTGCGGAGAGGGGGGAGACAAGCCGGCACTTCCGCCGGCTTGTTTACATGTGATGCTCCGTCATTTGACGGAGCGATCACATGGTAAACGGCCGCTCCAAGCGGCCATTTACCGTGATCCGTGATGCTCCCAGGTGCGCGCCCCAGGGGGCGCGCGGGAGCGCGATTGTGGGAGGACGTTATATAACGTCCTCCCACAACAATGGGTGCCACTTGCCGACGTGTATCTACGTTACACGGTCGGCAAGTGGTTAAATATGCAACAAAATACTTATTGGCCTAAATTGATGAAGAAATTTGATTTTTAAAATTTTTATTGTTCATTTTATAGTGCATTTTGTATACAAGTATGTAGATCAGACCACAATGAGGGACAAATGAAGAGGAAAGAGGGACAGAAGGACTTTTTTCCAAATCAGGGGCAGTTGGAAGCTATGTGTCATGTCTATTTAAAGTGGGAGTAAACTCCCATACAATATATAAGATTTACCTATAGGTAGTGTAAATATCTCCTAAACATGCACCATTTAGGAGATATTTAGTGTATGTGCAGCCAGTGACATCCTCACGGTGCATGCGGCCACCCAGGCTTTCCTTCAGAGTCCTGTGCCGTAAACGGTGGCTCCTGCGCAGGAGTGACATTATCATAGCTCCGGCCAGTCACACACCCCGGAAGGAAGAAGGGTGAAGATGGAAGTCATGTCAGCGGTGACAGCTCACAGCTGGAAGGACTTTGTTCTAAGGTAAGTTTCACATTATGGATTTACCTTGCAGGTTTAAAAAAAAAATGTACATGGTTTACTATCACTTTAAGGGAGTTGCATCCACGGGTTGCAATGCTTCCACTTCCCTTCGAGCTTCTTTCCTATGTGCTTGTTTTCAGCCTATTCTTTCATTTCATTTGAGCTTGGCTCTGTGTCTCGATTCGCTTGTCTGCTGCCTGCCCTGACCTTTGCAGGGAGCATGTTGGACCACTGCAGAGAGACACCTGTTTCCATATAGAAAGCAGGGGTCCCACTCTGCAGCATGCAGGCAGGGAACAGGGTTTGCTACTAAGGAGGTGGCTGCTTTAGAAAACAAAATGAGCTGTAAGATTTTGAACACCTTTTGTTTTGATGCTCTTGGAGTGTATTTAGCTGATTTAAAGTGGAACTAAACCCTCCTATCCCTTACAGCCAAGGAAGATGTTCTTAGCCTCTGTTCAATCTGCAGTTGCCATTGCTGTCAGTTATGAAACCTGTGTCTATGTCCTGATTATGGAGATTTACTGTCACTTCCTGTCTTGCAGACAGAACATGAAATGAAAAGTAACCTCCCCCAAATTGTGGGAAATCCCAATTGGGTTACAACTGAAACAGGCATCCTCATTGGAAGATGGTGAAAACTGAGAAAAAAAAATAGAATTTCCATCCAACTTTACATATGAAGAACAACTCAGAGTAAGCCAACCAGATTTTTTAAATGAAATCCGGGGACATATATTTTTTTACTAGTAATTGTGGCAATCAGCGACTTATAGTGGAACTGCAATATTGCGGAGGACAAATCGGGTACTAAGTGGCACTTTGTGGGAACCAGTGACACTAATACAGTGATCAGTTTGAAGAATATGCACTGTCACTGTAATAATGACACTAGATGAGAAGGGGTTATCATCAGGGGCGATCAAGAGTTAAATGTGTTCCTAACAAATGTTTTCTCACTGTGGGGGAGGTGCTTTTACTAAGGGAAGGCATAGATCCCTGTCCCTGCTTTGCAGGACCACAGAATCAATGTCTCCCATACTGACAAAACGGTGATCTGCTTTGTTTACACAGGCAGATTGCCATTCTGTACAGAACGATCGACGGGTACTGACAGACATCGAGTCTGCCAGGCCCTCTGATCGGCTCTGATACCCAAGAAATGCAGGATCACGTATATATACACAATCCAGTGCAGCGTGACTGTCCTGTAGCAGTAAATCTGCTATGGGGCAGTCACCAACTGGTTAAGATCATCAGCATTATGATAACTCACAGGCAGCAGGCACTCTATCATGGCTCTGGCTTGCTCTATCACAGTGTCACATGACATGGCGGCTGGGTGCTGATACTTATGAACAATAAGTTAACAAAGTCAGCACCCAGCAGCCATGTTATGTGACACTGTGGCAGTGCACTGCCAGCCAGAGCCATGATAGAATGCCTGCTGCCTGTGAGTTATGATACCATCCATTATGGCAGAGAGACAGACACAGTGCAATGTATTCACAGACACCCCCAAAGCACACCTCTGTTGAAGCCTTGAAGGTACTGGCAGTCCCACGGTTTGATCCGCTTCCCATCTGTGCCTGCTGCTGGACACTGTCAGCTGAGTGGGCTGCCTATCTCTGCCTGTCACCACCACTGCCCACCTCACAGCCTCTCAAGTCTCTCTCTACGGGCCCCGGCTACTAGTGGGTGGGGAACGGAGCTGAGCGGAGGAAAATCACTCCGCTGGGGAAGGCAAGGAGATAGGCAGGCGACTGGCCAGGACTTGAGCCAAGGCAGAAGATCATGCGAGCAGAATGGCATGCACCCAAAACTGAAGAAATAGACCAGCACATGATCATCAGAAAGTAAGCTAGTAAGAGCAGTGGAGCTGGTGGGTGTAATTCTGAATTTTTTTTAAATTCTGCATTGATTGTCTTTGAAATTGCTCTATTTAAATCCAATCCGGGGACAAAACCGGGGACAGACTTGGTCCGGGGACAGTGTCCTCAATCCGGGGACTGTCCCCTGAAACCGGGGACATCTGGTCACCCTAACCCAGAGGAACCAACCAGAAATCACCTTTTTGAGGATACGACTCCAATAGATTGAAGGCTGATTTTTTTTTTCCTTTCAGTTACTGCACTTTCCATTGCCCATTGTTCTGATTTTATTATATAATCCAGAATACAGATTGGTTCAGCCCCAGTGTATAATACATTGCATGAAGGTGATTTATTTATGTGATGTATTATGCAATGTATAACCCCATCAATCAAGAGGCTGGGGACGCATTTTCCTCTTCAAGAATAAAAACATTCATCAGTGTGATGACTTGAATCATCCATTCTGGTCATCGGATCTAATCTGATCCTTAAAATTGTTTCACGGTTGGTTTAACTTCAAAGTAAAGAGGAGGCATAATTGTATGTAAAGTATAGTTTATTTAAAGAGAAAGACACACAAGACAACAAAACATTTAAATGATTGTTTGTGCTGCCCATAGCACACAAAGACCTGCTAGAAATTTCGAACTTGCAGATACTTGCGTTCCTGGTGCATGTAGGCCGGGTTCACATTTGTCCAATGCATTAACACAGGCAAGATAGTGCTTGTTGCGTTGTGCGGTGGCCCCTATTCACACTAAGCATGAGCATATACAAGTAATTTAGAGGCTCTTATTTGCGTAATAACACCTGAATTGTAGTACAGGAGCATAATAGTTTGTATTTGGCCCCAAAGACACAACACTCACATGGCCCAGGACCATTGAGAATAATGGAATTCTTAATTTTAAGTGTTGCTTCCCGAATTGTGCAACAAAAGGCTCACAGGTGATTAGGGGCTTAAAGTGGAGTTCCACTCCGCTTATCTGTCCGCACCCCCCCCCCCCCTTCGATGCCACATTTGGCACCTTTCAGGGGGGAGGTGGAAACGGGTAACCTTCCCCACTTTCGGAGATGTCCCTTGAAAGTTCCACCCTCCTCCTCCTTCCTCCGCCGCCGGGCCAATTAGAAAGCACAGTAGGGACCCAGCAGTGAAGCTGCAAGGCTTCGCTACTGGGTTCCCTTACTGGCAATGGCAGCGACAGCACCCGGCAGCCAATCCGAAAATTGACTGAGGTGCCGACATTGTGGGAACTCTGGACAGATAAGTGTCCTAATATTAAAAGTCAGCAGCTTCAGTATTTGTCTTACAGTACACTCTATTCTTAAAGTACACTGCAGTCATAAAGGGATGGACATGGTCAGCAACAATATTCAGGTAGGCCGTGGCATTTAAGCGATGCTCAATTGGTACTAAGGGGCCCAAAGTGTGCCAAGAAAATATCCCCCACACCATTACACCACCACCACCAGCCTGAACTGTTGATACAAGGCAGGATGGATCCATGCTTTCACGTTGTTTACATCAAATTCTGACCCAACCATCTGAATGTCGCAGCTGAAATTGAGACTCATCAAACCAGGCAACGTTTTTCCAATCTTCTATTGTCCAATTGGATGAGCCTGTGTGAATTGTAGCCTCAGTTTCCTGATCTTAGCTGACAGAAGTTGCACCCGGTGTCGTCTTCTGCTGCTGTAGCTCAACTGCTTCAAGGTTCAATGTGTTGTGCATTCAGAGATGACATCAACAAGGCATTTTCCTCCACACAACTGCCCTCACTGGATATTTTCTCTTTTTCGGACCATTCTCTGTAAACCCTAGAGATGGTTGTGCGTGAAAATCGCAGTAGATCGGCAGTTTTTGAAATACTCAGACCAGCCCGTCTGGCATCAACATCCATGCCACGTTCAAAGTCACTTAAATTCCCTTTCTTCCCCATTCTGATGCCATGCAATTGGCTGATTAGCCATTTGTGCTATCAAGCAATTGAACAGGTGTACCTAATAAAGTGGCCGTTGTGTGTTAATACAGTATCTCACAAAAGTGAGTACACCCCTCATATTTTTGTAAATATTTTATTATATCTTTTCATGTGACAACACTGAAGAAATTACACTTTGCCACAATGTAAAGTAGTGAGTGTATAGCTTGTATAACAGGGTAAATTTGCTGTCCCCTCAAAATAACTCAACACACAGCCATTAATGTCTAAACTGCTAGCAACAAAAGTGAGTACATCCCTAAGTGAAAATGTCCGAATTGGGCCCAAAGTGTCAATATTTTGTGTGGCCACCATTATTTTCCAGCACTGCCTTAACCTTCTTGGGCATGGAGTTCACCAGAGCTTCACAGGTTGCCACTGGAGTCCTCTTCCACTCCTCCATGACCACATCACAGAGCTGGTGGATGTTAGAGACCTTGCGCTCCTCCACCTTCCGTTTGGGGATGCCCCACAGATGCTTAATAGGGTTTAGGTCTGGAGACATGCTAGGCCAGTCCATCACCTTTACCCTCAGCTTCTATAGCAAGGCAGTGGCCATTTTGGAGGTGTGTTCGGGGTCGTTATCATGTTGGTATACTGCCCTGCGGCCAAGTCCCTGAAGGGAGGGGGTCATGCTCTGCTTCAGTATGTCACAGTACATGTTGGCATTCATGGTTCCCTCAATAAACTGTAGCTCCCCAGTGCTGGCAGCACTCATGCAGTCCAACCACCATGCTTGACTGTAGGCAAGACACACTTGTCCTTGTACTCCTCACCTGGTTCCCGCGACACACGCTTGACACCATCTGAACCAAATAAGTTTATCTTGGTCTCATCAGACCACAGGACATGGTTCCAGTAATCCATGTTCTTAGTCTGCTTGTCTTCAGCAAACTGTTTGCGGACTTTCTTGTGCATCATCTTTAGAAGAGGCTTCCTTCTGGGATGACAGCCATGCAGACCAATTTGATGCAGTGTATGGTCTGAGCACTGAGAGGCTGACCCTCCACCCGTTCAACCTCTGCAGCAACGCTGGCAGCACTCATACGTCTATTTCCCAAAGACAACCTCTGGATATGACACTGAGCACATGCACTCAACTCCTTTGGTCGACCTCTTATAGCCTAAGCCATCTTTATGTAGAGCAACAATTCGTTTTTTCAGATCCTCAGAGAGTTCTTTGCCATGAGGTGCCATGCTGAACTTCCAGTGTCCAGTATGAGTGAGTGAGAGCGATAACACCAAATGTAAAACACCTGCTCCCCATTTACACCTGAGACCTTGTAACACTAACGAGTCACTTGACACCGGGGAGGGAAAATGGCTTATTGGACCCAATTTGGACATTTTCTCTTAGTGTTGTACTCACTTTTTTGCCAGTCGTTTAGACATTAATGGCTGTGTTGAGTTATTTTGAGGGGACAGCAAATTTACACTGTTATACAAGCTGTACACTCACTACTTTACATTGTAGCAAAGTGTCACTTCTTCAGTGTTGTCAGATGAAAAAATGTAATAAAATATTTACAAAAATGTTAGGGGTATACTCACTTTTGTGAGATACTGTATATATCTGAAAGAAAAGACCCTGGAGAATAAAGTATTGGTAGTTTAAATTTTTTATGTAACAGGATATTAGCACAGCGGTCTATCAAAAGCAAAGTTTCATTAAAAAATAGACCAAAGTTAATTTTAGGGCCCACAAATGTAATATAATACCCAATTGTTATTATAAAAATAAAAGATGAGGATGAACTGAGAAAAAATATACCAAACAGGTCAAGCCTCACAATTGTGTGCACTCTTGAAATGAAAAAAAAAAAACGCGGTGCCCAAAATTTTCCATAAGCAATGCTTTAAAAGCCCCTACAAGTCATCAGTTTAGAGCTAATCATGAGTAATGGCCTCAGAATTATTGCTCTAAGTCTGGTGGGTGGGAAGATAAGTAACGTGTTGTGCAATCAACGTTTTCGCATGTAGACCCCCCCTGATGTATCACCTGCCTTCCACTGAAGCTAATGGACCTAAGATTGCTCTCCATTTACTTCTTTCCCAGCCACAGAGGCTGGTAAAAGCGACAGCTCATTGCTTCTGTGTTCATTTTAGCTAGGGGAGATTAGTGAATGGATGTTCGGGAGTCTCCCTCCCCTTTACCCAATTACACCCACCATGGGGGTCCCAGGCCAACAAGTGGGACAGCGGAAACTGTGGAGGGGGATTGCCGGGGTTGGGAGATGTGGAAGTGATCTGGCGGCTCTACGTCCGCCCGATCAATTCCACATCTCCCAACCCCAGCATCGCTTCTACCTGACCGACGACAGTCGGTTTGTCATATTTATACACACTATGTGTAAAACCCCCACACTGCTGCCAATGTGTAACATACATCAGTGGCAGTCAAAGCCTCAAAAGGTCAGTGAACCCAAAAAAGATATTTTAGTTATAGGTAGAGTCTGGTGGACTGAATCTGGCTTCTTATATCTCTTGGATACTCCAGTCGCAAGATTTCCCTGTCATAATAGCCAATTCTGTTCTGTCTACCTGGGAGTTTTCAGTATTTCCATCCATCTTTGCATCTTTCAGCTACTTCTAATGCAAAAAATAAAAAATCCAACAAGTAGTTCCAGGCCTCTTTATAGTGGGCCTATTTGATGTCAATAAGTATCATAGAATATTTCTATGATGCTTAGCATCATCTAGTGGCCAAATGCACTATTTTCCTTTTTAAATCAATAAAAAAAAAACATTCGACCTGCAGAAGAAATAGCATAATAACATTTGTTTTTTGCCCCTTTTGCACAGAACAAATGTACATGCAATTTCACTAGGCGAATTGCTATGCAATTTTATTTTTATAAATACACTTATTAATGGTAGGTAGTTTACATCTGGCTTTACATGTTTACATAATTTACATGTTTTTCTGAAAAAAAGTATTAGATACGATACATTACATTAAAAAAGCATCTCCCCTTTAAACTCATTTATTTTACTGTGTTAGCACTGTACAAATATCTTAGTGTGCGTTTTCTCTCATCTTTGAAAGCGTGCAGAGATGACATTTCTGGAAATCTGTAAATGGCCTGTGTTGAAAACATATTTAATGTTTGCATGCATGACATATACAAAGGTTAGATGATTTGCCCTACAGTTTAATTCACATTTTTTTCCTCGTCCTTCCGCTGTGTGGTGATTCTTAGTAATGACATCCATATGTGGCGGTAAAGGGAATGAACGTCTGGTTCTCTCGCACACCAGAAGCTGTGAATTGGGGTCATGTAGGTTGAGTAAATATGTGATTTGTTACAATTCAGTAGAATGCAGTGGAAAGACACTAACATTTCTGCTGACTTGAATAAATTATATTTCCAGCTTTTATTCCATTATATAACCCTATAGCAGCGAGAGGTGTCAGTTCACTTGCTACCATTTAGTGTTTATGTACGAGGATAGCAATACATTTTTATATATACACAGTGCATCCGGAAAGTATTCACAGCGTTTTACTTTTTCAGAGCACGTTCCCCTCTTTTCGGAGACTGGGCTGCAGGGCAGTATTCCAACATGGTAACGACCCCAAACACACCTCCAAGACGACCACTGCCTTGTTAAAGAAGCTGAGGGTAAAGGTGATGGACTGGCCAAGCATGTCTCCAGATCTAAACCTTATTGAGCATCTGTGGGGCATCCTCAAATGGAAGGTGGAGGAGCGCAAGGTCTCTATCATCCACCAGCTCCGTGATGTCATCATGGAGGGGTGGAAGAGGACTACAGTGGAAACCTGTGAAGCTCTGGTGAACTCCATGCCCAAGGGGGTTAAGGCAGTGCTGGAAAATAATGGTGGCCACACAAAATATTGACACTTTGGGCCCAATTTGGACATTTTCACTTAGGGGTGTACTCACTTTTACTGCCAGTGGTTTAGACATTAATGGCTGTGTGTTGAGTTATTTTGAGGGGGCAGTAAATTTACACTGTTATACAAGCTGTACACTCACTACTTTACATTGTAGCAAAGTGTAATTTCTTCAGTGTTGTCACATGAAAATATATAATAAAATATTTACAAAAATATGAGGGGTGTACTCACTTTTGTGAGATACTGTATATAATATGTATATATATATATTTATATATACACACTGTATATATTCATGGTAATGACATTCCAAGGTCCTTGCAGCCTTTTAAATCCCAATAAAGAATAATAAAATGTTAAAAAACGTCCTAATTTTCAACCAGTTCAGCAATGATCTTCATGACTATGGACAGTGGCAGACACTTAGGGGTTGATTTACTAAAGGCAAACAGGCTGTTCACTTTGCAAGGGAATTTGCATTTTGCAAGGTAATTTTCCTTGGTGAATGTGGTGAAATGTATCTACGTAAAAAAAATACCCAATCGCTCCTTGAAAGACATTCTGAATACTGTACGTTTCCCTCTTTTCGTTTTTCTATATTGAATGCATTACCTCTAATAAAATATTTGTGGAACGAAAAAAAAAAAAAATACCCAATCACATGCAAGGGAAAAAAGAGCATTTTTTTTGCTTACTGTATATGTGATTGGATAATAGAAGTCAGCAGAGCTTCACCTCATTCACTAAGCTCTGGGGATAATTTCCTTGCAAAGGGCAAATTCTGTTGCAAAGTGAACATTTAATTTGCCTTTACTAAATGTATCCCTAAATCTTAAAACCTCAGTCCAGGCATTTAAAAAACAGTTCCTTAGCAATAGTGGAAAATAAAAAGGCACCTGTCTCTGCAATATTCATGTGCAGTCCTATGCAGTACTTCCATTCGGCCACTAGATGTCCTTAATACCAACCCACAAACATTCAACATGGAAAACTGAGGACATACTGTGAGCACAGGGTGTCATAGACCTACCTCCTGAGGGAGTGTCACCCCATGGTGTTCTGCACACATAGGGGTTAATTTACTAAAGCTTGAAAGTGCAAAATTTGGGGCAGCTCCACACAGAAACCAATCAGCTTCAAGGTTTTATTGTCAAAGCTTGACTGATCAAGCTGAGGTTAGAAGCTGATTGGCTAGCATGCAAAGCTGCACCAGTTTTTGCACTCTCTGGCTTTAGTAAATCAACCCCATAGTGGAATATTACAGGGAGTGGTGCATATTGTCATTTTCATGATCCTCTCTACATCATTGAGGACCGCCCGCTACCAGGAAAAAAATCTGAAGAGCAAAAGTACATGCATCACATGGCCATCCCAAGAATTTCATAAATAGGGATGTAATAATGAAATAGACACGAGAAAAGGGCCTGGGGTGAGGGGAGAGTTGTAGAGCACAGGTAGTGGGGTTAGGTAACTCAATGCTCACTGTGCCCCTGACATTCCACATACTGTACATTGGTGTAACCAGGAAGCTGCTACCTCTGTTTTTGCCATTATATGGATGCCCCTATACCACCCATAACTATTCTGCAGAAGGATAATAGCACAGCAGCTGTAAAAAGAGACTGCCATAGAGAACCTACTCCAGCAGAAAGCACGCCACCTACCAGCTGCAAGTGGTAAATAAAAACTATATATATGGCATGTTTCACATTTACTTGATTAAAAAAAAGCAGGTATATATTTTAAAATTCCATTTTTTTATTTCTCAACTTAATGAAGAAAAAAAAAAAAAAAACATCACATGCAAAACAATGGAACTCTTTTACAGAAGCAGCTAAATTTATAGATAAGAAGAACAGCAGTGTGCAATCTGAGCGTAGTATTTTAACACATTTATTGTGGTGAAAAGACAAATGCCAACTCACATTGTGACAGTTAAAATCAGGCTCATCACATAGTAAAGGCTTCCAATGGACAGGGAACCTCAGACCAATAGGAGTATTGGGTGGATGGATACACCTGCAGGACCATGAGAACACACCGGGGGGCACCAAACTAAGTGCAGCATTAATAGTACTGAGAAAAAGAAATAACTCCTAATAAAGTGGCTGTTGAGTGCATATAAATAACATTGGTTTTCTTGTTACAATGACATCTGAAAGTCAGTGGGATATATTAGCCGACAAATAAACATGTTGTCCCTGAAGTTGACTTGTTGAAAGTAAAAAAAGTGGGAATCGCAGTTTGTTGTGTATGGGGTTGTAAAGCCGCAGAATGATCAGGGTGACTATGCTGACCTGTGTCCACAGCCAAATGCACCTACAATGGGCACGTGAGCATCAGAGCCAGACCACGGAGCAATGGAAGAAGGTGGCCTGGTCTGATGAATCATGTTTTCTTTTGCATCATGTGAATGACCAGGTGTGTGTACGTCCCTTACCTGGGGAAGAGGTGGCACCAGGATGCACTATGTGAAGAAGGCAAGGCAATTGAGGCAGTGCGATGCTTTGGGCAATGTTCTGCTGGGAAACCTTGCATTCTGCCATTCATGTGAATGTTACTTTGACACATACCACCTAATTAAACATTGTTACTGACCAAGTATATCCCTTCATAAAAGCATGGGACAATGCACCCTGCCACACTGCAAAAATGGTTCAAGAATGGTTTGAGGAACACAACAACAAGTCTGAGGTGTTGACTTAGCCTTCAAATTCTTCAGATCTCAATCATGCTGGTAAAACAACTTAAAGGTCTTAAAGGATCTGCTACTGATGGCTTAATGCCAGATACCACAGCGTACCTTCAAAGGTCTAGTGGCGTCCAAGCCTCGCATATCAGGGCTGTTTGGGGAGCAAAAGGGGATCCTACTCACCTTTAGGTGGGTGGTCATAAGGATATGGTTGATCTATGTATATATTCATTTGATGGTTAGTTACCCTTAAGTATCGGATGGTTTGTCCCTTAGTGTTTTTTTGCTTATATGACAGAATGAAAACATAACATGATTTTTCTGCAGGGAATAGCTGACATTCTACCCCGCGACAGATATGAACTAAAAGCATCTGAGTTCTCCCTAATCCCAAGGCAATAAACTAAGTCATCTACTTTCAATGCACCATGACCTGAGGTCAGTTATTGGAATACTGTATAATAAGATGGAGCACTCGGTACTGTTAAGTTCAGGTCACTAAAGAATCAAATGTGAGAATCCTGCTAAGGTAAGAAGAAATCTGACAAATCCTGTGGACGTGTGGTCTGCAGTTTAAACTTAGATTGTGCTGTCACCTATGAATAGCTTCTGGGTGACTGACCTGCGATAAGTACCCAGCTAGTGAAAGCACCAGAACTCTGACCCTTTTATGTGTTCCACTTCAGTGACCCAAAATGTCAAGAATTTACAATACAAATACTTGTTTCCTAAGGACTGCTTACAATTTTCAGATTGGGGAATTCACATGGGGGGAGTGGTCAATAATCGAAAAGTTTGATTTTTAGTTGACTCACATGAACTATTGCAGGTTAATATTTCATATGTATTATTTGCAGACAGTAGGTGGAGCTCTAGTGTAGCTTGGTGCTAGGGCAACTTCAAAGGCTAAATGCAGCCAAAATAAACAAACAAAAATCAGCACAATGGACATAACTTACAGTTAGTAGGATGGGTCCCTTGTGCTGATGCCTCCGCCATTAGTTTAAATTTTCTTCCTCCGATTTTCCCACCCCCACTGCCATAATCTTCCGGTGTGGTGGGGGTTAATAGAACTAACGGGCTGTCATCAAGAACCCAGCTATGCTAACCCTACTGTACAGCGTCCGTGAATGAAACGTGATCTATGAATGGAGGAGGTGGACCTTTCAATCATCAGTCATCCTCCATTCTTAGACCTGTTTCATTCATAGATGCTGTAGTACTATGAATGGTGCAGTTGGGCAGAACGGGTAGGCGTAGTCAGGTTCTTTTGATGAGAGTCTGTGGCAGTCTTTAAGTTTTATTAACTGCAGCACAGGAAGAGTATGGGGGTGGGGTGGATGGAGGCGGATTTCAACTAACAGATGAGGCATCAGCACATGGGACACATCCTACTTACTGACTTACTCACTTACTTACTGACTGTAAGTTATGTCCCTTCTGCTGATTTTTCAGTTTATTAGCTGCACTTAGGATTTAAAGAGAACCTGTACTGTGGTATATATCCTCAAAAAAGACAGGCTGAGGTTAAAAGAATAGTCACCAGTATTGCCTGTTATAGCCCTGCCGCTGATCTTCTCCCCATTACTGACTTACTGGGGTTGATCTACTAAAGGCAAATAGACTGTGCATTTTGCAAAGTGCAGTTGGTCCAGAGCTTAGTAAATGAGGCAAAGCTCTGCTGACTTCTATCATCCAATCATGTGCAAGCAAAAATGCTGTTTTTTTTTTTTTAATTTCCCCTGCATGTGATTGGGTATTCCTTTCAAAGTGAAACTTTCCTCATTTACTAAGTCCTGGAGCAACTGCACTTACAGAGTGCAACTGCACTTTGCAAAGTGCATGGCCTATTTGCCTTTAGTAGATTAACCTTAGTCTTTCTTTGCTGTGTCTCTGTGTGAATGTGGAGCTGGGGGAGGCACAGACCTATAGAATGAATCAGGGGAGGGAGATTCTTGCACTGCAGCTTCTCGGGTCCAGCTTCTTCTCCAGCAAAGAGAACAGTGGGCAGTACAGTACTGACTTTATCTAATCTCACTTCAAATCTCATGAGACTAACAATCAGTGACAAAAGTGCCTTAAATGATCTCACAATTCAAATATACTGATAGGCTACAAAACGGGAGTGCCTAGGCACATGTCAGGAAGAACACTGTTTTTTTTCTGGAGAAATTCAAGACAAAAGGTAAATTCTTTTCTGCTTAAGCACAGATATCTTTTCTATATGTTCCCTATAAAATAGAAAATCTTCACTTTTTAAATTCAGGTCTACTGTAACTGCTTTTGCAAAAAAAGGCCTATTCTTTATAGTTGAAGGTCAAATTACACAAAGACCTGTGCAGATAATCACACTGGACGAAATACCACTAAGGGTCCAATTAACGTAAAACGTAAAATTAAGCATCACATCACACATATGACTTTATTCAAGTAAGTAAGGGTCAGGTAGCCAACATATTTCGGGGGTCCAAAACTGAACATTCTTCAGGTTTTATATCTCAAGACCTGAAGAATGTTGACTTTTTGGACCCCCAACATGTGTTGGCTACCTGACCCTTGCTTACTGGAATAAAGTCGTATGTAGACCTTTTAGTAGTGATATGATGCTTAATTTTACGTTTTTGTTTCAAGCTGAGTTCCACCCACATTTTTCACTTCTCACCATGCAGCACTAATGTGCATCCTTAAAATGAATTGGCAATTTATTATGTTTTTCTTCTGTTCACTTACCGGATTTATGTCTATATCTAATTTCACTTCCTCCTTTAGGGGCCGCAGCGCCGTACGTCATATCTGGGTTTGCATTGGCTTTTGGGAGATCTTGGTCAGCTCGACATGGTACTGCTCCCGTTACATTTAACATTAAAGTCTATGGAAAATCTTGGTCAGCTTGGCATGGCATAGCTCCAGTAACATTTAACATGACGTCTATGGAAAATCTTGGTCAACTTGGCATGGCACTGCTCCCGTATCATTTAACATTGGCGTCTATGGAAAATCCTGGTCAGCTTGGCATGGCACTACTCCCGTATCATTTAACATTGGCGTCTATGGAAAATCTTGGTCAGCCATTCTGAAGTTTCCCTCCAACCATTTTGTATATGGTTTTATTACAAATTATGTGAGCAGATTGCAGTTCCTCTTTTAAGCTACTGTTGATCTAACAAGATATTTGCATCATAGCAGAAGTGAAACACTTCTAAGGGAACAATAAGTATATTTTCTCGATTATTAACCACATGCCTATTGGGCACTTTCACCCTCTTCCATTTTTTAGCTTTCAGCGCTGTCGCACTTTAAATGGTCATGCAACATTGTACCCATATGAAATTTTTATAATTTTTTTGAGACAGATAGAGCTTTCTTTTGGTGGTATTTAATTACCACTGGGTTTTTTATTTTTTGTTAAACAAACGAAAAAAAGGTAAACATTTTGAAAAAAATAACCTGATAGGCATTGATAGGCTGCACTGATGGACACTGATAGGCTGCACTGGTAGGCACTGATGAGGCTGCACTGATGAGGAGGTACTGATGGGCACTGATAAGTTTCACTGATGACAACTGATGCAGTGGCACTGTTGGGCACTGATAAGCTGCACTGATGGGCACTGATGAGGTGGCAATGACGAGTACTCTCGTTGTTGGGGCAACATCATATGATGTCTTCCCAATCTCGCTGAGCTTGCACGCCCATGGGGGCACACAGCGATCGATGGTGCGCTCTGTCCCTGGGACACAGTGCATCACCAATCCCGGTAAAGAGCCAACGATGTGGCTCTTTACCCATGTGATCAGCTGGGTCCAATTACAGCTGATCACAAGTAAACAAGGAAATGCCAATTATCGGCATTCTTCCCCTCATGCTGATAGTGTATGAGGAGAGGAGAGCCAATCAGCAGCATTTCCTCACAGGGGAGATCTGCACAGATAATCAGGGGACTGATCATCAGTGCCCTGATTATCAGTGCAGCCCCCATCAGTGCCCAGCAGTGATGCTAATCAGAGCCCAGCAGTGATGCTAATCAGTGCCTGTCAGTGCTGCCTTTCAATGCCCATCAGTGCCTGCTCAACAGTGCTGCCTATCAGTGCCCATCAGTGCTGCTAATCAGTGACCATAAGTCCTGTCTATCAGTGCCCATCAGTGCTGCATATTAGTGCCTCCTCGTCAGTGCCGACTCATCAGTGCCCATCAGTCTTGCCTCATCAGCACACATCAGTGAAGGAGAAATATGACTTATTTACAATCATTTATAACAGAAACTAAGAAAAACTTTTTTATCAAAATTTTTGGTCTTTTTTCATTTGTTTAGTAAAAAATAAAAAACCCAGTGGTGATAAAATACCTCCAAAAGAAAGCTCTATCTGTCTCAAAAAATGAAAACATTTTGTTTGGGTACAGCATTGCATGGCCGCGCAATTGTCATTCAAAGTGCAACAGCACTGAAAGCTGAAAATTGGACTGGGCAGGAAGGGGGTGAAAGTGCCCAGTAGGCAAGTGGTTAAATACTAAACTGGTTACAATGACACATGTCTTAGTAAAAACGTCCTTTAAATCCATTCTATTGGTTGGCTCCTATCTTCTGGATATGCTTCTGGATATTTTACTTGTACAATTTGGGCTCGTTATTTACTAAGTTTAACTAAGGCCGTAACCTAATTAAATCCAGACTTGATACAAGATCATTCATCTGTTCGCCCATGTTCCTGTTTACTGCCGCTGAATGGTTTTCGCGAGCAGTGTAAATTAACATTTATTAGAGATAAGGATTCTTATTTGTGTGAGGGAAACAGAAGTACTATATTCTAGGTCAAGGTGACCGAGGTCATATGCTACAACGCTGCTGACAGAATCAGTCTTCAGGGAGTAATCTCTATCTCTCCCGGCGTAGCCACTGAATAGCCTGTCTGCTCTAGGCTGCAGTTCAAAGCCAGATCAATGGTTTCCATCATATCTAGACATGCAAGTGCTATTGTAATGGTAGGGAGCCAATTCAGTGCAAAAAAGCAGAACCTGTTTTTAAATAGACTTGTCTTTATCCAAAGATCCTTGAGGTGTATTACATAAAGCTATGTTAAAAGTCTTGCCAAGATTAATAAATACAGAAAAATAAAAAAGCTGAAGTACTTATCTTTAGGCTGAAGTACTTATCTTTCCTGTAGAGAGTGCTGTTTTAGACTCCCTTTAGTGCTGACCACTGAAGACCTCGGCACTCACATGATCTCTGCTGAAGGGGGCCAATAAAAATTTTAGATCAGATCCCAAAGTTTCCAGGCTTTCTCATATCTGATATAGCACAAGGGCATGTATATTTCTTTCTTTATTTACCTTTAACTTGTCTGGGTGCATAGTGGTTTAGTGGTCAGCACCATTGCCTTGCAGCAATGGGGTCTTGGATTCCAGTCTTGACCAGGACATTATCTGCATGGAATTTGCATGTTCTCCCTATCTTTGTGTGGGTTTCCTGACACACTGGTAGGTTAATTGACTCCTGTCCTAATTGGGTCTAGGGTGTACACAGCAACTTCTCCATGCACATGTTATATTCTGAATGCCAGTCCCAAGCCGAGCAATGGGGGGTATGGGGGGGGGGAGTTGGGGAAAGATCTTGCAACCTACCTCGTAAAAATACACCAAGAAAATTCTATGGAAGACTTTTTTTTTAATCTGGTAATTTTTATTAACGCTTTTGTAAGATATATGTAATAACAAAAACTAAAACCAGTTAAGTAAAATACAGAGCAAAGAATGCAGCATGACTGCAATACAATTAGAATAGTTAAAAAAGACTTTCTTTTTTTAATCCAAAACAAAGTTTTATAAAGCATAAAGTAAAAAGAGACATACAAAGATAAAGTGCAACAGGCACTACTCGCAAGGCAAGTACATTGACATATACATTCAGGTCCATAACTATTGGGACATTGACACAATTCTAAACTTTTTGGCTCTATACACCACCACAATGGATTTGAAATGAAACTAACAAGATGTGCTTTAACTGCAGACTTTCAGCTTTAATTTGAAGGTATTTACATCCAAATCAGGTGAACGGTGTAGGAATTACAACAGTTTGTATATGTGCCTTCCACTTTTTAAGGGACCAAAAGTAATGGGACATATTAACAATCATAAATCAAACTTCCCCTTTTTAATACTTGGTTGCAAATCCTTTGCAGTCAATTACAGCCTGAAGTCTGGAACACACAGACAACACCAGATGCTGGGTTTTATCCCTGGTGATGCTCTGCCAGACATCTACTGCAACTGTCTTCAGTTCCTGCTTGTTCTTGGGGCATTTTCCCTTCAGTTTTGTCTTCAGCAAATGAAATGCATGCTCAATCGAATTCAGGTCAGGTGATTGACGTGGCCATTGCATAACATTCCACTTCTTTCCCTTAAAAAACTCTTTGGTTGCTTTCGCAGTATGCTTCGGTCATTATCTATCTGCACTGTGCAGCGCCATCCAATGAGTTCTGAAGCAATTGGCTGAAAATGTGCAGATAATATTGCTCTAAACACTTCAGAATTCATCCTGCTGCTTTTGTCAACAGTCACATCATCAATAAATACAAGAGAACCAGTTTCATTGGCAGCCATACATGCCCACGCCATGACACTACCACCACTATGCTTCACTGATGAGGTGGTATGCTTTGGATCATGAGCAGTTCTCTTCCCATCACTCTGGTACAAGTGGATCTTGGTCTCATCTGTCCATAGGATGTTGTTCCAGAACTGTGAAGGCTTTTTTAGATGTTGTTTGGCAAACTCTAATCTGGCCTTCCTGTTTTTGAGGCTCAACAATGGTTTACATCTTGTGGTGAACCCTCTGTATTCACTCTGGTGAAGTTTTCTCTTGATTGTTGACTTTGACACACATACACCTACCTCCTGGAGAGTGTTCTTCATCTGGCCAACTGCTGTGAAGGGTGTTTTCTTCACCAGGGAAAGAATTCTTCGGTCATCCACCACAGTTGTTTTCCGTGGTCTTCCGGGTCTTTTGGTGTGACTGAGCTCACCGGTGCATTCTTTCTTTTTAAACAGTTGATTTGGCCACACCTAATGTTTTTGCTATATCTCTGATGGGTTTGTTTTGTTTTTTCAGCATAATGATGGCTTGCTTCACTGATAGTGACAGCTCTTTGGATCTCATATTGAGAGTTGACAGCAACAGATTCCAAATGCAAATAGCACACTTGAAATCAACTCTGGACCTTTTATCTGCTCCTTGTACATGGGATAATGAGGGAATAACACACACCTGGCCATGGAACAGCTGAGCAGTCAATTGTCCCATTACTTTTGGTCCCTTAAAAGGCACATATACAAACTGTTGTAATTCCTACAGTGTTCACCTGATTTGGGTGTAAATACCCTCAAATTAAATGTGAAAGTCTGCAGTTATAGCACATCTTGTTCGTTTCATTTCAAATCCATTGTGGTGGTGTATAGAGCCAAAAAGATTAGAATTGTGTTGATGTCCCAATATTTATGGACCTGACTGTACATACTGGTTATAAGACATTGAAGGTCAAGTTAACAAGAAGTACTGATGTAAACATACAAAAATGTAATACACACTGGGGGGACGGCGGACGACTCGTCCTATACCAATAAAATCATAGGTGCCCACAGAGGGGGAATGAAAGGGAGAATCATATGGGAGGGTACCCAGGACATACTTAAGGGGAGATTGCTAAGTTTGATTGGGGATCATTCCTCAGCATTGCAGGTGGAAGCATCTTCTAACCACCTGTCCCAAATTTTTTGCTATTTGTTTGGACAGCCCTGTGTGAGTACAGTACCTTTTTGTAGGGAAGGGTTGTGTTGATAGCTCTAATCCGCTGTTGAACACTGGGTGGCGATTCTCTTATCCAGGTCCTAGCTATGTGCATTCTGGCTAAGAATAGTGATTCTTGCAGAAATATATTTAAATATCTGTCCTCCTCAGAAAGCGAGAGGAGGTCCAATACACACTGGCGGGGGCATAGAGTCAGGGGGGAGCCCATGCGATCGTGAAGGAATTTGACCATCTGTGACCAGTATGCTTGGATAGAAGGACAGGACCATAGCAAGTGATAAAAAGAGCCCCTGGATTCACCACACCTAGGACATGCTGGACATTTGGACATTTTCACTTAGGGGTGTACTCACTTTTGTTGCCAACGGTTTAGACATTAATGGCTGTGTGTTGAGTTATTTTGAGGGAACAGAAAAGTTACACTGCTATAAAAGCTGTACACTCACTACTTTACATTGTAGCAAAGTGTCATTTCTTCAGTGTTGTCACATGAAAAGATAGAATAAAATATTTACAAAGATGTGAGGGGTGTACTAACTTTTGTGAGATACTGTATGTACGCATGACTAAGCTCTGAGGGGCGGAGCAAAACACATTGGGGGCATGGCCTGGCTGGAGTCCAGGCTGAGGTTGCCACTCTTACAATGATCCTAGGGACCACACGGATGTACGGCTATATGGATCCTTTCCTTTTGTACAAGCCATGGTGCCCAGATAGCTGGGGCACAGAATTGCTAAGAGATGGATGCGATCAAACAGATATACAGTATATATATAGTATGAATATACATGTAGATGCTGAAGGTTTTGCTGTTTTCTCAGGTCCCCTGTTCCCAGTGCCTATGACTCTCCAAGCAGCATCAGGCTGTCTGACATACCAGAGCTGAAAAATGTACATTTATGGCAACAATGTGCAATAATTCACCAACCAAAGAATGAAAAGCAGGAATAAACACGTAGGCTCCATTTACAAGGGACACTATTTCAACCTCCCCTGAACAATTTTTTTTGACTGCTAGAAGCCGACGTCTAAACGGGTGTTTTGCATGCCGTGTTTTGCCGCATTCGCGTCTAGGAGCGTTTTAAAATAAATACATTTTTTTTAATAAAATGGAAACGCCTGTAAACAAAACGGTCCTAGACACGAGTTATCACATTTAGGCGCGTTTAGGAGCGTTTAGCGGCGTTTACAAGCTGTTTGCCGTTTCAAATGCCTCTGAACTCGCGTCTGAACCCATTTTTTTGTGTTCCAAAAAAAGCCTTTAAACTGAACTGCCTGGAAACGATCTTAAGACCCCTTTCACACCAGGGCCGCCCGAGCGTTAGTTATAAAACACCGCCAATTTACCGCTGCCGCTATTTGGGCGGCATCGGTGCACTTTTCACCCCCCCCCCACAAGGGGTTAAAATGGGGTTAAAAGTGCCGGTTAGCGGCACTTCCGAAGCGGTGTTCAGGCCCCATTTTTTTTCAATGGGCAGGGGCACCGCTCCTCCACTGCCCCGAAGATGCGGCTTGCAGCACCTTTTTTACCGTCCCACAAGCGCACCGCCCCAGTGTGAAAGCACTCAGGCTTTCACACTGGGGTGGATGGGGGGTAATTTTTCAGGCGCATTTCAGTCGCTATTTTTTAAGTGCCTGAAAAACTTTGTGGTGTGAAAGGGATCTAAACGACCCTGTGTAAATGTACTGATAAGATAACATAGAGGAGAGTTCAGAGGCAGCTGAAAAAAACACCCAAATGCCTCAAAACGTCAGTTTACCAGCAGCAGTGTTAGGGCTCTTTCACGTTTTGACGGGCTCCGCTGCTCAGCCGGGATCTGACCTGTCACAGCTCCATTCTCCTCTATGGAGGATCGGATGAACACGGATCGTCTGTCCGTGTTCATCCGATCCGCCAGACGGATGGAAAATAGGGTTTCCATCCATCAGTTTTTGGCGGATCAGAGCGGATTGGATGTCAGTGGACATATCACCGCTGACATCCGTCGCTCCATAGAGGACAATGGAGCGTCCGCTCGGGTCCGCCTGAAAAACTGACAGGCGGACCCGAACGATCCGCTCGTGTGAAAGGGGCCTAAATGAGGCCTTACATCAAACAAGTTTGTGAAACAGTTGCAAAATAACTTGGCAATAAACAAGTTCACCAATGACTGACCCCTTATCCCTATATTATGGGAGGTCATACTGAATACTGTTTCTTTATTGAGGGTGCAGTAGGGTACAGTCAGTGACCTCTCATCCACTGTTAGGATGATGATTTGTTTCCTCTCTCTTTCTGTCTGGAGCTCAGCGGTGCCAGCTGCAGAATCTTACACTTCATGCCCAGGGGATGATGCCAGGCTTAACAGTGGCATTCACACAGATCAGGAGATGACCGTGGTTCAGCCTTTCAGGCCCTGTCCTTCCCAGGATTACAATAGACCAGTTTAATTTTGTTTGCTCTGGATGCATATTTGCCCCCCTCAATGCACTATACCCTTGAACACTCTATTTATGAAAAAAAATGTTGGATGAATATGACAAAAAAGACCTAATTCTGGCTGAAATGGCTGCGTGCAGGCAGGTGCAGTCTATACTCCCTTCAACAGGTGGTGCTGGACCGAAGTGGCATTGTAGTAGGGGAAAGAAGTTGTGTGGAACTTGGTTCTTCTATGACTTCCGGTGGTCACAGGGAGACAGCTGTCCAAATGGACACTGGCGCCCCATGTGACTCCAGCACCCATCATGGGTCAGGCAGAGTCTGTTTAACACTCCGGCTCCCAGGATTGGCATGCTTTACGCGAGTGGCTAGTATAGGGATAGGATCCCTGTCTGACAGAGCTGGTGCTTAAAGATAGTGAGAGGTTCCAAAGAAGGAGGGACAGTGCAGGGGCTGTGCTGCTAGTGTATCAATTGGTATTTTCAGCCTGCTGGATTATTTTACATTAAAGAAGAACTCTAATGACAAGCAGGCTTTTTATTGCAGAAAAAGCATCCTATGTCTTTTCTGCTATATAGGATTCTTAACTGCCTGTTTGCCATTTTCTTGACAATGTACACAGAGTTGAGCATGTACAGCTAAGAGTACAGTTCTGACATCTTCCAGGTGTTGGGGTAAATTAACTTCTCCATGAAGTGCCCCCTAGTGATAATTCAGTTCCTGTGCCAGGGGGCCTACTACTGCGAATCTGAGCATGAGAGTTTGGAGCTAGAATGCTCATAGCCATATTTTGAGTCCTTCCTGGTTGCGAATGGCTATGTGGCCCAAAATAGCAGTTCATGGGTGGTTCACTTGGCTCACCTGTATCTGTACAAATACTTTGACATGCCCAAAGCTTCCACTGGCCTGTCTCTTTCTCTTATACGCCAGGACAGTAGCAACATTCTCCTATACTCTGCCTAACGCCCCAAGGGCCACAGGAATAGATACCAGTACACCAGTCCTCGCTGTTCATAAGTCTACAAGGGATTATAGATCCTTCATGCCATATACTGCACCATACTCATCACAATTGGTCCATTAATAAAACATCCATCATCAAAAAACATTCAAATGTTAACCCCTCTTCCATATATTCTCCTGAATAACTTTACTGAGCCCAAATCTGAGGCCCGATTAAGGGTAGACACATGTTTAGCTTACCACCACCTGTTCGAGTTTCCCATAGTTCTGCTCTTCCAACACAACCCCCTTATTTGAAGCACCACTCCCTAGTATATATACCAAGCAAAGGATGGCCACTCTAGATTGGCTGCAGATAGGACAGAGTCCCACCCTTACGGGATGATAGTCCCCCCTTACACAGACATGCATGGAAGTTACATCACCTCAGCGTGGCCAATCAAAATGGCCAAAAATCCCAAATCCAGAAGAAGGCCCAGCAAATATGTCAGCGCCAGCAAGGGTGCTCCGAGACCCCACTTTGCTGAAAGAGAGGTTCGTATTTTTCCACTTTAAATGTGGAGGTTGACGGGAACTTGGAATAAAGTATTACCGATAATTATACATAACACAGAATTTTATGTTCTCTGACAACATCCCGTCATTAGTAGAGTTCCATTAGTATTATTGTAATAAGTTCTTCAAGTGTAATAGTCTAGCCAGGAGCTCATTGTAACAAATTAGAACAATTATAGACACTCATTAAGTCATTTTTAAAACCGGTAAGAGAAGCTGATTTGGAACTGCAGGATTCATTTTGGTTTGTAGAGTTTTCTTAGAACAAGAGGAAGCTATAACTTCAATTTCATATCATATCCTATCATGTCATATCATTTCATGCAAGCATGTTCTGTCTTCTGTTTTGTCCAAAATGTATTATTCTTTCCTGTCCACATGTACAGAGATTGAATTTTAGGCATCATAAACCTGCTCCAATAGGGTTATACCTAGATGCTGGCTTTCTACTTCTCCCCCATCTTTTACTCAGTTTCTTTCCACTCTGGCAGAAATACGCAGGATGGAACATCTGATTGCAATGGGCGACGACTCTATGACACGTTTCTCCAAGATTTGGGAGGTGTGGGATACATCTCGATACTCTTCGGAGTCATATCACTCACTAGTATAGATGAACAATAAGCATACCTAAAAATTCTATGGTGTTCTGACTGTAGCTCTTCATAGACCCTGGTGCTTCTTTCTAAGACTTATTTCTGAGCAACATGATCTATATTGTCTCTGTCATTTTTGTTTCTAAATATATAGTTTGATACGTTGTACTGTCTCTATATGTTCTGCTGGTATATTATATTTGAGTAACTGAACTCTAGATCTGATTCTGTTATTGAAATATACCAGTCCATTTGCTTGTTTTCTACTTCCATTATATTTCCATATAAGATTGTTATCTTAATACTGATACATGGGAAAAATGTATACAATTTTATATTGTTTAATTTTTGAAAATACTATAAATAAACAATTAAAAAAAAACTGCTCCTACAGCTTCCAACACTGCATTACTTGGATTGACTGTCTCTATTTTGGAACCAAATCTGTTCATCCTCATTTGTCCAACATCAGTGTCTGACCTCACAAATGCGCTTCTGCAAGAATGGTCAAACATTCCCATAGACACTCCTAAACCTTGTGGACAGCCTTCCCAGAAGAGTTGAAGATGTTAGAGCTGCAAAGGGTGGGCCAAACCAATATTGAACCCTACGTACTAAGACTGGGATGCCATTAAAGTTCATGTGCGTGTAAAGGCAGGTGTCCCAATACTTTTGACAATATAGTGTATGTGCATGTGCCACAAATGGCCAATAGGTGTTCTTAGCACACTACCATAGCTTCTATATAAATATTGGTCTATCGCCTAGAAAGGGCTAATCTGACTATAAGAGTCTTTCCAATACAGATTAAATGTTCAAATAAAAATTGAAGGTCTGAGCAGAAGTATGAAATATTAAGGGCAAATTTGAAATAGCCATTAGTTATCCTTGAGAATGAGTCATAATGCAGACACATTATTCTACTGTATTTCCATGTAATGAAGATGTGTGTCTGGAAAGGGGTGAAGTATATCAGACCATTGTATCTGATTAAAATAATCATTCATGTTCTGTTTTCTGTCTCTGGCACTAATAACGTTAATTAAGCAGAGCCTGGGATGTTTTCCCAATACTCATGGCATGTAATTGTAGCGAGAATGGATCAGGTATTGGTTGCTGTACTAGTGTTTTGAAGACATCTGATATAACTTAGTAATATATTGTATGCCATGTTATTAATCCCCTTCTTTCAGGACATGAATATTTGAGCAATGATGATGTGGAAAGCTCAGAAGAATTTTACCAGTTAGATCAGAAAAACATGAATTCTCATGACCTTATGTTGTCATGGATGGATGATAAGGCTGCATGTATGCTTACTCATACTCCTGACCACTGCACTCTGTAAGCTGTGTTGTATAATCATAGCTTCCAACTGTCCCGGATTTCGAGGGACTGTCCCTGATTTGGAACCAATGTCCCTCTGTCCCTCTTTCCTCCTCATTTGTCCCTCACTTTGATCGGATCTATATAGTTGTATATAAAATGAACTATTTATCTTTCAAAAAGATACAAAAGACACAAAAAAAACTTTCAACAAATTTCTAAATTGCTGCATGTGTAAATCTCAAAAGCCGGTATAAAGTAATAGCAGTGGTAAAAAAAAGTACTTGTGGGTTTAACTAATCATTTTTTTTGTATAATTCTCCTTTAAGGGAGCATGGCAGGGGTGTGTGCCCTATGCCTACATACACTGAGCAAAATTATAAACGCAACACTTTTGTGTTTGCATCTATTTATCATGAGCTGAACTTAACCACTTGCTGCCCGCCCACCATCAAATGACGGCGGAGCGGTGCGACTCATTCTGTCCCCGGGACACAGCTCGTCACCGACGGGGGTGAACAGCCATTGGCCATGGCTGTTTACCATGTGATCAGTCGTGATGAAGTCACGGCTGATCACAAATGGTACTTCCCCCCATTGGCACGGTGCATGCGCGTGATCACGCTGCATGTGCATGTCGGTGGCGGTGTGTTCCCAGGGAACACTGTCTGTCACTGACACCAGTAAAGCTGCAAGATCTATAGAATAGCCTGCTTACCAGATACTGGTAAAGAACCAGCAAAGAATCCGTGAACTCTGAATTCAGAATATCTCTGCAGAGTGCTAGAATAATCTTGGGATTGCCCTTCAAACTTGATTCATATACAAATAAAATTCATTATAGGACGCATCCTGTTCCCATCCCCATAACATCAGGGCAAGCGTCCGGGATTGAGAGGCAACAGTGCCAGAAATGTATTCCAGGTCTGGTGGACACGGGGTTGGAACATCTGCACAGGGGTCACGGTGTTAAATGGTAGATACTCCCAATAGGGAGGACTCCAATGGCGTCCAACCACCAATCTTCCGCTCCTCTCTTTGGGAGTGGTGTGCGGAGAGGTGAGCCCGTCCTTTGGTAAACGGAAGATGTACTGACTGAGTGATTAAATACCACCAAAAGAAAGCTCTATTTGTGTGAAAAAAAGGACGCACATTTCATATGGGTATAGTGTTGCATGACTGAGTAATTGTCATTCAAAGTGTGATAGCGCTGAAAGCTGAAAAATGGCCTAGGCAGGAAGGGTGTTTACATGCCCAGTATTGAGGTGGTTAAAGATCTACGACTTTTTTGTACACAAGAGGCATATTTCTCTCAAATATTGTTTACAAATCGGTCTAAATCTGTGTTAGTGAGCACTTCTCCTTTGCAGAGATAATCCATTCACCTCACAGGTGTGGCATATCAAGATGCTGACTAGACAGCATGATTATTGCACAGATGTGCCTTAGGCTGGCCACAATAAAAGGCCACTCTAAAATGTGCAGTTTTATTGTATGGGGGGGGGGGGTCCAGGGGATCCGAAAACCAGTCAGTATCTGGTGTGACCACCATTTGCCTCACGCAGTGCAGCACATCTCCTTCACATAGAGTTGATCAGGTTGTTGATTGTGGCCTGTGGAATGTTGGTCCATTCCTCTTTAATGGTTGTGCGAAGTTGCTGGATATTGGCAGGAACTGGAACACACTGGATCCAGAGCATCCCAAACATGCTCAATGGGTGACATGTCCGGTGAGTATGCTGGCCATGCAAGAACTGGGATGTTTTCAGCTTCCAGGAATTGTGTACAGATCCTTGCAACATGGGGCTGTGCATTATCCGGCTGCAACATGAGGTGATGGTCGTGGATGAATGGCACAACAATGGGCCTCAGGATCTCGTCACGGTATCTCTGTGCATTTAAAATGCCATCAATAAAATGCACCTGTGTTGATTATCCATAGCATACACCTGCCCATACCATCACCCCACCGCCACCATGGGCCACTTAATCCACAACGCTGACATCAGCAAACCGCTCACCCACACAACGCCATGCATACTGTCTGCCATCTGCCCTGTACAGTGAAAACCGGGATTCATCCATGAAGAGAACACCTCTCCAAAGTGCCAGGCGCCATTGAATGTGAGCATTTGCCCACTCAAGTCAGTTACGACGACAAACTGCAGTCAGGTCGAGACCCCGAGCATGCAGATGAGCTTCCCTGAGACAGTTTCTGACAGTTTGTGCAGAAATTCTTTGGTTATGCAAACCGATTGTTGCAGCAGCTGTCCGGGTGGCTGGTCTCAGATGATCTCGGAGGTGAAGATGCTGGATGTGGAGGTCCTGGACTGATGTGGTTACACGTGGTTTGCGGTTGTGAGGCCTTTTGTATGTAGTGGCAAATTCTCTGAAATGCCTTTGGAGACGGCTTATGGTATAGAAATGAACATTCAGTTGAAGGGCAACAGCTCTGGTGGACATTCCTGCAGTCAACATGCCAATTGCACGCTCCCTCAAAACTTGCGACATCTGTGGCTCTGTGCTGTGTGATAAAACTGCACATTTTAGAGTGGCCTTTTATTGTGGCCAGCCTAAGGCACACCTGTGCAATAATCATGCTGTCTAATCAGAATCTTGATATGCCACACCTGTGAGGTGGATGGATTATCTCGACATAGGAGAAGTGCTCACTAACACAGATTTAGCCCAGGTTCCCACTGAGTGAGGGAATGAAATTGTGTGGGTTCAGCTGAACTCGCACCATTTCATTCCCGCGTGTCAGTCCCGACTTCAGAGGCAATTTCACAGGTATCTGTGTGGGTTTCTACACAGATGCCTATGGAAATCGCACCTGAACTACTTTTTGAAATCGGTGTGGCGTCGCAAGTGTGACGTCGCACCAATTAGGACCGTCCCATTGCTGCATGGCCAAAATCGTGTCAATGTGAACCAGGGCTTAGACAGGTTTGTGAAAAATATTTGAGAGAAATAGGCCTTTTGTGTACATAGAAAAAGTCATAGATCTTTAAGTTCAGCTCATGATAATTAGCGGCAAACACAAAAGTGTTGCG
This sequence comes from Glandirana rugosa, assembly GCA_018402905.1. Classification (NCBI taxonomy): domain Eukaryota; kingdom Metazoa; phylum Chordata; class Amphibia; order Anura; family Ranidae; genus Glandirana; species Glandirana rugosa. Next base: position 72,191 of record BLSH010216382.1, on the reverse strand, counting down.
CTTATAATTTTGCTCAGTGTACTTTTCCTAATAGGTTTCCCCCGTTTCCATCTCAAAAAAGTTGGGGGTATGTGTATACTACATATTTCTGACCCCTGCATTCTATAAGCTGTGCTGTACATTACAATCTACAGCCGTGGCCAAAAATTTTGAGAATAACACAAATATTAATTTTCACAAAGTCTGCTGCCTCAGTTTTTATGATGCCATTTTGCATATACTCCAGAATGTTATGAAGAGTGATCAGATAAATTGCAATTAATTGCAAAGTCCCTCTTTGCCATGAAAATTAACTTAATCCCATAAAAATATTTCCACTGCATTTGTGAAGAAGACTTCAGGGCGCCCAAGAAAGTCCAGCAAGCGCCAGGACCGTCTCCTACAGTTGATTCAGCTGCGGGATCGGGGCACCGCCAGTGCAGAGCTTGCTCACGAATGACAGCAGGCAGGTGTGATTGCATTGGCACACGCAGTGAGGAGAAGACCTTTGGAGGATGGCCTGGTGTCAAGAAGGGCGGCAAAGAAGCCACTTCTCTCCAGGAAGAATTTCAGGGATATTCTGCAAAAAGGTACAGGGATTGGATAGCTGAGGTCTGGGGTAAAGTAATTTTCACTGATGAACCCCCTTTCCGATTGTTTGGGGCATCCGGAAAAAACCTTGTCCAGAGAAGAACAGGTGAGCGCTACCATCAGTCCTGTGTCATGCCAACAGAAAAGCATCTTGAGACCATTCATGTGCGGGGTCGCTTCTTAGCCAATGGAGTGGGCTCACTAACAATTTTGCCTAAGATCACAGCCATGGATAAAGAATGGTAGAAAAACATTCTCCAAGAGCAACTTCTCCCAACTATCCAAGAACAGTTAGGTGATGAACAATGCCTTTTCCATCATGATGGAGCAGCTTGCCATAAGGCAAAAGTGATAACTAAGTGGCTTGGGCAACAAAACTTCGAAATTTTGGGTCCATGGCCAGTAAACTCCCCAGACCTTAATCCCAGTGAGAACTTGTAGTCAATCCTCAAGAGGCGGGTGAACAAAAGAAAATACCACAAATTCTGACAAACTCCAAGCATTGATTATGCAAGAAGGGTCAACACTGAAAATATTGACTCTTTGCATAAACTTCATGTAATTGTCAATAAAAGCCCTTGACTGAAAGGCTTATAATTATACTTTAGTATACCGTAGTAACATCTGACAAAAAGGCCTAAAAACTCTTAAGCAAGAGACTTTGTAATAATGAATATGTGTGTCATTCTCAAAACTTTTGGCAACGACTGTGATGAATGCTATAGTTTGTAACATGTGGTATTAGAAAAAAAAATCTTCCGCTTAGCTTAACCACTTCCTGCCCAGCGTATTGACAAATGACGTCCGGGCGGGTGGTTCATTATCCTGACTGGACGTCTATTGACGTCCTCAGGATAATCCGTGATCGTGCGCCCGCGGGGGTGCGCATCGCGGCGATCGGTGGTGCTGTGGGTCAGTCTGCATTACCGATGCAAAGCCTTTTACCATATCAGCCGTGACCAATCACAGCTGATCACAGTGTAAATAGTGAAAATAGTGAAAATGCAGACCTGAGCAGCGGAGAGCCGATCGGCTGCTCTCCTGACGGGGGGGCTGTGCCGAACGTTTATCAGTGCAGCCCCCCTCAGGATCGTCACACTGGACCACCAGGGAGCCAACCAGGAACACAAGGGAGCCCCCCTCCCCCGGACACCATGAGGAGGCCACCCAGGACCACCAGGGAGGGAACATGGAGACTGCCCAGGACCACCAGGGAGCCCCCACTAGACTACCAGGTAAGGGCAATACAGTGCACTGTAGGGATGGCACTGTGCCCATATATGATGCCTGCCAGTGCCATCCCTAACAGTCCTATATGCACCAGTGCCCACCAGAGCCACCTATCAGTGACCACTTGTGCCACCTATCAGTGCCCGCCTGTGCCACCTAAAAGTGCTCACCTGTGTCACCTAAAAGTGACATCTATCAGTGCCCAGCAGTGCCGCCTATGAGTGTCCATCAGTGCCGCATATCAGTGCCATGTATCAGTGCCCGTCAGTGTTGCTTATCAGTACCGCCCATCAGTGCTGCATATGTGCCTCATCATCAGTGCAACCTTATCAGTGCCACCTCATCAGTGCCAATCTGTACTGCCTCCTCAGTGCCTGTCAGTCTAGACTCATCAGTGCCTATCAGTGTAGCCACATCAGTGCCCGTCAATGATAGAGAAAATGTACTTATACAAAGTTTTGTGACAGAAACAAAGAAAAACTTTTTTTTTTCAAAATTTTCGGTCTTTTTTTTATTTATAGCGCAAAAAATAAAAGCCGCAGGGGTGATCAAATCCCACCAAAAGAAAGCTCTATTTGTGGGAACAAAATGATAAAAATGTTGTTTGGGTACAATGTCGCACGACCGCGCAATTCTCATTCAAATCGCAACAGCACTGAAAGCTGAAAATTGGTCTGGGCGGGAAGTGTTCTAAGTGCCCGGTACTGAAGTGGTTAAAGTACTACATTAAAAATTTGACTGCTGCAACCTTAATAGCCCAGACACTGGGCCAACAGCAAATCTTTAGAAAAAATAAAGTGTGCTGTCCCTTTAAATCTTATAACAGTTGATCCAATCAATCCAAAATTAAAACCTGTGAAACACTATACATAATGTAGTGCAAATTAAACATGCTATGAAACAAACTTATTGCAACAACACACTTAGTGCAAATCAAGCAATTATTGTGCAAATAAACTTAAGAAATCAGATGCAAACAAATAGAGGATAAAGTCTCCAAATGCAAAAAAGCCCTTGTATGTTTACTGGTGAAATAAGTGCTCAGTGTTGAAGACAATCTTTAAAAGTGCTGAAGTGCTTAAAATGCTCCTTGAGAGAAAAGTGGGCACTTACCAACTGATGTTGATCCCAAATTATAGGGATTAAAAATGCATCTCCAGTTGAGGAGCTCCCACACAAAGCCAAATTGTAATGACCTGCTGCTTTTTGGTGGACTATGATAGGTGGTTGGAAATTGGCTCTCATCATAAAAACGCTTTCCATAAGGTCACACATGGAAGACAAGCAGGGAGAATCAATAGTGCAGTAATGCCAGATATATCATTTATTTAGAAATGAAATACAAAAAAAATTGGGAACCCTCCAATCCCAGAGGACGCCATTTTTGGGGAAACGCGTCGGACGGAGTGCGTGTGACGTCATTGCATGCCGTCGGGACACGAGACGCTGTGGCTAGCATGTTTAAACCCAATGCCATTTTTAACTGCCTAATTGTGAGTATGGCATTTATAAATAAATTACTGTATATATCTGGCTTTACTGCACAATCTCTTCCATGTGTGACCTTATGGAAAGCCTTTATATGATAATATGACAGTCGATTTCCACCCACCTATTGTAATCCACCAAAAAGGAGCAGGTCATTACGATTTGGCTTTGTGTGGGGGCTCCTCAAATGGAGAAGCGTTACATGCGTTTTTGATCCCTATAATTTCGGATCAACATTGGTTGGTAACCGGCCACTTTTATCTCAAGGAGCACTTTAAGCACTTCAGCACTTTTAAAGATTGTCTTCAGCACTGAGCACTTATGTCACCAGTAAAAAAGGGCTTTTTTGCATTTGGAGACTTTATGCTCTATTTGTTTGCTTCAGTTAATTTGCATAATAATTGCTTGATTTGCACTAAATGTGTTGTTGCAATAAGTTTATTTCATAACATGTTTAATTTGTACTACATTATGTATAGTGTTTCACATTCAGAGTTTCACATGTTTTAATTTTGGATTGATTTGATCAATTGTTATAAGATTTAAAGGAACAGCACACTTTATTTTTCCTAAAGATAGACTGTAACGTGTGCTGAGTATTACATACTCCTGACCCTTGAACTCTATAGTCTGTGCTGTACATTACATGCTCCTGTCTGCTATAGTCTGTAACCTGTGCTCTGTATTACATATCCCTGGCATCTGTACACTTTAATTTGTTTTATACCAATAAAAATACTTGACCGCTGCACTCTGTAAGCCATGCTGAATATTACATACTTCTGAACCCTTCATTCTATAAGTTCTGATGTACATTACATACTCCTGACTCTTGTAGTCTGTAAGCTATGCTGCGTAATACACATTCCTGATGGCTGTACACTTTAAGCTATGCTGTCTATTACATACCTCGGGCCACTGCACTAGAGCCTCTGGCAGGCTTGTGTTGCTGTCTGTACTCCAGCTAGGGAGGTTTGGTCTCCTCCTTTATCTTGGGTGCCATTGTCATTGGGACTGAGAGTGAGGAAAGATCTAGTTTGGAAATGTCACTGGAACAGAAATAGTAGGGAAATTTTCCAATGAACATACTGTCTAAAAGGGCATTTCCTTCACTTTGGAGAGCTCTGCTCCCACTTGCTGCTTTGTCTGAGGAAAAAGTGAAGGGAGGTCTCCCTGATGGGAATCAGCAAAAAAAAAAAAGACAGGGGTCTAACCATTCATAATGTAGAACTACCCCTGTATGGACTGCTGGCAATACCTGGTTCTTTCCAATTAGTACAGTGGCTGTCCATCCCCACAAGCAGCAGTCCATGCACACTAGCTCCAATAACTAATGCCTTTTTAATATTTATTGCTTGAAGAACGTCAACCACTAGTGGACCACACTCCTGCAATGTACTGTGGACTGGTGGACCATGCAGGCAAAGTGACATACCCGTACTTTGCTACCTGCTTCCAGATTTAGTTTTGTTTAGTTTTCGTTAAATTTTGTTTAGGTTATTCACTTTCTAAGAAATTCACTGCTAAGAGCTGAAATGTAAACAAAAGAAAGCTACAAAAATTCTGGGGGGGGGGGGGGGGGGGGGGGGGGGGGGGGGGGGGGGGGGGGGGGGGGGGGGGGGGGGGGGGGGGGGGGGGGGGGGGGGG
>BLSH010216382.1:22282-35874 GCA_018402905.1 Glandirana rugosa | reverse complement strand
GTATACAGAGCTCCAGATAGCAGTATACAGAGTCACCATATAGCAGTATACAGAGTCACCATATAGCAGTATACAGAGTCACCATATCGCAGTATACAGAGTCACCATATAGCAGTATACAGAGTCACCATATAGCAGTATACAGAGCCCCAAATAGCAGTATACAGAGTCACCATATAGCAGTATACAGAGCCCCAGATAGCAGTATACAGAGTCACCATATAGCAGTATACAGAGTCACCATATGGCAGTATACAGAACCCCAGATAGGAGTATACAGAGCACCAGATAGGAGTATACAGAGTCTCCATATAGCAGTATACAGAGCCCCAGATAGCAGTATACAGAGTCACCCTATAGCAGTATACAGAGTCACCATATCACAGTATACAGAGTCACCATATAGCAGTATGCAGCATCACCATATTGCAGTATACAGAGCCCCAGATAGCAGTAGAGTCACCATATCACAGTATACAGAGTCACCATATCGCAGTATACAGAGCCCCAGATAGCAGTATCCAGAGTCACCATATAGCAGTATACAGGGCCCCAGATAGCAGTATACAGAGTCACCATATTGCAGTATACAGAGCCACCATAACACAGTATACAGAGCCCCAGATAGCAGTATATAGAGTCACCATATCGCAGTATACAGAGTCACCATATCGCAGTATACAGAGTCACCATATCGTAGTATACAGAGTCACCAGATAGGGGCTCGCGGCACTCACAGACCCCACCCTCTGAAGTCGGGGCAAAGTCGTGTACTTACCCCATCTCTTAGCAGGCTGGCAGCGTGCAGAGCTTGGCTTGCGAGGAGCGTGCTGGAGTGCATGGTCTGCTGCGTGGCTCATGGATGGTCTGCTGCGTGGGAGTCTGGACTGAAACCCGGTGGAGTGCTGTGCCTGCGCAAGTAATCACACAGCCAGCACGTCCACCACAGTCCTCCCCCCCCGCCCATGGCATCCAATGCCAGTCAGTCACTCGCTCAGGGCAGCCAATCAGACTATGTGTGTGCGCCTGTTCAGCACACATACATAGTCTTTTATGAAGGACCAATTGGCTCACTACTTGCTCTCAGCAGACTGCAAGGAGCCGAGAAAAAAAAAAGTCAATATACCGGCGCCTCCTGTAGGGGGTCGGGCTGACTTTTTTTTTCTTGTCAGCGGCAGGGAGGTGGCGCCCAAGCGCCCCTTATTGACCGGCCGCCGCTGGTGGCCACCATTATTTTCCAGCACTGCCTTAACCCTCTTGGGCATGGAGTTCACCAGAGCTTCACAGGTTTCCACTGGAGTCCTCTTCCACTCCTCCATGACGACATTACGAAGCTGGTGGATGTTAGAGACCTAGCGCTCCTCCACCTTCCATTTGAAGATGCCCCACAGATGCTCAATAGGGTTTAGGTCTGGAACGTGCTTGACCAGTCCACCACCTTCACCCTCAGCTTCTTTAGCAAGGCAGTGGGGCGTCTTGAAAATGTGTTTGGGGTCGTTATCATATTGGAATACTGCCCTGCGGCCCAGTCTCCAAAGGGAGGGGATCATACTCTGCTTCAGTATGTCACAGTACATGTTGGCATTCATGGTTCCCTCAATGAACTGTAGCTCCCCAGTGCTGGCAGCACTCATGCAGCCCCAGACACTCCCACCACCATGCTTAACTGTAGGCAAGACACACTTGTCTTTGTACTCCTCATCTGGTTGCTGCCACACACGCTTGACACCATCTGAACCAAATAGGTTTATCTTGGTCTCATCAGACCATAGGACATGGTTCCAGTAATCCATGTCCTTAGTCTGCTTGGCTTCAGGAAACTGCGGGCTTTCTTGTGCATCATCTTTAGAAGAGGCTTCCTTCTGGGACGACAGCCATGTAGACCAATTTGATGCAGTGTGCGGCATATGGTCTGAGCACTGACAGGCTGACCCCCACCCCTTCAACCCCTGCAGCAATGGTGGAAGCACTCATACATCTATTTCCCAAAGACAACCTCAGGATATGACGCTGAGCACGTGCACTCAACTTCTTTGGTCGACCATGGTGAGGCCTGTTCTGAGTGGAACCTGTCCTGTTAAACCGCTGTATGGTCTTGGCCAACGTGCTGCAGCTCCGTTTCAGGATCTTGGCAATCTTCTTATAGCCTAGGCCATCTTTATGTAGAGCAACAATTCTTTTTTTCAGATTCTCAGAGAGTTCTTTCCCATGAGGTGCCATGTTGAACTTCCAGTGACCAGTATGAGAGAGTGAGAGCGATAACACCAAATGTAACACACCTGCTTCCCATTCACACCTGAGACATTGTAACACTAACGAGTCACATGACACTGGGGAGGGAAAATTGTTATTTGGGCCCAATTTGTACATTTTCACTTTGTGGGTTGTACTCACTTTGTTGCCGGCGGTTTAGACATTAATGGCTGTGTTGAGTTATTTTGCAGGGACAGCAAATTTACACTGTTATACAAGCTGTACACTCATTACTTTACATTGTAACAAACTGTCATTTCTTCAGTGTTGTCACATGAAAAGATAGAATAAAATATTTACAAAAATGTGAGAAGTGTACTCACTTTTGTGAGATGCTGTATATACATACCTGTATATATACTGAATATTTAGAGTAATATCTCCTGATCATACTTTCCAACTTTCCTAAAGTATGTAGACAAGTGAAACACTGCTGGCATACCCCCAGTTACACAGACATTAAAGAGATAATATGCAAAAAAATACTTTACAAAAAAATCACTATTGCTTTTATCCACCACTACTTTTCATTTATACATTTTCAAAATAAGAAATATGATAATTTAGTTGTTAGTTAAAAGGTTTTGTAAAGTATAATAATCTTGGCAGTTAAAGCCCAGTCAGCAGGGGATCTGTTTGCTGGTTCCCGCTGAGCGGTTGAATGACAGGTCAGTGCCCGCTTCGCTTGTGCAGAGCGGACCCAGACACAGACTGCCTGTCAGTTTACATCCGACTGTCATCTGATCCACCAGATGGATGGGGAACAGATCCCCCCATCCGTCTGTTTTTGGATTGGATGCCGGTGGGTGTAAATGTCCACACAGAGGGCAATGGATGGTCTGATCGGATCTCCCTAAATAACTGACAGGCGGACCTGATTGGTCTGCCCATGCGAAAGAACCCTTATTCCTGGAGTCATTGGTGATCAGAGAAAGCGAATCTCTTGAACAGGGACACAGACAGCAATGAAGATCTAACAGAGGTTGTAACCCCTCACCACTCTATCCCAAAATGCCTTTAGTTACACTATTATTTTTCTTTTATGTGGGTTCACTACTAATGAAAACTAGAGTTTATCTTTCTTATGTTTTTTTAGTTCAGGTGTCTTCTATAAGGTAAGAATATTCACAACTGATAGTGGGGCTCAGCACAGACCTGCAGATCTATCATGACAACACGCGTTACATTGATCTCTTCAGCTATCTCCGTCTAGTGTTGTGCAATGTGACAGGTCTGATAACGGACTTCAGTCTATTTCCTCTCCAATGCACATTGCTGGCGGCTCGTTATATAACTATCCCGGAGCCACATGACATGGAGTTCTAGACTCCTTCTCTAACAAAACATGTTCCGCTGACAAGTCCGAAAACTGATTTTAAGTGAATAACATTTTATTCAGCATTGTTCCATCCCTGAGACACATGATGTGTCATGACATTACTGTGCTGAAACTGCAGAAGAGGGAAAGAAGGTGTTTGCGGGATCTTAAATAATATATAGGAAGGCACAGACTGATGGTGGAATGGTGGGCCAACTTAGCCAATGCAGCCATTAATGAAAAAAAAAAAAAAGAATGAAAGGGAACCTACATTTTTATTACTGGTTAAATTAGAGGCTCAATGGAACCTAAGCTTCTTGCCTACATTGAGCAATGGCAAATTGTTTTCCCATCCCAATGCAAGAAATTTGCAAAGAGAAAACGGACTGTGTAGGCACTGCAACTATAAATTGTTTAAAAGTTTTTTTCTTTATTTGACATAAACATAATTTTTATGTTTATGCCAAATAAAGAAAAATACTTTAAAACAATTTATAGGTGTGGTGCATACAAAATCCATCTTCTCTTTGCAAATTCATTCTTGGTTAATAACAGGACGTGGCACCATTTATCAATTGATGTCCACAGTGCCACCTTGTGATGACATAATTCTTTTCTTCCATAATGAAATTATGCTTAGGTTCTTCCATCACACAACTCTTCTGGGAAGGTGGTCCACAAGGATTAAGAGTGTGTCTATGGGAATGTTTGATCATTCTTTCATTTGTGAGGTCAGGCACTGACGTGGACAAGAAGGCCTGGCTCGCAATCTCTGCACTAATTCATCCTAAAGGTATTCTATCGGGTTGAGGTCAGGACAGTCAAGTTCTTCCGCCCAAACTCGCTCATCCATGTCTTTATGGGCCTTGCTTTGTGCACTGGTCCTAATCATATGGTGGAGGGGGGATTATGGCGTGGGGTTGTTTTTCAGGAGTTGGACTTGGCCCCTTAGTTCCAGTGAAAGGAACTCTTACGGTGTCAGCATGCCAAGACATTTTGGACAATTTCATGCTCCCAACTTTGTGGGAACAGTTTGGGGATAGCCCCTTTCTGTTCCAACATGCCTGTTGTGCACAAAGCAAGGTACATAAAGACATGGATGAGCGAGTTTGGGGTGGAGGACTTGATTGGCCTTGAGAGTTCTGACCTCAACCCGATAAAACACTTTTGGCATGAAATAGTGCGGAGACTGCAAACCATCCAACATCAGTGCCTGACTTCACAAATGTGAGGAAGAATGGTCTGGAAGAATGGTCAAACATTCCTATAGACACACTCCTAGACCTTGTGGAGAGCCTTCCCAGAAGAGTTGTGTAATGGAATAACCTAAGCATAATTTCATGACGGAAGAAAAAAATTATGTCATCACAAGGTGGCACTGTGGACATCAATTGGTAAATTGTCCCAGAAGAGTTTAAGCTGTTATAGCTGCAAAGGGTGGACCAACTTAATCTTGAACCCTACGGACTAAGACTGGGATGCCATTAAAGTTCATGTGCGTGTAAAGGCAGGTGTCCTAATACTTTTGGTGATATAGTGTATATGCATACACACGCATATGTGTTTGAGCTTTGTATTGCACATCCTAATGCAATAGGCTGTGCACACCTATGGATGGAGGTCTCTCTAAATAAAGAATCTCAGGTTAAAAAACTCTTTGACATTAGGGAGTCATTTATTGAAACCCTAGCCATTGACATCCAACGATTGATAGTGCATTGCTTTCACAATACTCAATGGTATCTAACTAGATTATTTATAAATGACCTCCCAGATGATATTTCATTGTCTGCTCAAACCTCACAAAACAATCTTGTTGACTGAGGCACCCTGCTCTCTGCGTGGAATTAAGTAAAAGACCAATGACCTCCATCCATTACATGATTGACTGCTTGGTTAATTGGTAGATTGAATAATTGACCTACCAACTGGGTATTAACTTGCTCAATGGATCACATGTTGGATTCTTTTTACTGTTGCTATGTGATTGGAAGTGCATGTTAATCTTATTAACCTAATGTTGCAGTTTGCAAAGGCTGGATTCACACCTATGCATTTTTAGTGCTTTTTGCATTTCGCAGATTTGCACTACAGTCCATTTAACATAGTTTTCTATGGAACACGATCTGTAGTGCATCCAGGTGTGAATCCAGCCTAATTGTTAACTGCATTTATTAATTCAAATATAAATTTAAAGAAAACATGGCTGGAAATGTACCTACAAGCATCACTGGCTGGTAAGCCTATTAGCAGCCATGTGCCTATTGGTAAGTTAATAGGCTTACCTTCCTCTGGCACTTGTGAGTGGCTTTGTGTTTATTGCACTGCTGCAGTATTATTGCACTAGTTTGGCAAAAATCTTATATGTTTTCATTGTTCTAATAGAGGAGTTCCAAAACCTTCAAGACCAATGCTATTATTCTAGAAGGACTTTTATTTCTGCTGTTCAGATGATTGATGTCCTCTAACACTACCCTAACATTGGATCATGAATTATTCCTTAGAGCGGTTTGAACACAATAATTCGATTTTTCTTCCAGGATTACAATGGAAGTACAAACGGGGCCTGTACATGTCTTTCCATAGCCTCAAATCTAGTTTTGATTTCAGAAGCCTGTACCTAAACATCCAGGTTATTGTGTAATTCGGCCTGCACCATTTTATGTTCAAAACAATTTTATTGGCTCATCACTATGATACCTAATGGCCAATAGAAATATACAGAGGGCTGAAGACCCAGAAAGTGACAGAACATGCCTGTTATAATATGTTGGAGCATCGTGGGTGCTAAAGACGGCATGCGTATAGGATATGCAAGGCCTGCATTGCCTCCCTTGAGCTTACATGGTAGTTCTGGAAACTTCTGCTATGCTTAACTGCTTGCTGACCAGCCGCTGCAGTTATACTGCGGCAGGTTGGCTCGGCTGCTTGAATCACCATAGGTGTACATCGGGCGTGCACGTGGGCATTCACGCCCATTCGCTGGTGGGGGAGCCAACCAGCGGGTCCGGCGGGCTAGATGTCCTCCAGCCACCCGCAATCGCTCCAGAGAGAGGCAGTTTAAACAAAGAAGATCCACGTTCTGTCAGGGGAGTTTAGAGTGATCATCTGTTCCTAGTGAACAGATGATCTCTCTGTACTCCCAGTCAGCCCAGCCCCCATACAGTTAGACACACCTCCCAGGGAACACATTTAGCCCCTTGATCCCTCCCCCCCACTGTAACTGTAACCCCTGCCAGTGTCATTTATACAGTAATCAGTGCATTTTTATAGCACTGTTCACTGTATAAATGTCAGTGGTCCCAAAAAAGTGTCAAAAGTGTCCGATCTGTCTGCTGCAATGTCACAGTCCCGCTAAAAATTGCAGATCACCGCCATTACTATTAAAAAAATATATAGAAAATTGCCATACATCTATCCCCTATTTTGTAGACGCGATAACTTTTGCGCAAACCAATCAATATACGCTAATTGGGATTTTTTTTTACCAAAAATATGTAGAAGAATACACATTGGCCTAAACTGAGAAAGAAATTTGTTTTTTTTACATTTTTTTTTTTTGCTATCATAGAAAAAAGTCAAAAAAGATTGTTTTATCGTCAAAATTGTCACTTTTTTTGTTTATATTGCAAAAGATAAAAACAGCAGAGGTGATCAAATACCACCAAAAGAGAGCTCTATTTGTGGGAAAAAAAGTTTGTTAATTTTACTTGGGTACAACGTCGCACAACTGCGCAACTGCCAGCTAAAGTGACGCAAAAAATGGCCTGCTCAGGAAGTGGATAAATCCTTCCGGGGCTGAAGTAGTTAAACAATACATGCATATTTTTCTGTGTTCTGCCCTTTTTAAAGACCCTGCAAGTACAGAAAAACAACTATTGATCTGCCAGGAATGCACTACTATCCTAGGTTTCTAACACACTACTTTAATGTGGACTGAGTGGTGTCAGCCATGCCAAGCAGTGTTTTCAATTTGTCAATGAAAACGTTTTCACCAAAAGATTTTTTGCATTTTTAACAGTGACGAAAACGAAATGAAAAATACAGCACATTTTTGTCCACTGACAAAAAAAAACTGACGAAAAAATGTGAGGCAGGGGTGCTTACCCTTGTAAACTAACTTCCGGTTTTTAATGGAGCTCCGCCTGCTTCCGCAATCCGCTCCCAACAAGCAAGCACACCGTGACAAGAAGACTGCCAGAGACCTGAGAGTGAGAGAGCAGCACTGTGCATTACAGGCCAGCCAGGCTGAGGCCTCTTGGGTCATGACTCCCGACGAGACAACCGCTGGCAGTGACATCCAGGGCACTGTAGATTAGCCATCACTCAGACCACCATCCAGCACTGTGCAGCATTACAGGCTTCCCCAGACCACCGGCAGACCACGGCAGTGGCATCCAGGGCACTGTGCATTACAGACCATCCCTCAGACCACCATCCACCACTGTGTAGCATAGCATTACAGGCCTCCTCTGACCACTGGCCGTGGCATCCTGGTCACTGTGCATTACAGGCCATCCCTCAGACCTGCTGAGACCACCATCCAGCACTGTGCAGCATTAAACAGGCCTCCTCTGACCACCAACAGCATCCAGGGCACTGTGCATTACAGACCATCCCTCAGACCTGAGACCACCATCCAGCACTCTGCAGCATTACAGGCCTCCTCAGACAGCCATCCAGAGCACTCTGCAGCATTATAGGCCTCCTCAGACCAGCGTCCAGAGCACTCTGCAGCATTACAGGCCTCCTCTGACCACCACCAGCATCCAAGGCACTATGCATTACAGACCATCCCTCAGACCCGAGACCACCATTCAGCACTCTGCAGCATTACAGGCCTCCTCAGACAGCCATCCAGAGCACTCTGCAGCATTATAGGTCTCCTCAGACCAGCATCCAGAGCACTCTGCAGCATTACAGGCCTCCTCAGAACATCCAGAGCACTCTGCAGCCTTACAGGCCTCCTCAAACCACCGTCCAGAGCACTCTGTAGCATTACAGGCCTCCTCAGACCACTGTCTCGAGCATTCTGTAGCATTATAGGCCTCCTCAGACCGTCCAGAGCACTGTGCAGCATTACAGTCCTCCTCAGACCACTGTCCAGAGCACTTTGTAGCATTACAGGCCTCCTCAGACCATCCAGAGCACTCTGCAGCATTACAGGCCTCCTCAGACCACCATGCAGAGCACTATGCAGCATTACAGGCCTCCTCAGACCACCATCCAGAGCACTCTGCAGCATTACAGGCCTCTTCAGACCACCATGCAGTGCACGCTACAGCATTACAGGCCTCCTCAGACCACTGTCCAGAGCACTCTGCAGCATTACAGGCCTCCTCAGACCACCATGCAGAGTACTGTGCGACATTAGAGGCCTCCTCAGACCACCATGCAGTGCACGCTGCAGCATTACAGGCCTCCTCAGACCGCTGTCCAGAGCACTCTGCAGTATTACAGGCCTCCTCAGACCACCGTCCAGAGCACTCTGCAGCATAACAGGCCTCCTCAGACCACCATGCAGAGTACTGTGCAACATTAGAGGCCTCCTCAGACCACCATGCAGTGCACGCTGCAGCATTACAGGCCTCATCAGACCGCTGTCCAGAGCACTCTGCAGTATTACAGGCCTGCTCAGACCATCCAGAGCACTCTGCAGCATTACAGGCCTCCTCAGACCACTGCAAGAGTATATAATGAGTTTCAAAATTCTAGAGAAATGCTTACAATTTAACAAAACACATTTATTTTAGGCCGACTTAAATAAGATGACTAATATGGGACTAAAACTGAAATGGCATTTTAGTCAAAGAATACGACTAAAACTAAAACACTTGCAGAACACTAACATGGGACTAAAACTATAATGCCATTTTAGTCCTAAGACTAAAACTAAATCGAAATTTGCTGCCAAAATTAACACTTTTGCCAAGTTGTCTTTTGCCAAACTACTCAACCACTCCCACTCTCTTTGTTTCATCAATATAAAGAGTAATCATTCCGTAGTCCAAGATAATAACTAAAAGTGAATGTTGTAGATAACACTTGAAGTGTACAGGGGACACAGGCCAGCTGCTTTTTTTTTACAAAATCTACAGTTTTATTTTGCACTTATTATAAATAAGATATAATAAAACAATCTGGCATTCAGAGTATCTAACCTGCCCTTGGCTTCTTTTCTGTTAATGTAGCGATCATCTTTAGATAATCATTAGATGTGGTGCCTGCATTAGAATTCTTTTCTCAACTTTTTCCCTTTTGTTTTCACCTGGTGATCTCGCCAGTAACACACCTCCTACTGCACAGGCAAAAACGCACAGTAAACGCACAATGGGCCCTGAGAGTGAACAGGAAGGGATGGCTAATGGCTGACAGACAGACCACACTTAAGGAACCGGGCGAATTTCGATCCATGCCTGGGCAGGCTGGTTATACTGAAGTTGATCCATCAATCGACTTTAGTCTGTTTTTTTAACCTGAACACTGCAGTCGGCTATAGTCACAAGCAGCGATCATTGTATTCTGTGAGGAAGGCTCCCCGCTTACTCCGCACGTGCAGCTCACTGTAGATATTAGGCAATGCGGAAGCCGTCAGAACTCCCACGCATGCCCAGCAGTGACATCATTCCTGTCCAACCAATGAAAGTGGCCGGTGTTCTATACCTGGAAGCGGGCCACTCAAAGATGTCAGCAGTCAGCGAGGAGCTCCATGACATTGCATCACTGGAGCCAAGGTGATTATAGTTCCGCTTTAATCTGGAGGGAGGGGAGTGTTAGACATACTAGCAGATTTAGATACACTAACAAATTGGAGCCAAACTCCAGCTAACATTTTATAATGTAGGATAAAGGTTTTACATAAATAAATAAAAGCTGGACATGGTAAGCACCCTTGTCAGTGTTAAATGGTTTGTCTCTTCCCTGTAACTGATACATTCTCCTGGAGAGCTTTTTTATTAAAAAAAAAAAAACAGACTTACTGGCTGGATCACCAGATGAAACTAGAAGAATTACATCTAAGAACTGGTCAGCTGCGATGTAATAAATGTTTTTGGGTTTAATATATTTTTATAAATCATCATAGCCCTCTACTAAGAGTAAAATGTATTTAGGAAGGAAATGAGTGATGGGGGGCAGCGGCGGCTGGTCAATAAGGGGCGCTTGGCCGACGCCTCCCCGCCGCTGACAAGAAAAAAAAAAGTCAGCCCGACCCCCTTTTTTTCATTTTTTCTCGGCTCCTTGCTGTCTGCTGACAAGCCGATTGGTCAGTCATTAAAGACTATGTGTGTGCGCTGAACAGGCGACCGCACATAGTCTGATTGGCTGCCCTGAGCCAGTGACTGACTGGCATTGGATGCTGTGGGCGGGGGCAGGACTGTGGTGGATGTTCAGCACTCCGCCGGGTTTCAGTCCCTACTACCACGCGGGGCCACTCGGTGATGTAAATGGGTGACCCGCCCCCTCTGACATCACATGATGTCAGGAGGGGGCGGGTTCACTCAGTTACATCACTGGGTGGCCCCGCCCCTTGTTATAAAAGTACTGTCATCATGAAGACCACCCATTCTGCAAGACGCGCAGGGGCCAGGCTGCACCAGCGGAGAGAGTGGCGGCGGTGAAAGAAGAAAGAAGATGAAAATGAAGATTGAAGATTAAAGATGAAGACAGGAAGCAAGAAGACTAAAAGAAGAAGCAGAAGACCAGAAGAAGGACCGGGCCAGGAGAAGATGGAGGAAGAAAGAGCTATTTTACAAAATAAAGGACTTGTCAAAAACTGCCTCTTATTTTTATTTACGTTACACTCCTTTTTTGGTGAATAGGTAGGGGTACAATGTACCCCAAACCTATTCACATGGGGGGGTTGGGATCTGGGGGCCCCTTATTAAAGGGGGCTTCCAGATTCTGATAGGCCCCCTGCCCGCAGACCCCCACAACCACCAGCCAGGGTTGTGGGGATGAGGCCCTTCTCCCCATCAACATGGGGGCAAGGTGCTTTGGGGGCAACCTCAAAGCATCCTCCCCATGTTGAGGGCATGTGGCCTGGTATGGTTTGTAGGGGGGGGGCGCTCGCTTGTCCCCACCCCTTCCTGCCATGCCAGGGCTGCTTGCTCAAATAAGGGTCTGGTTTGGATTTTGGGGGGACCCCACGCTATTTTTTTAAAATTTGGCGCGGGGTTCCCCTTAAAATCCACACCAGACCTGAAGGGCCTGGTTTGGATTTTGGGGGGACCTCACGTCGTTTTTTTAAAAAAAATTGGTGCGAGATTCCCCTTAACCACTTCAATACAGGACACTTACATCCCCTTCCTTCCCAGACCAATTTTCAGCTTTCATTGCTCTCACACTTTAAATAACAATTACTCAGTCATGCTACACTGTACCCAAACAAAATTTTTATCATTTTTTTCCTCACAAATATAGCTTTCTGTTGGTGGTATATAATCACCAGTGGGGTTTTTCTTTCAATATAAGAGAAAAAGTAGGGAAAATTTTGCAAAAAAACACTTTTTTTTAGTTTATATTGAAAAATTTTGCAAAAAAGTCATTTTTCTTCATAAATTTGGGCCATAATTTATACTGTTACATATCTTTGGTAAAAATAACCCAAATTCGTGTATATCATTAATTCTCTGTGAAAGTTATAGAGTATACAAGCTATTGTGCAAATCATTGAAAATTGATCCCACCTGATGTACTGACCACCCATCTCATTTCTTGAGATCCTAACAAGCCAGGAAAATACAAATACCCCCCAAATGACACATTTTTGGAAAGTAGACATTCCAAGGTATTTAGTAATAGGCATGGTGAGTTTTTTGAAGTTGTCATTTTTTTCCCACAATTCTTTGCAAAATGAAGATTTTTTTTTTTTTTACACAAAATTGTTATAACAACAAGTTATTTTTCACACACAGCATATGCATATTTGCAACGACACCCCAAAATACATTCTGCTACTCCTCCTGAGTATGGCGATACCCCATGTGTGAGACCTTTACACAGCCTGGCCACTTACAAAGGCCTAACATTGAAGTAGCACCTTCAGGCATTCTACGAGCATCTCATTTCTCAGCCACCTATTACATTTTTGAAGACCCTGGAGCACCAGGACAATGGAATTGCCCACAAAATGACCCCATTTTGGAAGGCAAACACCCCAACGTATAATCTATGAGGCATAATGAGTCTTTTGAACATGTCATTTTTTTCCAGACGTTTTTGGAAAATGTGGGAAAAAAATGAAAACTCTTTTTTTTTACACAAGGCTGTCCATTTATAAGTAGAGTTGAGCGAACACCTGGACGTTCGGGTTCGGAGGGTCTGAACAAACTTTGGGAAAAAGTCCGGGTTGGGTTCGTTGCCCAAACTTTATCCTGGACCACAAACCCCATTAAAGTCAATGGAGACACAAACTTTTAGGCACAAAAATGGCTGTAACAAAGCCCTGGCAAGTGCTAGAGGGCTGCAAAAGGAAGTAAAATGGGGGTAAGAGTAGGGCAAGTGCCCTACAAAAAAATGGGGATAGGGAAAATAAATTAAAATCAAATAAAAAAAAAAAAGGGAAGTGGGGGGGGTGGATATGGAGTAGGAGCCTAGGGGTTGACTAGGCCGTGACCGTGGAAGTGGCGGTGGTCGAGGAGGAGGAGGAGGTAGCCAACACTGTTTTTTTTTGTTTGTTTATAATTGGGGTAGCCCCCAAAATATTGAGTCAGTTGGGGATCCGAGGATGAGGTATAGGTGGGGGGGGTGAAGGGAAAAAAAAAAAATAAACTAAAATTAAATAAAAGGGATAGGGGTAAAAAAACATCCCGTGAACGGGATGAGAATGGGGGTAAAATGAAGGAAAACGTCGGGAGATCGTGAACGGTCCCGAAACAATGTCGGTAAAAACACGGATTTTCAAACACAGAGGTAACTGAAATTACCCCAAACACCAGGTCCTATTTCAAACCCGTTGCTTGGGTTGGGCCTGAAAAAGGGTTTCAAACAAGTCTGGGAGGCTTGGGCTTGCAGGTCCACA
>BLSH010216284.1:7218-17823 GCA_018402905.1 Glandirana rugosa | reverse complement strand
AGTGTTTCGCGTCACGCTAAGCGCGTACACGTCACGCGCGGGCCGAAACTTCGGTTTCGGTCCACGGGTGTGTACACTACGGTCGCGGTGGCTCCCCTCCCCCTCTTCTCACTTGAGAGCCGCTGGCGTAGTGACCTCGGGTCCTGTCCATTCACGGGATAACCATTTTCAGTCGTCGATGTGAAATACATGGACAACTGAAAATGGACCCACCTTGAGGTGAAATTCACAAATAAACGAATAAATCAAGATCGCGTCTATAATGGAAAATAAAACATGGTTTACTAAACCTGGTAACGTGTTTCGTTCCAGATATTTCTGTACCTACTCGCTTCGCAGTCTCCGCTCTAATTCACTCAAAAGGTGTTCTATCGGGTTGAGGTCAGGACTCT
This sequence comes from Glandirana rugosa, assembly GCA_018402905.1. NCBI lineage: Eukaryota > Metazoa > Chordata > Amphibia > Anura > Ranidae > Glandirana > Glandirana rugosa. The sequence goes on along the minus strand of BLSH010216284.1, from coordinate 17,431 downwards.
GTTCAGGCCAGTCAACTTCCTCCACCCCAAACTCGCTCATCCATGTCTTTATAGACCTTGCTTTGTGCAATGGTCCAAATCATTTGGTACAAAATAAAAGGTAATATCTGCGCTAGAACTAAATAAGCAAATAAACACTTAAAGTGGAGTTCCACCCAGGTAAAAGTCAACAGGTACATAAAGTGTAGCTGCTGACTTTTACCAATAGGGCACTTACCTGTCCTGGGCTCCAGTGATGCGGTCGCCGAGAGTTCACTCTTCTCCCCCTCCCCTCGGTGGCGCTGGCATCACATGTGTGGGCACCTGGCTTTGGCTTCAAAGCCGGGCGCGCACTGCACATGCGCGAATCGCACTGCGCTTTGTGAATGGCCGGCGTATCTTCTGGGACCCGTGATGTGTCCCAGAAGATCGCCGGGTGGGAGGGGGGAAGGTGGACTTCCTTCCAGCTCCTCGGTACCAGGACAGGAAGTGCAGCTGGGACCCTGTGAAAACAGGGTCCCAGCTGACCCCCCAAAAAAATGACATGCCAATTGTGGCATGTCGGGGGGTCACCTCCCCTTAAAGATGAAGCTCCACTTTTGGGCGGAACTCCGCTTTAATAAAGTATAGACAAATCCAAATCACAGCAGCCAGCACAAATATTTGTTGATCACAATATATAAAACATAAAAAAAAGTCCAAATGCAACGCTAGTAATGGTAGTAGAAGGCAGATGAGAGGGTGAACCAGAGAAATAAAGCCGGCGCACCAAATTCAATGTTTTTCACAGCGCATCACAGGACGGCACTTATATCGAATATCCTTACCAAATGGCAGTTGGAAGCAGCGTGTGGATATATAAAGCAACTTCTATCACCAGGTTCCAGAATCAACAGATAACTCGTAGTGCTATCAGGCACCCAGGCTGTTCATAAGCAAAAGGATCCAGGGATAAATATCCATCATCAAATCAATGGATCAATAATCACTCCGCTCTCCAAGGAATGAAAAGTACCCCAAAATAAAAATGAAGAGGCGCATAGTGATGCCCGCAAGTGAATAGTATAAAAGAATTTATGAAAACATACTCACAGGCTCAAAAACGAGCAACAGCCTCAATAAATTTCTTTTCAAATATTTTTATTGGTGGTGAGCCACAAAATATACAACAGTGCTTATTTTTATAGGTGAAAAATACCAACCAAGCTTAATAAATCGGTATGTAGAAGTGATAGGTTGTCAGCTTACATCATCGCAACAGAAATAGATCGTGTATACCAGGTAATAAACTATAGTCTGTAACATTAACAGATACAGTAATTAAACTTGAGAGTTGTAAGCTTTAGGTTTTAAAACCGGAAGTTGACAGGTGTTAGAAGAAAACCTGTGCTAAAGGACTTTTTAGCGCTTTTTTTGCGCGCCCGCACCGTACAGCTGAGGACTATGTATCGGAGTTTTGTTGCTGGAGCGCCGACACCGCATGGAATCTCGGCTCTTCGGTTCCAATTCCGGCTGGGGCTGTTCGAGCCACTCAAAGATGAGTTTGCTTGTGTGGGCGTACCTCTGGCCCTGGACGCCCTGATCGATCTGGCAATCCAGATTGACCGCCGCCTGTGGGAACGTTGCACCGAGAAGCCCGTCACCCCCATGTACTCCTCCTCCTTCGAGCACTCTTGGTACCCCAGCCGATCGGTCCACAATGTCCGGCTCTTCCCCCCGAAGAAAGACAGAGACATCTGTCCTATGGTCTGTGCCTGTATTGCGGTGGCTCTGGACATTCAGTGCGGATCTGCCCCGTCAAGCAGGGCAAGGGTTCCCCGCTCACCCAAGGGGAGATACTCTCCATGCCTGATCCCAGGACGCATGTGGTGCTCGCCATTGTTCTGCAGCTGCCCAGTAGGGATATCCCAGTCCTGGCCATTATAGAATCTGGAGCCTGCGGCTGCTTCATGGACCTGAATTTTGCAGCTCAGCACCAAATACCTCTCAGGCCCAAGGCTCATCAGGTGACTCTTCGCCTGGCCGACGGGTCCCCCATCAAATCCGGCTCTCGACCCGAACATCGGACGGTTACTCTGAGCTCTTGTTATTGGAAGCCATCGCGTTCCCTCTATTCCCAGTCATCCTCGGACTTCCCTGGCTTCGGGCACACTGCCCCCATATCAAATGGGTCGCTGGCAACATTCAGTTCAACTCCACCTACTGCCGGCATCATTGCTTTCCACCACCCGCTGCACCCTCCTTAGCTGCTCCCTGTCTGGACTCCGACCCAGACTCGGAGGTTCGCCTTGCTGTTCCTTCAGTATACCATGACTTCCTTCAAGTGTTCAGTAAGAAAGGGGCGGATGCCCTGCCGCCACACCATTCCTATGACTGCCCCATAGAGTTACTCCCTGGCATGGAGGTACCTTCCGGCAGAATCTATCCGCTTTCAGAGAAGGAACTGGCAGCTCTCAAATCCTACCTGGATGAAAATCTGGAGAAGGGATTCATCCGGCCCTCCACATCTCCTGCCGGGGCCAGGATATTCTTTGTGAAAAAAAAGATAAGTCCCTGAGACCCTGTATTGACTACAGAGACCTTTATAAATTCACGGTCAAAAACTGGTACCCTCTCCCGTTAGTCCTGGAGTTATTTCAGAGGCTCGGTTCTGCCACCATCTTCTCCAAGCTGGACCTTCGAGGGGCCTATAACCTTATTCGGATCAGGGAAGGGGACGAGTGGAAAACGGCCTTCCGAACCCGATTCAGCCATTATGAATACCTGGTCATGCCGTTTGGACTGTGTAATGCACCAGCCACATTCCAACATCTAGTCAACAATATCTTCTGACCTGTTTGTGGTGGTGTACTTGAATGATATCCTAGGCTTTTCCCTTTCCTGGAGGAGCACCGGAACCATGTCAAGAGCGTGCTGAGCCGCCTTCGCCAGCACGGCCTCTACGCAAAGGCAGAGAAGTGCGCATTCCAATGCTCCAGCATTTCCTTCCTGGGGTTGATCCTCTCAGTCTCAGGCATCACAATGGACCCCAGAAGGTCTCCGCCATAGTGAACTGGCTGGCACTAACTGACAAGAAAGAGGTGCATCGTTTTGTCGGTTTCGCAAATTTTTATCGGAGGTTCTCTGCTGTGATCACCCCCATCACCCAACAGACAAAACAAAACTCTTGCTTCCATTGGATGCCTGAAGCCCAAGCAGCCTTCCAGCGGCTCAAGGAGCTCTTCACTTCCGCTCCGATCCTGAAACACCCGGACCCTGCTCTACCCTACATACTGGAGGTAGATGCCTCCAAGACGGCAGTCGGAGCGATCCTCTCCCAAAGACAGGGGCCTATAGCCGCACTGCACCCAATTGCCTTCTACTTCCGAAAGCTGAAACTATGATGTGGGAGATAGGCAGCTCCTAGCCATAAAGTCTGCTCTACAAGAATGGCGGTATCTGTTGGAAGGAGCCTTGCACCCTGTCCTAGTTTTTACTGACCATAAAAACTTGGAGTACCTGCGCACCGCCAAGAGACTCAAGCCCCGTCAGGCCCGATGGGCTCTCTTTTTTTTACGTTTCCAGCTCCATATCACCTATAAGCCCGGATCTAAAAACGTGAAACCTGACTCACGGATGTTCCTGGAACCAGGGGACTCTCCCCCACCTGATACAATCCTCCCTGCCTGCCCTGCCCTGAGAAAATGGAGACCTTCACTGCCTTCACTTAAAGTCCCAACTGCTCCTCCTATTGTACATTGTGCAATTGTTTTATTACATAACGATATAGAGATAGAAGTTTTGGCCTTACCAGGTTAAACCAAAGCTTCATTTAAAGTCCCACTCTCCTGTGTTCCCCCACCCCCTCTCTCAATATTAATAGGGATGGAAGCCTGTGATGTCTCAATGGGTTTATTTCTTTTTACCAGCTGCTGCCTTATTGGTCCCATGAACAACTTTTCCAGTTTACTCTAACCTACCAGTGTATGCTTTAACTATCATATTCACTTTGATCTAATTTTTATGCTAAATGCCACGGCCTGTGCACTGGCGGTTGGTCCTCGGTTGGTCGGTGCCCTGGTTCTACCATGACACACACTGGGGATGCCCCCCACCCTCTCCCTCCCTGGGGAGAGCAGGGGCTTTGCCACTGCGGGTCGACGTCACGCCACCCCGCCGCATGCGCAGCGTCCTTGTGACGCTGCGATGTAGGCGGGGTCCACCACTCTCGTGCACCATCTGGGAGTCGGTGATGACGCCGTCTGCTGTGCGCTCATGCCGGCGCATGGACGTCTCTCCCTCTCCCTTCATCCACGTGTGTGACGTTGGTGGCCAGCTGCGGCAGCAGCGCCTATATATGGGCGCCTTCTCTGGGCGGGGTGGTCACTGGCCATGAGCACCAGACACACTTGACCAGCACCAGCATTCCTTACAGGTAACACTCCATCCCCCATCACCACATAAACCTTTCACCCCAGCACCTCCATTTTCTCATGTCAGTCCCTACACTCCCTGACTTGTCAATCTCAGCTCCTTTACACTGCACCTTGGTTTTCACTCACATTTCATACCTTGCATTGTCACAATTCATCCTTTCCCCCCGTTTCCCCAATCATTGACCTCCCTTATCACTCCTTTGTGTCCTTGCACCTTCTTGTCCTCTCCTCAGTCCTCATATGTTAGCACACACTTCAATGCATCACTATTCCACTTCACAGAACCTACTGGTCCTCTCCCGAAGCCCGGTCTCACCCTTGGGCGCTTGTGTTGAGCGCCTCTGCCGCGCTTGCCGCCTCAGCTCCCGGTAGGGACGTTCTCAGTGGGCCCACCGCCTGTGATGCTGTACTGCCAGTGCACTTTCCCTGTGAGTATTTTCCACCATATCAATGGGGGTTCCTCTTTGTGAGTTGCCAGTCCCACTACCAAAAACCTAGATCAACAGCTAGACTTATTGTTTCCTTTTTTATTGCAGCCCATATACACACACTTGCTCCTGACGAGTGGCCTCCTAAGCCACGAAATGCGTAGAGCTAATAATACAGTGTTTCCGCCACTACATGCCCACTGGTTCCTTGCTGTCCACACCATCCATATTGCTCAACCTGGGGGTATTACCCCATGGAAATTAGATCATGGACCATGCAGCGTTCAATTTTGAATATCATATGTCTATTTATGCAATTGATGGATGGGGAACTCATTTTATGTATTTATAAGATTTTTTATTACCAATTATACTTTGCTCCCTTGGATCATTTTTGTGACCATTTGTATGTAATGTATGATAATCTGTAAAAAATGATAACTTTATTCATGACCCTATTAATCATTATCCATCAATATTATTGATTGACCTTCACTGCCTTCATTTAAAGTCCCACCTGCTCCTCCTATTGCACATTGTGCAATTGTTTTATTACATAACATTATAGGGATGGAAGTTTTGGCCTTACCAGGTTAACCCAAGCTTCATTTAAAGTCCCACTCTCCTGTGTTCCCCAACCCCCTCTCTCAAATCAGTGGGAGGAATAGTGCACCAAGGGCCGGATAAAGGCAAAGGGCCACATCCAGCCCCTGGGCCACAGTTTGGAGACCCTTGCACTAGGGGATGAGCTGTTCTGCTATGACGCACACCCAGTAATGCAGATTCCAGCTTAAGATATTTATTGCGTGCATATGTCTCTCTAATCACGCCTATGAAGATGGCTGATTAGCCAAAATGCATTAGGTGACGTGGAGATGACACCGACACGCTTACTTTTGCGGTTCTTATGAAATGTATTGCTCGTTTTTGAGCCATATTTGTGAGTATGTTTTACTATATTTTTTTTATACTGTTTACTTGCGGGCTTCGCTATGCACCTCTTCATTTTTATTTTGGGGTACTTTTTGTTCCTTGGAGAGCGGAGTGATTATTGATCCAAATAATTTGGTGGAGGGGGGATTATGGTGTGGGGTTGTTTTTCAGGGGTTGGGCTTGGCCCCTTAGTTCCAGTGAAGGAAACTCTTAAGGTGTCAGCATACCAAGACATTTTGGACAATTTTATGTTTCCAACTTTGTGGGAAGATTTTGGGGATGGCCCCTTCCTGTTCCAATATGACAGCGCACCACTGCACAATGCAAGGTCCATAAAGACATGGATGAGTGAGTTTGGGGAGAAGGAACTTGACTGGCCTGCACAGAGTCCTGACCTCAACCCAATAGGACACCTTTGGGATGAATTAGGGCAGAGACTGCGAGCCAGGCCTTCTCATCCAACATCAGTGCCCGACCTCACAAATGCGCTTTTGGAAGAAAGGTCAAACATTCCCATAGACACTCCTAAACCTTGTGGGCAGCCTTCCCAGAAGAGGTGAAGCTGTTATAGCTGCAAAGGGTGGGCCAACTCAATATTGAACCCTACGGACTAAGACTGGGATGTCATTGAAGTTCATGTGGGTGTAAAGGCAGGAGTCACAATACTTTTGGTAATATAGCGCATTTATGTATGTAAGTATGTATATATCTATCTATCCATATATACAGTATATATCTATATGTGTATATATACTGCATACACACTATCTCACAAAAGTGAAAACACCTCTTACATTTGTGTAAATATTTTATTCTATCTTTTCATGTGACAACACTGAAGAAATGACACTTTGCTACAATGTAAAGTAGTGAGTGTACAGCTTGTATAACAGTGTAAATTTGCTGTCCCCTCAAAATAACTCAAACACAGCTATTAATGTCTAAACCAAGGGCAACAAAAGTGAGTACACCCCTAAGTGAAAATATCCAAATTAGGCCCAATTGGCCATTTCCCCTCCCTGGTGTCATGTGACTCATTAGTGTTACAAGGTCTCAGGTGTGAATGGGGAGCAGGTGTGTTAAATTTGGTGTTATCGCTTTCACTCTCTCATACTGGTCACTGAAAGTTCAACATGGCACCTCATGGCAAAGAACTCTCTGAGGATCTGAAAAAAGGAATTGTTGCTCTACATAAAGATGGCCTAGGCTATAAGAAGATTGCCAAGACCCTGAAACTGAGCTGCAGAACGGTGGCCACGACCATACAGTGGTATAACAGGACGGGTTCCACTCAGAACAGCGCCTCGCCATGGTCGGCCAAAGAAGATGAGTGCAGTGCTCAGCGTCATATCCAGAGGTTGTATTTGGGAAATAGACGTATGAGTGCTGCCAGCATTGCTGCAGAGGTTGAAGGGGTGGGGGGTCAGCCTGTCAGTGCTCAGACCATACGCCGCACACTGCATCAAATTAGTCTGCATGGCTGTCATCCCAGAAGGAAGTCTCTTCTAAAGATGATGCACAAGAAAGCCTGCAAACAGTTTGCTGAAGACAAGCGGACTAAGGACATGGATTACTGGAACCATGCCCTGTTGTCTGATGAGACCAAGATAAATGTATTTGGTTCACATGGTGCCAAGTGTGTGTGGCGGCAACCAGGTGAGGAGTACAAAGACAAGTGTGTCTTGCCTACAGTCAAGCATGGTAGTGGGAGTGTCATGGTCTGGGGCTGCATGAGTGCTGCCGGCACTGGAGAGCTACAGTTCATTGATGGAACCATGAATGCCAACATGTACTGTGACATACTGAAGCAGAGCATGATCCCCCTCCCTTCGGAGACTGGGCTGCAGGGCAGTATTCCAACATGATAACCACCCCAAACACACCTCCAAGATGGCCACTGCATTGCCAAAGAAGCTGAGGGTAAAGGTGATGGACTGGCCAAGCATCTCCAGACCTAAACCCTATTGAGCATCTGTGGGCATACTCAGATGGAAGGTGGAGGAGTGCAAAGTCTCTAACATCCACCAGCTCCGTGATGTCGTCATGGAGGAGGGAAAGAGGACTCCAGTGGCAACCTGTGAAGCTCTGGTGACCTCCATGCCCAAGAGGGTTAAGGCAGTGCTGGAAAATAATGGTGGCCACACAAAATATTGACACTTTGGGCCCAATTTGGACATTTTCACTTAGGGGTGTACTCACTTTTGTTGCCAGCGGTTTAGACATTAATGGCTGTGTGTTGAGTTATTTTGAGGGGACAGCAAATTTACACTGTTATACAAGCTGTACACTCACTACTTTACATTGTAGCAAAGTGTCATTTCTTCAGTGTTGTCACATGAAAAGATAGAATAAAATATTTACAAAAATGTGAGGGGTGTACTCACTTTTGTGAGATACTGTATATATATTGTGACAGCAGGCAGGTAAAATCCCCTGGTTGTGTCCAGGATGGCAGATATGTGTGTCCCAGATTCAGGCTCTATGCAAATTTGTACCACTAGGGGGAAGTGCTGAGAGTCTTTCAGGGGTAGAGGTAATGAGCCCAGCTGAATTAAGTTGGCTCATTAAGGCCTCTACAAAAACTCCCAGCATGCTTAAAGAGTTCCTCCATCCTGGAACCAGTTTTGTGCCTATTTAGTCTGAGGTGTGTGATATCTGTCTGTGCAGTAAGACAAAGCCTGTGTGGCAAACCTCTTTAACAGGTAGATAGGTGCTGGGGGCAGCACAAGGCTACACCTAGCTGATAGCCAGGGAACGTGTATGTGTAGTAAGTGGCCAAGTTAGCAAGGATTTATTTTCATGTTTCTTTTTATTTTACTGTTTTTGTCCATTCTATATAGTGTAAATAAATTGCACCTTTGTTTTTCACCTTCACTGCTGTTTGCTGTGCCTAATTTTTGTGTTTTGGGCAGGGCTTCTACCTAATGTCTGGTGAAAGCAGCCCGGGAAGTCAAGGCTGCAAGAGGCATCGAAAAAAATATTTGCTACCACTGCCATCAAGAGGGACATATTGCAGCAATTTGCCCAGTTGTGGATGAACCTATGCAATGTGACTTTCTAAGGGACAGACGTCAGGTGCTGTTTGCGACGGTTGCATGCACTGCCATTCGGGGAACTGAGAAACATTTATGAAAAATGTATATTAATGGTAAAAATGTTGTTGTGTTGCTGGATTCAGGTAGTCTGTTCACATTGATAAAAGCTGAATTAGTTACTACAGAGGTCTCTGGGAATAACAAGGTGGCTGTTATTTGTGTACATGGGGATATCAGAGAGTATCCTGTGACTATAGTATTTTTTGAGACCCCCAAAGGTAACCTATCTCATCACGTGGGGTTGGTGTCTCACTTACCCCATGATACCATTGTGGGGAGGGATTTTCCAAAATTCTGGGCACTCTGGGATTGTCCTGACCCCCCACTGTGGCCCCTTTAAACCAGGAAGGTGAATCCCAGAACTCCTCTGAGAGTGGTGAGGAATCTTCAGAATTCCCCTTGTCGGTGTCTGCAGGGGAGACTCGAGAAACTGGGGAGGAGCCAACATCTTCAGATGAAAACATGCCGTCTGTTGAGTTTTCGGATCTAGAGATTCACCGGCTCAGTCTGATTGCTTGGTTCCTGAGGTTGGAACAGCAGTCACCTTGCCGAAACCCCAAAAACAGGTGGTTAATGAGTTTGTGCTCCGCAACATTATCACCCCAGCTGAAAGGGTAAAACTAAAACCCTCTTGAATACCGAAGACCCAACGGGAGGCAATATGTGGGGAAATACAAAGAAAGTTTGAGTTTGGTGTGATAGAGGAGTCCCAGAGTGACTGATCCAGTCCGATCGTGTTAATGGCCAAGCCTGATAGGAGCTGGCGGTCTTGTAACAATTTTCGACAATTTAACCACATCGGTACCTGGCACGAAAATGCCCTTCCTGTCCAGGCCATTTTTCAGCTTTCAGCGTTATCACACTTTGAATGACAATTACTCAGTCATGCAACACGTTACCCATATAAAATTTGCGTCCTTTTTTTCACACACATAGAGCTTTCTTTTGGTGGTATTTAATCACTAGGAGGGGGTTTATTTTTTGTGCTATAAATAAAAAAAGATTGAAAATATTTTGAAAAAATGCCTTTTTCTTTGTTTCGGTCATAAAATTTTGCAAATTAGTAATTTTTCTTTGTAAATTTTGGCCAAAATTTATACTGCTACCTATCTTTGGTAAAAATAACCCAAATAAGTGTATATTATTTGGTCCTTGTGAAAGTTATAGAGTCTACAAGCTATGGTGCCAATCATTGAAAATTGATCAGATCTGATCACACCTGATATACTGACAGCCTATCTCATTTCTTGAGACCCTAACAAGCCAGGAAAGTAAAATTACCCCCCAAATGACCCCTTTTTGGAAAGTAGACATTCCAAGGTATTTAGTAAGAGGCATGGTGAATTTTTTGAAGCTGTAATGT
>BLSH010216281.1:14220-29646 GCA_018402905.1 Glandirana rugosa | reverse complement strand
CATTTTTACAGGAGCAGTGGTTTTAATGATTCTTAAAGTGAAACAAGAAAAATGAAAAATACCTACAAATATAGTGCGGGGGGGTGTTCCCTTAGTCTGCCTGTAAAGTGCTGTATCTGTAGCATATAGTATATATACAATGGATTTGAAAAGTATACACACCCCTGTTAAAATTTCAGATTTCTATGATGTAAAAATATGAGACAAAGATAAATAATTTCAGAACTTTTTCCACCTTTAATGTGACCTATAAACTGTACAACTCAGTTGAACAACATGAAATATTTTAGGTGGAGGGAAGTAAAAATAAAAAACTAAAATAATATGGTTTCATAAGTATGCACACCCTTAGACTAATACTTTGTTGAAGAACCTTTTGATTTTATTACAGAACTCAGCCTTTTGGGTATAAGTTTATCAGTATGGCACATCTTCTTTGCAAAAACACTCCAAATCTGTGAGGTTGCGAGGGCATCTCCTGTGCACAGCCCTCTTCAGATCACCCCACAGATTTTCAATTGGATTCAGGTCTCAGCTCTGGCTGGACCATTCCAAAACTTTAATCATCTTCTGATGAAGCCATTGCTTTGTTGATTTGGATGTATGCTTTGGGTCTTTGTTATGCTGAAAGATGAAGTTCCTCTTCATGTTCAGCTTTCTAGCAGAAGCCTTAATGCTTTGTGCCAATATTGACTGGTATTTGGAACCGTTCAGAATTCCCTCTACCTTGACTAAGGTCCCTGGTCCAGCTGAATAAACACAACCCCAAAACATGATGCTGCCACCACCATGCTTCTCGTGGGTATGGTGTTCTTTTGGTGATGTGCAGTGTTGTTTTTGCACCAAACATATCTTTTGAAATTATGACCAAAAAGTTCAACCTTGGTTTCATCAGACCATAGCACATTTCCCCACATGCTTTTGGGAGACTTCAGATGTGTTTTTGCAAAATTTAGCCTGGCTTAGATGTTTTTCTTTGTGAGAAAAGGCTTTCCTCTTGCCACTCTACCCCAAAGCCCAGACATACTGTATGAAGAATACGGGAGATTGTTGTCACATGTACCACACAGCCAGTACTTGCCAGATATTCCTGCAGCTCCTTTATTGTTGCTGTAAACCTCTTGGCAGACTCCCTGACCTGTTTTCTTCTCGTCTTTTCATCAATTTTGGAGGGACGTCCAGTCTTTGGTAATGTCACTGTTGTGCCATATTTTCTCCACTTGATGATGACTGTCTTCACTGTGTTTCATGGTATATCTAATGCCTTGGAAATTATTTTGTACCCACCTTCTGACTGATACCTTTAAACAATGAGCTTTGGAAGCTCTCTGCGGACCATGGCTTTTGCTGTAGAATGTGACTAAGAAAATGTCAGGAAAGACCTACTAGAACAGCTGAACTTTATTTGAGGTTAATCAGAGGCACTTTAAATGATAGAAGGTGTGTACTGACTCCTATTTAACATGAGTTTGAATGTGATTGCTTAATTCTGAACACAGCTACATCCCCAGTTATAAGAAGGTGTGCACACTTTTACAAACACATTATTTTAGTTTTTTTTATTTTTACTTCCCCCCTAAAAGATTTCTGTTTGTTTTTTAATTGAGTTGTACAGTTTATAGGTCACATTAAATGTGGAAAAAATTCAGAAATTATTTATCTTTATCTAATTTTTTTACATCGCAGGAACCTGACATTTTAACAGGGGTGTGTAGACGTTTTATATCCACTGTAACATGCTGCAGCAAAAAATTACATTTCTAAAGAAAAAAAATTAGTCAAATCCCATTTAAAATTACTCGCAGTTACAGTTTCCGGCACCCGGCTATTGAAAGAATAAAACGGGTCTGGCATGCTTTTTGAGGTTAACCCCACATTAAAAAAAAGTCGTGGGGTCCTCACAAAATCCATACCAGCCCCCCCTCTAAACCATACCAGGACACATGCCCTCAACATGGGGGGTGGTTATGGGGTCTGCGGGTGGGGGGCTTATCGGAATATGGAATAACAAGAGGGCCCCCAGATCCCCCCCACACATGTGAATGAGTATCGGGTACATAGTACCCCTACCCATTCAACAAAAAGTTATAAAAACAGGAGACAAGTTTTTGACAAATCCTTTATTTAAAAATAAAAAAATAGTGTCCCTTGATTTAAATCCATCATCAATCACGCCGCCTGCCACACTGCCTCACCGCCAACCCAAAAAAAAACATAAAAAACAACTCTTTGCCTTCTGGGATGGCTGGCTGCTGTATGCCTCCTCCTCACTGACAGTTATTATATAGGAAAGGGCGAGGCCACCTGGCAATGTCACCCGGTGGCCCCGTCCCCTTGTGACATCACTGACTCAGCATGCACTGGTCCATTACATCTCCTATTTTTATTTTTTTATATATTTTTTTTGATCAATGGGTAGGGGTACTATGTACCCAATACTCATTCCAATGGAGGGCCAGGATTTGGGGACCCCATTGTTAAAGGGGGCTTACAGATTCTGATAAGCTCCCACCCGCAAATCCCCATGACCAACAGCCACAGTTGTGGGTATGAGACCCTTGTCCCCATCAACGTGGTGCCCCCTGTCCCAAAGCACCCACCCCCCATATTGAGAGCATGTGGCCTGGTATGGTTCAGGAGGGGGGCACTTGCTCATCCCCCTTTTCCAGACCTGCTAGGCCGCATGCCCAGATAAGGGTCTGGTATGGATTTTGGGGGGACCCCATACCGTTTCTTTTTTTAATTTTGATGTGGTGTTCCCCTTCAAATCCATACCAAACCCAAAGGGCCTAGTATGGACTTGGGGGGACCCCATGCCATTTTTTTTTTACCTAGCACTTTTTTTATTCAGCTGTCAGTGGGGAAACCAGTTGACAGCTGATGACTTATTGGTTGTTAAGGATGCTGCGGCCGGCTTCCTAGCCTCACTCCTTAACAAATAACTTACATTGATCCCTGATTGGGCAAAGCTTTTTTCTTAGACATAGTCTTAGACATGACCCCCTCCATATGGGACTCTTGACTAACTCTGATTTCCCATAACAGTGATTCAAGACACCTGCGTATTGTGGGTAGGAAACAGATTTGATTTCCTTGTTTGGCTCATATATAAATATCAGTGGCCACAACAACAACCACCCATCCCCCTCGAGCGGCACCACTCCCCCGATTGGCACCTCCGAGAGGCACCCACCCCCCAAATGGCACCTTGGATTGGCACCCTCCCCCCTGAGTGGCCCCTCTGAGTGGCACCCCCGAGCCCATCCCATTTTGAAGCCTATTCAAGCCTCTGGCTCTAATCTGTGCTTCAGGAAAACATCAAGCGTGCCCTCATTGGATGGGCCGTCCCTGATAAATTCCCAGGACCAATATTTTGGTGGCCTCCTAGGTGGTGCTGAGGATCCAGATTCCACTGGCTGGTGTGCAGATAATGGCAACTTCATATGCTTTTAGGATTATGGCTACTTCCTTCTTTACTGTTGCCGTTTGCTGTTGTTTGCGATTGCTGTTGCTATTGCATTGTAGAGATGTGAACTGATACCTATGAGACCCCTGAAGAAGGAACTATATGTCTCTGAAATGCATGGGGGAATTGGAATGCATCATACAAGTTTTCATCATAATGATATTGTAAGTTGTAATTACTTTTAGGCAAAAATGAGCTGTATTACTGTTTTTATCACACTTTATTTTGTACTATAATAAAGAGTGACAATATATATTTTAAGTAAATGTGCTATATATTGCCTTTAAGGTCAGGGGGAAAGAAACCAAGAGGGAGAGAGAGAAAAAAGTGGGGAGGAGGGGGAGTAGAATGGGCAGAGGGCAGAGGAACAGGGGTGAGGGGTGATGCCCATCTTTTCTGATTTCAACACATCAACTTCATAGACTCATAGACAACATGTTTACTTGCTGCCAAATATATCAAACCCACTTACCAAACTTTGTTCTTAAGTTGAATTTGTATCTTCAGCCAAAAAAAATATTTTTATGTTTTGGAAAGCATAGGGAAGGGTTACATGGCCATGCAGTGATGCGGGATTGCTGACAGGTCTGCTGGGCAGTAGGTGGCAGCATGTGGTGAGCAGCAAGATCACCAACCAGTAGTTTCTGGGACCAGCGTGATGCCACGCTGCTTCCATCCATAAGTATGAGTTGTATGTAAATCATATGTATGTAACGCAGGGACTGCCTGTATTTGTGTTATTCTAGTGATACTGTTCTGCCTATCTTGTTAGTTTGTATGCTGTAAATAGATTTACCAGATAAAAATATTAGAACGTTTCTTTAAGAACAATAGAAATGCTAAACATGTATATAGTTATCAAATTAAAGCATGTTCTTTGTGAAATATTGCGAGGGACACAGGACAGTAAAGAAAGTACTTAGCAAACATGTAAACAATTACACCTCTCATTTCCCACATAATTACAAATGTTTTACAACAGATCTTACCTTCTTTAAAGCATCAATCATTACAAGAAAATTGACCATTTCCTACCTTTGAATTCTGAGACTGTTATCCATTATATTGCCTTTTTGATTGGGAGAGAAATTACCTTAACTCCAAAAACTGAAGATGTTTGCAAATTAAAAACATTTGTTAAAATTAGATAGCAAAGCTAACTGTAGCACAAATATTAAGCTTAACGTAATATGGAATGCTGCATATTCATGGTTATAAAGAGTGGTGTGTGTATGTTGTTGCAATGACTGTTGCTGGTTTTTTAACCAGGGCTACAAATTTTATAAAGTCTTTACATAAAATAACTGAAGCATAAAAGAAAATACAAGGAAAGTAAAATATGGCAATAACACAATCTATTCACAATATGATGTTTTCAAATAATAAAACTACCATTAAAAAGGGAAAATCAGAACCAATCATACTGGTAAAATATAGTGTTATGTGTAGTATAATTTATGGTATATACTATATGCATGTGTACATGTATTAGCATCTTATGTGTAATAAACTATGGATTAACAGAAACTGTCAAAAGTATTTGATAATTAACAAGAGTTAAAAATGTCCACTCAATCAAGCTTGAGCTACTGGTAGAAGGAAACTTCAATAAAAAAAATACTTAGTATTAGACCACAGATTAGACCAAATGTGGGTAAAATAATATTGTGGCAAATTAGGTGTTGAAACAAAGTCTCAGATATTGTAAGAGTATAAATTATAAATGAAAACTACATATAAAGAGAGATGTCTCTATTCTCTAATGCAGGGATAGGCAATTAGCGGACCTCCAGATGTTGCAGAACTACAAATCCCATGAGGCATAGCAAGACTCTGATAGCCCCAAGCATGACACCCAGTGGCAGAGGCATGATGGGACTTGTAGTTTTGCAACAGCTGGAGCTCCACTAATTGCTTATCCCTGCTCTATATGAATAAAATACCAATATCCACACGTTTGAGTCCTGACTACTTTACTTTTCTAATGGATGTCTTCCCTGAGAATACCCGAAGTGCTGAGTCTGCCATATTCCCAGTTCTCAATTCCACCCACCACTCATCTTCCAGGTTGAAAGATGCCTGTTATTATTCAATCCATTTCCTACGAGCCCCCTGTCATAGGGTTGCCCTGGGAGGGCACAGGAGGATGCTGCTTAGTAAATTCAAGTTCAGTAAATAAAACCTTTCTGACAAAAAAGTCCTACCCCCTTTATTCACCCCTACATTCATATCAGCAATGCTTGAGGTGATTGTAGCCGTATTAGTGAAATTGCGAAAATTGAGTACTGTCCATGATACTTTTTTTATTTGCACTAACATACAATTTTTCAGGACAAGCTTTCGGGGTGTGTCCCCTTCTGCTTGGACCTTGAAGAAGGGGACACACCCTGAAAGCTTGTCCTGAAAAATTGTATGTTAGTGCAAATAAAATGTACCACGGATAGTACTCAATTTCCTGTATCAACAATGAGATGATTTTAGATAACCTCATTAACAAATGTGAAAAACTGCTTTACAGTAGCTAAAAACAGTATAAATACTTTCCAATAGAAGGATTAGCCAAATATACCTGGTTTCAGATTGAGGTAAGTTCAGTGAATATTACAGAAGTTTGAATGCCAAATCCTATTGAAGTCAAAGGGAGCCAAAAGTTAAAAAACAGTTCTGGACATTATGTTGGCTAAAAGACAAGGGATGGTCAAACAAATGATAGGGAGGGAGGAGAGATGCTGGATATTGGCCTGGTAAAGATCAAAGCAGAAACAATGCAAGGCCCCTTTCACACTGGGGCACTTTACAGGTGCTATTTAGCTAAAAATAGCGCCTGTAAAGCACCTCTATATTAAACACAGTGTGTCTTTTCACACTGGGGTGGCTCAGGGTGGCGCGTTTGCAGGAGATGAAACAAGCTCCTGCAAGCAGCATCTCTGGGGCGTTAGAGAAGCGATGTATACACCTTTCCTCCACCACCCCTGCCATTGGAATGAATGGGCAGCGCTTCTGAAGTGGCTGTACACTGCTCCGGAAACACCAAGCGCTGGCACTTTTAACCCCTTTTTAATCCCTTCTTAGGGGTTAAAAGTGCCCACTACCGCCGGAATAGCAGCGCCAAAGTGCCGTTATTACAGTGGTAAAGCGCCACTGACGTTTGGGCGGCCATATTGTGAAAGGGGCTTAAGACCTTATGTACACAGCAGCTGATAAATGGACATTTTTGGAGCAGTTTGGTGTTTTTTTCTGCAGCCCTTGAACTCTCCTCTATGTTATCTCATCTGTACATGTACACTTGGTTGTTTATAGGAGTTTAGAGGCTGTTGAGTTTACTGGCATTTTTTTTGAGAGCAGATAAATCATGTTCATGACTGTAATTTACTGGCATTTCAAATGACAAAAGCTTGTAACTGCTTGTAAAAGCTGTAACCTGAGTTTATGCATGTGTTCGTTTATAAACATTTTTAAAGAGGAACATGTAAGATATGCAAAAAACATGATTTTCCCAACACGCTGTTGCCTGCAAGTGGGGGAAGAGGGCGAGACAGAGACGGACAGACAGACAGAGACAGGCAGACAGACAGACAGAGAGAGACAGAGACAGACAGGGACAGAAACAGACAGACAGAGAGAGAGACAGACACACACAAAGAGAGAGACAGACCAAGAGAGAGACAGACACAGACCGAGAAAGAGAGAGACAAAGACAGAGAGAGAAACCAAGAGAGACATAAAGAGAGAGAGACAGACATATCAAGTAAGAGAGACAGACAGAGAGAGAAAGAGACAGAGAGAGACAGACAGACAGACAGACAGACAGAAAGCGAGAGACAGACAGAGAGAGAGAAACAAACAGACATAGAGATAGCGAGAGACAGACAGAGAGAGACACAGACAGAGAAAGACAGACAGAGATAGAGACAAACAGAGAGAGGGAGGAACAGACAGACATAGAGAGAGAGAGACAGACCGAGAAAGACAACCAGAGAGAGAGAGACAGAGAAACATACAGAGTGAGAGAGAGAGACAGACAGAGAGAGTGACGGAGAAGCGGACAGAGAGAAAGAGGAATACAGAGAGAGAGAGAGAAGCAGACAGGCAGAGAAAGAGACAGACGGAGAGAGAGAGACAGAGAAGCAGACAGGCAGAGAGAGAGACAGACAGAGAGAGAGAGACAGAGAAGCAGACAGGCAGAGAGAGAGACAGACAGAGAGAGAGAGACAGACAGACAGAGAGACAGAGAGAGACAGACAGAACGATAGAAAGAGACAGACAGAGAGACGGAGAAAGAGAGACAAAGAGACAGAGAAAGAGAGAGACAGAGAGAGAGAGAGACAGACAGTGAGAGAATCCATAGTTAAAGCACACTTCTCTCTCATCTCTCACAGAATGGCTGAAATAGTTAATAATGTACTTGTTTTTCATGCATTGTGGGGATTTAGGAGGATCTCCTGAAGCTATCTTTAAAAAAATGCTTCTAACCTCAAATGCTCATAACTCATAAACTCATACACTCATATGACTCATAAACTCAGTATGTAAAAGCTGTACAACGGACGTTTTCACTGCCAGTTATCAGCTGTTGGTTTCCAGCATTCAGAAGAGGTTTTCAACTGCCCTGTGTACAAGAGGTCTAAAAATTATATTTTGCAGGGAGCATCAATTTTAATAATGTGTAAAGTGAGAAATGTAACATGCAAAATTTCTTTAATTTACCTGCCTGGGGGAGCCCTTTAAGCTGCCTTTGACATAGTGTATTTGAATGATGTATACAACCTTCTACAGCAAAACTTACATTTACAAAAGCAAAACAAACTGTTTAAATTGCCAACAATTGACAGATTCAGTTGCTTTACTTCTGTTTATAAACAAACAGCTGGGGACTCTCTTCATGCATACCTGACTCTTATCCCTGGAAATGGGAGTATCCGGCCTTGGGCAACCTACCTGGCAAAGCATCTTGTCCCTATAATGTTGATGAGGACAAAGGCCTATAACCTTGGGCCAGTGGTCTGTGGGCAGGAGCCTATTGGTATTTGAGCGTCCCCCTTAACAATAAGATGTTGCCTCCTTATGTGATTGAATAGGGGGTACATAGTAGTTAACAAAAGGAAGCAGTAATTAAAATCATACACAGTTTTGGACCTTCAATAAAAAAATAACCCACAAAAAGTCTCACAATGTACATTTACCTTCAACGCTGGCATCAGCGATGTAAATGCATGTCAACCATAATGACTATGGACATGATCATATTTGGTTATTGACATCTTGGGAATCCCCAGACAAAAATTTGGATGAGTAAATTTTGGTCCAAACCTGTGTTTAGATTTATCAGGAGCTCATCCTTATCCAATACATATACATTATTGAGAATAATTGTCTTTTAGGTACCAGCTTTATTTAAAAATGTAGATAAAATATGCAGCAAAATCCTATTCTACTAGTAAAGATTTCAAGTTGATCTAAATCTGCATCATAGTGGGTAATTTTAAGTGATAAAGTGTATGTATGCACAGCATTTGTTTCACCTGTTTTACCTAAGGTGGAATAGATACCATTCATGTGTACAGTAGTTAATTCATTTTTGCAAGCCAAGACCTTACACTGTGCTGCACATGCTCAGCTCAGTGTACATTTAAAAGAACGTTGCTGGCAGGGAAAAAATGAGATTTTATTGTAGAAGATGCAGTACATATAGAGTCTCTTCTGCAATAAAAGACTACCTGCTAGCAATTGCTTTCAAATCAGCCTTTAGTTCCACTTTAACATGCCCCATTAGCACAGATATGAAGGCATATCTCCCAGCTAAGTTCATAAGCACAGAAAAAGCTGTCAATTTTTACAAATATTTCTACTCTGGTAGCCGTGGTTTCCAAATCATCACTGATCACACTCTACAAGCATTAAATTAATACTAGTGTTCTCATCAAGCCACAAGGTAAATTAAGGGCACAGTTTGAATCTATGAATGCGTTCATTTAAACATTGGTTGAACATAGTGAATTCCTCTTCTACAGTGTCACTGGAAATCTGCACAGCTTTCATGTTTGTTTAAACCTTGGATCTAAATTTTGTTTCACAGAAGACCATAATGCATGGCTTTATTCATCAGTTGTAAGGGCCTCTGCTTGAAAGCCAATATGGCAGCTTCATTTTAGGCTACTAATATTTTTTTTCCCACTGAGAAACACAGATCTATTGCTGAGATCATTTTTGATATAAACCTCTTCATCTATTTCAGTTTTGCAAGAGATTGACCTTTCATAGCTAGACAATTCCTTTTAAAATGTCTCATGGAGAGTTTCATGTAGTGGGTATGCTGAATGGAAATACATAAAGATGCTGGGGTTATTTTACTAAAGTAAACAAACAAAAGCAAAGATAAATCATTATGGTAAACTGGCATAGCAGGCCCACATACATGCATAGATGTAGGTGAGCACAGTGATTATGATACCTTCAGCTGTCTAGCTGATTGTACACTAATGACCAATGCATACTGTGCAATAGTTTGGCATAGGTAGTGCTGCCAAGCAGGGGACCCTGAATTTAACTAGTTCCTTACCAAACAGTGCAGAGGCCACCAGTCACTCAAGCAACAGTCCATTCACTCTGGCTCCAAATGAACAGTCTAGGGCAGCGGTAGGGAACCTGTGGCTCTCCAGCTGTTGTAGAACTACATTTCCCATGAGACATTGCAAGGCTGATGGATACAATTACTACCAGAAGCATGATGGGGAATGTAGTTCTACAACAGCTGGAGAGCCGCAGGTTCCCTACCCCTGGTCTAGGGGATGTGTTTTTTTTTTCAAAAATATTTTTTTTTAATTGTATCATAAGGTACAGAGATATAAAATTTTTTAAACATTGAAGAAACAATATTAGTGCTTGCAATTTAGGGATATTAAGGCTTACAACATAAAAGTTTGGTTAAAGATACTCATCTAGAGTTTATATATGCAGGAAAAAAAAAAAGAAAAAATCCTATATACTTTAGAGAACCAGCTGTGCCAGTGGAGACGTGAAGGCCACCTCGCCCTGACACCCCAGGTGGGAGCAAAATGTGTCAAGGGTTTGCGACCTGTCCGTCTACCTAAGCACTGTAAGTTAAAATGATTTCTCAATAGCAAATTCTATTCAACTTAAACTAACTCTGATGAAGACCAGACTACCATTGGTAGACTAGTTAAGTATTCCAATTAGAACATACCGTGATAAAAAAAAAGTAGGTCTCGCCACTTACACGAATGGTCTGAAACATCCTATTACCTAGATGAGTAGATGAGATAGACCCGAGGAGCAAATGGTTAGAGTCCTCACTGAACCTGGAGAGAAAGGGATGTGGGAATATTGGAGGTAGAGGGTCAGAAGTAATCTGTTTCTCCAGTTAATTAGTCTCTAAATGCAAGTCATTATATAAGAGATTTCCCCAAGAGAAATCTATATAACTCAAATAGGTAACAACAAGCAACACAAAATGGAATAACTAGATTTCCAAAATTTAAGGTGTCAAGCCCAAAATTTGAGTAGAGAGAAGACATGCAAAGAAAGAATAGGGAGAGGGGTAGCTAGAAACTTGAGTAGAAAGAGGGAGGGATCTGAGTGAATATAGGTGTTTGTAGATGTCCTCACGGAAATTCTGTGGGTGGTCTAGAGAAGGTATATGGGTCTCTCTAGATGGAAACCCCATGGTAGAGTGCCCACGGTTCCCAAATCCTTTCAAACTTTTTGGACGTATTAAGAATGCTGCTTGATATCTTCTCCTGGGCCATAATCCCAGAGATTTTTTGTTTGGTCTGTCGGAATGAAACTGAGGAGGATTTCCAATTACGTGCTATCATTATTTTGGCTCCTAATAGAATAAAGGAAATTAAGGACCGTGAACTTCTAGGAACCTCAGGAACTCTCTGATTGAGTAGAACCCTTAATGGATGCTTCATTAAAGAGATTCCTGTAACACAGCCCCTGAAGCACAGTGGGGATATCTTCGTAAAATGTTTTGAGAGATCAGTGGGGACTAGATACCAGCGGGATATGACCTTGAGGTTAGCTTCTATTAAAGCTACATTATGTATCCCCTTAGAAGAGCGTGAGAAGCATTGGTACCAAGTGTCCAGATCCCAGTCGAATACTAGATCTCGCTTCCAGCATAACGAATATGGCGTTTTCTCCTTAGGTTCAACCAGGGCTGCATTTATTCGGGAGATTCCTCCCCTCATGTCCTTCAGAGCACCACTATTCATATGGGGTTATAGTGAAGCGGTCAGGCTTAGTAGTCCAAATAGAGTTTAGGAAATGAGAAAGTTGCTGATAACGGAATCTCTCTGTGGGGGGCATTTTAATTTTATTAATGCAGTGTTGTAGACTGATGGGGCCACTCAAATTAAAGAAGTGTCTCCAGTCTATAGAGCCTCTTGTTCAACCACCATTAAAAGGCTTGTATGTCTAGTCCTGGGGGAAAGAGGGGGTTATGGAAGATACATGAATGGGGGTGCCAAGGGGAGGCTATTTTGCGAGATTCGCATAGCTGGATTGAGTGTGACAATGTTGGGGATAGGATAGGTGGCCAGGAATTAGGGGGGCTCCAGTCAAAAAGTCTAGCATGTTATTGGGGGCTGCCTGCCTCTCCGTGTCTACCCAATCAGGTTTAGAACCTGTAAGGTAGATAGTTGATATTTGGGTTACTTGAACCGCCTGATAATATCACCATAGGTCCGGTAACCCCAGTTCCCCCCTCCGTCTGGGTCTAGTTAGGGCGTGTTTGGACAAACGGTGTCCCGTTTTCCCCCAAGTGACATGTGTAATTGAGGCTTGTAGTGTAGACAACTGCGTTCTATAAATTGGGATGGGAAGGGAGTGGAAAAGGTACAGGATGCGTGGCAACAGCGTAATTTTAATCACATTCTCCCTTCCCATCTATGATATTTTGTGTAAGATCTGTGAGTAATTTTTTTATATAAGGGCGGATAATTGTATTTATAAAGAATGTCTATTGTGGCCGTGAGGTGAATACCTAGATAGGGTATGGAAGCGTCGCTCCAAGCAAAGGGAAAATTACTCTTCATACTCTTCACTAAAGGTGAGGGGGTTGACACGTTCAGGGTTACAGATTTGTATATGTTAATGTGAAGGCCGGAAACCTGACCAAAGGCGCAAAGAAGATGGGTGATGTTGGGGGTCGAAATGAGTGGGGAAGTCACAAAGAGCAGGACATTATCCACAAATAATGCACATTTATGCCTTCTCTATTGGGAAAGGGTCTGACTAACTACTTTACATTATATCAAATTGTAATTTCTTCAGTGTTGTCACATGAAAAGATATAATAAAATATTTACAAAAATGTGAGGGGTGTACTCACTTTTGTTAGATACTGTATAAACAATAAAATCAATACAATAAAAAAATCACATTTTGAAAAATATTAAAATGCTAAGATAAAAAACATATATATTATACACACCCTAAAAATGGGCTTGCAAAATGATTTAATTGTAGAGTTAAAATAAAATAAAAGGGCACAGGGACCTCCAGACATCAACCATTATTTATAAATGAATTGACGTCCCAATCAATGTTTAACCCATGAGGTCTGTAAGACTTGAGCCAAATAATCCATCTCGTCTCAAGCCTTGAGATCTCCCGCCTCACATAGCTATCCCTCCAGTGTGGATGGAATTGGTCTATGGCTAGAAAGGAGATACCCTTCAGATTCCTGCCATAATGAGTATAAAAAATGCCTAGAAAGGCTGTGCATAGGAAAGCCTTTCTTAATGTTGGCTATGTGTTCTTTCATCCGCACTTGAAAAGTACGGACTGTTTGACCCACATATTGATACCTGCACGGACAGGACAAAATATACACTACATTCTGGGAGAAACAAGTGAGAAAAGGATGGATATCATAAACCTTCTCATTAGCATAAGATCGGAAGGTCGTATATTTTCTATCCCTGAGGGAATTGTTCCGACAGACCACACACTTCTGACAGGGATAGAAACACTTCATCTGATGGAAAAAGGAACATTTCTTGGGGGGGTCTATTACATTTGGGGCAACCTGCAAAATTATCAAAAAATGAAAAGAATGAAAAAATACATCAGTGATTCTGAGGATTATAAATATAATACAGTGTTTAAGTGGCAGATTTAGTCTGCCCCTGAGGTGGCTCCAGTGGGTTTAGTGCCTTGTGGTTCTGGGGCCACTTGAAGACCATGCCCGCCCCCTACTACAGCTTCTTCTTGTAGGGCTAAACCTCCTCTGGAGTCTCAAGGGGCTGGTTCCTCTGGCCCTCACGCTGGTAGATGTGGGGGGATGGCAGAGGCAGATATTTTGGTCGGGGTTGGAGGGGTGGGGGGTCCCACCTCAAGTGGAACCGGTTGGAACTTAGAATAGATTTGCTCCTTTGAATAACTAGTAGGGTGATAGGGGTGGTGATAGATACATTGTACAAGGTCCCCAAAGTTACCCTTCCCAGGAATCCTATGGTTAACCCCCACAGAATCCTCCTTTGTATTATAATGAGCGACCCCTATGACTCCCGGTTGGGACAACAGAGGTCAAAGGTCAGGTAATGGTGAAGACTATTATCTTGAGTCCAATCAGCACCTTCCCAAAACAGTTTTTACCCAGGGGACAAAACACCTCCAAAAGAATTTTAGATCCAAACAAGGAACCCGAGGGGGGAGGAGGGAAAACAGGACACAAAAGAAGGCGAACTTAGCTGATGGAGGCCTGTTCAACTTAAGTAAGGGGGGGAGTTATCAGCTTAGGAGAGATACGCTTGGCTTAATCAAGGGCTTAAGTCCGCAAGCTAAATGTCCAGAGGTATTTAATAACTAACCCCTCATGTAATATTCTGGCTAATTCAGATGGTTTCAAGCACTCCTCATTGGCTAACACTTCCCTGTTCAACCCCCCTGGTATTACGGCACCTTCTCTGATGGTATTTAGGGATTTGGTGCACAAGGATCTTGAAAATGTCAAAATTCAAAAATCAGGTATGGACCCATTTTTTAAGAAAGGTTCAGATACTCTTAACAATAGGGATGATATTGTGGTCTGCCCTGCTGACAAGGGGGCGGAATTGTTACCCTAGATAGTGAGGCCTATTTGGGTGAACTGAATAGGATTGTATCTGATAGGGATTAGTGTTGAGCGAAATAGGACTGTAAAGTTCGGGTCCGTACCGAGCTTTGGGGTGTCCGGGACCCGGACCTGAACCCGGACTTTTCAAAAAAAGTCCGGGTTCGGGTCCGGGGTTCTGGTACTTTTACTAAAAGTTCTGAAAATTTTCTGTAAAAAAGTCCAGGAAAGTCCTAGAGGTCTGCAAAAGGAAGGAAAATGGGGGTAAGGGTGGGACAAGTGCCCTACAAAGAAATGGGGAAAGGGAAATAACTTAAAATATTTAAAAAAAAATAAAAACATAAAAAAATCAAAAATGTAGGTGGATGTGGACCATCTTCAAACTGTATCTGAAAAGTATTACTTAACGGTAGAAGCCATATTACTGTTCTAAAATCATCTTCAAACTGTGTTAAAAAAGTATAAATAAGCCGGGAGAACCCATATCACTGTTCTGCAAACATCTGGAAACTGTGTTTAACACTTTAACTAAAACCGGGAGAAACCATACTACTGTTCTGCAAACATCTGGAAACTGTGTGTAACACTTTAAATAAAACCGGGAGAAACCATACTACTGTTCTGCAAACATCTGGAAACTGTGTGTAACACTTTAATTAAAACCGGGACAAACAGAACTACTGTTCTGCAAACATCTGGAAACTGTGTGTGAAACTGAGGCATAGAGAAGAACAGGGATATGGTTTCACTGTTCTAAAATCATTTAAAAACTCTATGTGAAACTATAGCAGAGCGAAACCATATCCCTGTTCTTCTCTATGCTACAGTTTCACACACAGTTTCCAGATGTTTGCAGAACAGTGTCAAAGGTCTACAAACG
>BLSH010216263.1:56961-73546 GCA_018402905.1 Glandirana rugosa | reverse complement strand
AAAAAAAAAAAAAAAAAAAAAAAGGAACAAAATGATTCCTGCAGTTTTGCACAATAAGTGCAGCGGAATCCGGGTTAGGGGTAGGTAAAAGTCCTTAAGGCCGAACATCCAATTGACCCATCTAGAAGCTGAACATGCCCAGTGTTGATGAGAGGGCTAACGGTGCTTAGCCGGTCTTTGGTGCTGGGGTTGCTGGTGCGTGGAATCCGCGTTGCCAAGATCCATTGCAGAGTTGTCCCGTGGTTCTGGTATTATTCCCCATTCCTGTAACCTTTGCAATCCAGCTTGCATGGAGGAGATCACATGTTTGGTACCATTGTGAATAATGGAGATTTTTGAGGGAGTGATCCATTGATATTGGATATGATTGTTCCGAAGGGTCTTCGTGATAGTGTTGAGCTGTCTTCTGCGGCTGAGCGTATGCTGTGAGAGGTCTGCATAGATCAGGAGCTGGTTATATGGGTCTGGGAGGGATCCAAGAGCTTTTGCCTTTTGCATCAGTTGATCTTTGATGTGATAAAAATTAATTTGAAGTATCACATCTCTGGGGACTGAATCTGGGAGGAAGGCCGGTTTTGGGAGCCTGTGTATTTGGTCGATTACCAGTTCAATATTTTTGGTGTCCGGTAGGAGGGTTTTAATCAGGCCTCTGGCATATGAGGTCAGGTCCGTCGGCTGGATTGTTTCAGGGACTCCACGCAGCTTAACGTTGTTTCATCTGGACCCGTCCTCAATATCTGCTATTTTATCCATTAGTCATTTGGTGTCTTGGTTCTGGTCCTCCTGCGCATCAATAATATCATTGATTGTGTGCGTAATATCTCTGATGTTTGTCTCCATGTGTGTGACCTTGCGATCCAGTATATCCATATCCTGGTGTATTCTATGCATTTATAGATAACATGTCCGCTTGGATGGAACTTCTGAGGGACATTAACGTATCCTTAAGTGTGTTATCTAACACTGGTTGCCCCATGGTAGGGAAGGCCCCAATTGGGTCTGAAGCAATGGGCTGTTCAGGCGATGCAGGAATAAAATATGGCTAATGGCTTACCTCCTCGGTTGTTGCTATATTATCTAGGTGCATTTTTGCCTTCGCAGGACTTGTAGAAACTGGTGTGCCTGGCGGGGAGTACGAAGGATCGTTCCCTTCGTTCTGTGCTGTGTGACGATCGTTTCGCTCTGCCGCTGATTTCTGAGCCGCTCGTGGAGCCGATCCCGCTGAGACGCCATCTTGGCCGCGCCACAGCTGGTACATGTAGGCTGTCAGTTTGTTTGGCTGTCTCTCCTCTTTTCTCTTGAGTGACATTGTCCCATTAGGTTCAGGACGCGATCCCCGCTCGGACCGGGTAAAGTGCAGTGCTCTGGGTCGCTGAATGACGCTGGAAACAGGGTTCTTGGATGGAGCTCTCTCCTTAAGCAGCCGTCTAGCTTGCGCGCCTGCCACGCCCCCCAAGATTGTACATTTGTGGGTTTGGGGACCCATGTCTCTGAGGTATATATTCTGTCTGGACATATTTTAGCCATAGCATATATATTATGGTTTATCTCTATGGTTGACAATTATTATTTTTTTGTGGACTAGGTCTCTTATCACTTGCTGACCAGCGATGTACCCATACGTCTCTGGACTTTAAGAGGTTATACTGGATGATACCTGTAGTTGCAGGCATCATCCCGGTGCTGTTTTTAGAGCCAGTGGTCAGCTCTTTTGTAATAGCAATACTAGCGGCTGCTTTTGATTGGCTCTCAACTATGGTAACCCAGAAAGGGATGACCTGACATCATTTCCGGTTTACCGAATGTCAACGGCGCCCTTTTTAAAAATCAAAGGCATTAGAAAACACAGATCTTGGTGTGATCTAATGCTTTTAAGGGCAGAGAACCCCAGATCTTTCCATAAAGAGTACCTGTCAAAAAAATTTAAGTGACAGTGTACAAATTATAATAAGTAAAAAAATAATTTTAAAGTGCCCCCATCCCCCCGTGCTTGAGCGCAATGGCGGTCCCACATGTATGCAAACAGCAATTATCCCATACATGTATCATTGTGAACGCCAGACTTCCTTAAACTACATTTCTCTAAAACCGAGCTGGTAATATTACCCCCCGCCCATGCCCCTCTCAATGACTTTTCCATCAAAATCAACAATGCAACCATCAGTCCCTCCCCTCATGCCAGGGTACTAGGTGTAATCCTAGACTCTGACTTGTCCTTTCAGCCTCAAATCCAATCATTGTCAAAAGTTTGTAGAATTCACCTCCGTAGCATCTCTAAAATATGCCCTTTCTAACAAATGACACCAATAAGGTCCTCATTCACTCCCTTGTTATCTCTCACCTTGACTATTGCAACTCCCTCCTTATTGGCTTGCCTCTCCATAGGCTATCCCCTCTTCAGTCTATCATGAATGTTGCTATCAAACTTATCCACCTTACCAACCACTCAGTGTCTGCCACCCCTCTCCTCCAATCCCTACACTGACTCCCAATCTCCCAGCGAATTAAATTCAAAATACTAACCACAACATACAAAGACATTCACAACTCTGCCCTGAGCTACATCATCAATCTTGTCTCCAAATATCACCCATGTACGTCCTCCTGTGCATGAGCTGCCGGCGCACTCTGTGATCACCGAGTCAATGAGACTCGGCTGATCACAGATCGGAGTAAGGGGCCGATCCCGCTCCCTTTCCATGTGATCAGCTGTCAGCCAATGACAGCTGTTCGCATGATGCAAACAGAAGATCGGTAATTGACTTTTTTCCCCTCACGTTGACAGCGTGAGAAGAAAACAAAAGACGATCACCAGCTTCTGTCAGAGAGACATCGGTCCCGAACAGCTAGAGCCACTGCAGCCTCATCTGTGCCAACCAGTGCCCCCTGCCAGTGGCCACTAGTGCCTCCTACCAGTGCAAATCAGTGCTGCTTATTAGTGCCCATAAGTGCCGCCAATCAATACCCATCAGTGCTTCATCAATAGTGCCACCCATCAGTGCCGCCCATCAGTGCCACCTATCAGTGCCCATCAGTGCAGCCCACCAGTTCTGCATCATCAGTGCCACCTACCAGTGCCGCCTTATCAGTGCCCATCAGTTCAGCCTCATCAGTGAACATCAATAAAGGAGAAAAATTACCTGCTTGCAAAATTGTATAACAAACTATAAAACTGTTTTTTGTTTTTTGTTCTAAATTTATGGTCCTTTTTTCGTTTTTTTAGGAAAAAATCAAAAACCCAGCAGTGATTAAATACCAGCAAAAGAAAGCCCTATTTGTGTGAAAAAAAATTGTAAACATTTCATGTGGGTACAGTGATGTCATTCAAAAGAGTGGCAGTGCTGAAAGCTAAAAATTAGCCTAGGCAGGAAGGGGGACTAAGTGCCCATTAAGCAAGTGGTTAGTGCCATTTATCAGTGTTATTTTTGTCATTTGTAGGATTTTTTGCTTTCCCCACCTTTCCATATGCTCCCACATTATCCCCGGCAATGACAATATACCAGCGACGCTGGACTTGTGATTACTATACATGCTTTTAGTAAATTTGCAAAACATATATCATGGAACTGTATCATGTTGTCGTGACAAATTGTATTATATAATCATTTGTATTTATATTTACATTGAAACTGCTCTTGTATTTAAAGCGGAGTTTCACCCAAAAGTGGAACTTCCGCTCGTCGGATTCCTCCCCCCCTCAGGTGTCACATTTGGAACCTTTCGAGGGGAGGGGGGAGAGGATACCTGATGTCAGCAGCCCGGTTCGCTCCTCCCTCCCCCGTCGCTGGGCCAGTGAGAAAGCGCAGCGGCGGCTCGCGTATGCCCAGTAGGGGCCCGCGTGAAGCCGAAAGGCTCCACTGCCAGGTTCGTTTACCATCAATAGCGAAGATCGTTGGCGGTGCCGACATCGCTGGACTCCAGGACAGGTAAGTGTCCTAAAGTTAAAGTTCAGCAGCTACTGTATGTGTAGCTGCTGACTTTTAACTTTTAAAGGGGTGGCGGAGGACCTCCGCTTTAATTTCTCCTGAAGAAGCGTGAAACATGTAGGAAAAAGAAAGGGTGGTGAAAGTCCTGAACCAAGTATAACATTGTGTGTTATTTATATTGTTCATGCTACTGTTAGTGGCAGATTTCTTTATTTTATTATAATGATGTTTTGATACACGTATAAGTGGCATTAGTGCGCTATTTTTTCACTGTTTACAAATTTGTTAGGTTTAGATCACCATTTAATGGTGCACCTGTCCCAGGTTCACATTGATAATAATATATAAACAATTTGGCATAGCAGCGCTTCAGTATTTTATACACAAGTATAACATTGATATCTATTATATAAGGACAGTTGTGTGTACAATCCATACAGGGAGTTCTCCCTATCAATTAATGTTAAAGACGTTGTAAAGGCAGAAAGTTTTTATCTTAATGCATTCTATGCATTAAGATAAAAAACCTTCTGTGGCAGCAGCCCCCCTAATACTTACTTAAGCCCCATATAGATCCAGCGATGTTGCACGAGAGACTCGGCTGTCCGGGACTCCCCTCCTCATTGGCTGAGACAGCAGCGTGGCACCATGGGCTCCCACTGCTGTCAATCAAAATCAGAGAAAGGGGGCGGGGCCACATATCCATGTCTGAATGGACACAGGGAGCTGCAGCTCGTATTCACCCATAGCAAGATGCTTGCTGTGGGAGGCACTCAACAGGAGGGAAGGGCCAGGAGCACCGAAGAGGGACCCAGGAAGAGGAGGATCTGGGCTGCTCTGTGCAAAACCACTGCAACAGAGCAGGTAAGTATAACATGTTTATTATATTTAACATAAAATGCCTTAAAAAATGACTGCGCTACTGCCAAAGCATGTAATAACTACTGACACTACAATCTGACCAATTGTGCAACAAAAACCATATTAAATGTGCAAAGCAAGCAAAAAATGCAATGTGCAAATATGAACATAAACCATATAAATGTGAAAAGCAGGTATAAAAGCAACTCAATATAAACTCAAATGTATGAGGTAATGTTACCATATATAGATAATAAAAAAGTGCACAGTGCAACCAGTAGCCATTATGGGTGAATATTGAAAAGTCCACATATGAAAATTAAAACTGAGGATGTGAGGCAGCCACTGTGCATTCAAACAGTTTGAAGTAGGAAGGGTGAAAGTAGAAATCTACTCAGTAGGGATAAAGTTTAACCTCTGTCCACTAAAGCAGTCATCCGGGTCTGGGCAGCCGCCACCCAGAGGGGAGAGTAAACACTCTTACCGGAATGTGTGGACTCTATTGCCAGCGCAAAGAGTCAAACAAGCTAAGATGAAACCGGGTATTGATAATCTGAGGAATAGTCACTGGAGATCTGTCACCACAGTATACCACAACTTCCCACTACTGAGTTGAATCTTCGGCTGCACAGTTCATAAAAGAAAAGAGGCCTCCACATAGAGTAAAACCTTTATCCACAAGTTTAACTAAAAGGTAGAACACTTACATCAATTCACACGTTTACAGGCACATCAATAAAGGTTATGGCATGGTCAAATGGGAAATCCAAACAGCGCAATAGCAGGGAACAAGCACAATACGACCCATTTTTATACCTGCTTTGCACATTTATATGGTTTATGTTCATATTTGCATATTTGCATTTTTGTTCGCTTTGCACATTTATTATTTTTAACGAAAATAAAACTAGACTTTAGAATCACTAATTTTTTAGTATTATGTTTTGGTACTCAATAAAGATAATGTACTTTTAAGTGTGTTGTGATCCTTAGGGTGCCTATAACGTCCTTATCCAGTTTCCAATTGTTCCCATTGTCAAAGGGATGTGGTGCCCTGCATGTTATATATTTGGGCCTCTAAGTTACCACCCAGTAGATACCCTACACTTTTATATCAATATGACAATATGGCTGCTGTGAACCCATTGTTTTATAGAAAGGACTGGATTATTGATTCCTTCAAATTTTTGGCTCTTGTGACTGCTGAACAAGGCAAAGGCTAACTTACTGCATTATAATATGGGCTGTTCGTTCCTTATTTCTGGAGGTCAAAACCTTAGTAATTTGCAAATCCGGGGATTCGCCAAAACCTTGTGGCAGTGGCAAACCTTAAACTCATTCCTATAGACAACACCAATGTATTTATGATAGGTTACCTTTTAACTGAGAAAAAAGAAACCTGCCTGCATGTGACATTTTCATATTTGCCTTTGTAATGCAATTCTTTGCTGCCAATTGGATTTATAACTTAAACTTTTCTGAGATAATCTCATGAATTTAGTCTCTTTTTCTGCTAAAAAGAGAAATATAGCATGTGATTAAACTTGCCAGCAACCACCCACAATTAAAATGCTACCTTCAGGTAAAGCTATTTGCCAATAATTCATAATTGTCTGTATAAAGATATGAACTAATAACATCTTAAGCTTTTCCTACTTGATGCTTCTTCTAGCTGGTCAATTTTGTTCGCCGATTCACACAACTGAAGTTTTAATTCTGATAGCTTGCTACCAAGGTCTTCTTTTTCTTTGGTTAATTCCAATACCTGGTAAAATCCAGAGGTTGAAACAAAATGATAACAATGGTATCAATTTTAGTACTCAATAAAATACATGAAAAACTAACATGAAAGAGGTTGGCAAAGTAAAGTATATTTATTGGACATGCGTCTCTTTAAAAACCTGTGGTTACTGTATTATCCACCTTACTTTACACACATATCCAGAGAAACCCATGGTTTACTCCATTGCAAAATCAAACATGTTTATTATTTTTATAAAAAAAAAAAAACGAGACTTTACAATCGCTTTAAATTTATCCTACATATAAATACAAAGCCACTATTTAAGGTACACTCCAGTCAAACCTTACTCATTTCTTCTACCACAGAGGAACACTTGAAATAGATTTTAGATTACAGGAAATACAATAAAAAGTATTATATCTACAGCTCATGGTACATTGGGGTGACTCATTAGGGTGACTAGTAAGGGTAATTTCACACTGGGGCGGTGGGGGCGTAAGAGGTAAAGCGCAGCTAATTTTAGTGGCACTTTTCGCTGTTGAAACTGCGCTTTTTAGCCACTATTGGGGCACTTTTAACCCCCAAGAAGGGGTTAAAAAGGTGTTAAAAGCACCCGTGTTGCGGCGCTTCGGAAGCGCTGCCCATTCATTCCAATGAGCAGGGAGGTTTAGGAGCAGTGTATAAACCTAAAAAGGAGGGTCGCACACCCCTGGTATCATCCACAAGAGAAACTTTACCTGACACTGTTCAAACAGAACATGGTTCTGCCATGGTGTTCTGTCTGAGCAGTCTACCATAAAATTTCTTGTGGATGATACCAACAGTGTGTGACCTCCTTTTCAACTAGCACAAAATTGTATTATTCTCATAACTATAAGCAGATGTCCAGAGCAGCTCATTCCACCTTACATCAGATGTCAAGCACCCACCATTAAAAGTTAAGAGTTGTTTATCGTCCCTTACATCACAGTGCACCCCTTACCTTGTGCTGCTGCCAGGAAGAAGCTGGGGGCAGAGTTGTGAAGCAAAAAGTGCAGAGTCTGGGGGAGATCCATAGGAGGGCTGGAGTCAGCTGCTGGAGACTATTGAATGCTGAGACCAGAAGAGGCTGGGACAAGGGGGTGCTGCGGTTGCACAGAGGGGACCATCTGGCGGAGGAGTTCTGTCCTTCTTTCAGCCGACTGTTAACACAAAATGGAGACAAGGGGGGTGCCGCAGCTGCAGGAGAGGTACAAGGGCCACATGAAATGGCATGGCAGGCCGGATTCGGCCCACGGGCCTTGTCTTTGACACATGTGCTCTAGAGGAACCCTGTATGGGAAAGGTTGCTCCAACTTAAAGACCTGATGCGCATCTCCAGTTTAAATCCTTGCTTATTTTTCTGGACCTGGCTGCCCCCCTAGCAAAAATCCCTATAACTATTCATAATGTTTGCTGTATGGCTACGGTCCTATGATAAAAATGCTACAGTACATTTGGATGCACTAGCTTTTTTTAAAAGAAATGCAGAGTAAGGCAAATTACATGGGCTTTTTGACTTCAACAATATTTATTAGATTGCATTGGCAACCTACTTGGTCCTGATCTACTAAGGCACGAGGAAAATTGATGACTAACAGCAAAGACAAAGTGGTTCATCCAGTCTGCCATTCATTGGAGCGAAGCAAACGCGTTCACTTCAACCAATCTTGGAAAGAAGAAGCACTAATTTTTAATATCCCTTTACATTACTGAATGCTTTTGTTCACCTCACTTCCTAGTTTAGTATATCAAGCCCATTGTGTTGCTGGAAGCTACTCCTTAGTCAACACTGGTTTAGGTTTTTGTTGTTGACAGCACAATATTAAAGGGGGAGCATAGCCAAAGTGTTTTTGCTGTATATCTACTTTGGACCACAGGAGTGCAGTTCGTTCCGCACTCCTGTGACCCATTTTTTGCCAGCAGTGGGTTAAAGCCCACTATCAGATGACATCACAGTGCCTGTCAAGGCTCTGAAATTATTCCGACCACTGAGGGCCCAAGACAGCAGCTCTTGCCCCCTCTATAGCAAAGCTCTCCAGTGAGCTATGGAGGGGCAGAGCAGAGAGGCAGTTACTGGCAGTCACCAGCTCTCCGCAGGCTGAAGACCGAGAGCTAAGCGATCAGTGGTGCTTGATTGCTCAGTTGTTAGTCATAGAGCTGGCAGGGGGACAGATACAGTATCAGAATGATACTGCATCCACCTAGGTGAGTATCATTTTTTAAAAATAAATCCCATACTTTTCTTATAACAGTACTGACAACTGCTTACTAAGGAATAAATATAAAGTAGATTTTTAAAAAGTGTGATAAATTCCTAGGCAGGTACCAGAGATGGAAAGCTAAGCAGAAGCATTTTCTGAAAGCATTGGACCTGTGTGCAAGATCATAAGTTGGGCCCTCCTGCCTGAAAAAAAAGAAAGCATGGAGCACACATGTCTGGGTGTGGTTGTTATTGTGTTGAATTTTGGGAGTGGCTTAAAAGGATCCAAAGTGCAGGGTTTAGTAATAGGTAAAGCAAAAGTTCAGTACCAAGTGGGTCAAGGGTCAGGATTAAGTGACGCAAAGCTCAGGGGTCAAGAGTAAATGATGCAAAGTTCAGGGGCCAGGGGTGACGCAGAACTCAGGGGGCGCGAGTAAGTGACGCAGAGTTCAGGAACAGGAGTAAGTGATTACATACAACAGTCAGCCATCAAGTGGAAAAAAGGATACAGTCCACCGGCATGCAGAGTATGCCAGATATCATGTGCTACAGATATACACATTAATCAATCATGTGA
Organism: Glandirana rugosa; assembly: GCA_018402905.1. Taxonomy (NCBI): domain Eukaryota; kingdom Metazoa; phylum Chordata; class Amphibia; order Anura; family Ranidae; genus Glandirana; species Glandirana rugosa. Next base: position 64,217 of record BLSH010216263.1, on the reverse strand, counting down.
AGTATATTGTCAAGAGTATTATTATTATTATTAGTTGTGGATGCTCCACAGTGAACAGGTAATCAATTGTTAAATGTATTCTGTTGCAAGTTGTGGAGTTCCAGCTACAGTGAAAGCAGTAGTAGGCTATTTAACTACTCGATTACTGGGCACTTAAATCCCCCCTCCTGCCCAGACCAATTTTAGGCTTTCAGTGCTGTCGCATTTTGAATGACAATTGCGCGGTCGTGCGACATTGTACCCAAACAAAATTTTTATAATTTTTCCCCCACAAATAGAGCTTTCTTTTGGTGGTATTAGATCACCTCTGCGGTTTTTATTTTTTGCGCTATAAACAAACAAAGAGCAACGATTTTGAAAAAAGAACAATATTTTTTACTTTTTGCTATAATACATATCCAAAAAAAAAACAAAAATATTCATTGGGTTTGGCCGATATATATTCTTCTAGTTTTGGTTAAAAAAAATCACAATCGGCGTTTATTGATTGGTTTGCGCAAAACTTATCTCGTCTACAAACTATGGGAATTGATTTATGGCGTTTTTATTATTTATTTTTTTTACGATTTTTATCGAGACTGCGATATTGGGGCGGACATGTTGGACATTTTTGACACTTTTTTTGGAGCCAATGACATTTATACAGCGATCAGAAATCTAAATGTCCACTGATTACTGTATAAATGTCATTGGCAGTGAAGGGGTTAACCTGCAGGGGGCAGTGAAGGGGTTAACTGTGTCCCCTGTATGTGTTCTAACTGTGTGGGGGGCAGGGCTGGCTGGGACATAACAGATCTAACTGATCCCAGTGACAGGGATCAGTAGATCTGTTATGTCCCCATTCACAGAACAGAGAACTGCCGTGTTTACATCGACGGTTCCCCGTTCTGCAGCTCTGACAGGCGATCGCGGGTCACGAGCGGAGCGCGCACAAGGGCAGGACATCCATGGACGTCCACCCGGAAATTGAGATCCGCGCTGTAGCCGTCTTTCGGCTATAGCGCGGATCTGAAGGGGTTAAAGACAGTAATCATGTGAGTAAACCTACTCTGATGTAGAGGTTCCAACCTTGAAACTGCTCAGCGATCGTGCATACTAGAGGCAATGGCTGGATGCTCTCTACCAGGATTCACTATAGGGATTTCTTCTGTGCAGTAAGGTCTGAGCAGGTCTCTTCCTGAATGCCTTTTCATATGATATAGCAAGTCTATGAAGAACATTTGTGAGTACTACATTTCACATTTTTTTAAATAAAGGTTGTCACACATTGCTTGTGTGTCAGGAGTAAGTGATGCAGAGTTCAAAAACCAGCAGGGGATAACGCAGTCAGGAGTCAGAATTAAGTGGCGCAGAATTCAGAGGTATTCAGAATTCAGAGATCAGTAGGTCAGGAGTAAGTTACACACAGTTCAGGAGTCAGGAGTAAGTAACACAGAGTTGGTCAGGTGTAAGTGGCTCATAGTTCAGAGGTTAGGAGTAAGTGGCAAAGAGTTCAGTAATAACATAGTTACATAGTTAGTCAGGTTGAAAAAAGACCCAAATCCATCTAGTTAAACCAAAAAAAATTAAAAAATAGAAAAATTATGTATAACCCTACAATCCCATATACAATCCTTCACCCACAGTTGATAGAGAGGAAGGCAAAAAAACACAGCAAAGCAAGATCCAATTTGCTATAGCGGGGGAAAAAATTCCTTCCTGATCCCACGAGAGGCAATCGGATTCACCCTGGATCAACTTTACCTAAAAATGTTAGTACCCAGTTATATTATTTACATTAAGGAAAGAATCCAGGCCTTTTTTTAAAGCAATCTACCGTGCTGGCCAAAACCACCTCTGGAGGGAGTCTATTCCACATTTTCATAGCTCTGTGAAGAAACCTTTCCATATTTGGAGATGAAATCTTTTTTCCTCTAGAGGTAAAGAGCGCCCCCTTGCCCTTTGTGATGATTTTAACCACTTCAGCCCCGGAAGGATTTCACACTTTAGGACCAGAGCACTTTTTGCGATTCGGCACTGCATCGCTTTAACTGACAATTTCGCGGTCGTGTGACGTTGTACCCAAACAAAATTTGCATCCTTTTTTTCCCACAAATAGAGATTTCTTTTGGTGGTATTTGATCACCGCTGCGTCATTTCTGATCGCCGCTATAAACAAAAGAAGAGCGACAATTTCGCAAAAAAAAAAAAAAAAACAACAAATTTCTTACTTTTTGTTAAAATACAAATCCAAAAAAAATATTAAAAAAAACATTTTTTTTTCAACAGTTTTGGCCGATTTATATTCTTCCTCATATTTGTGATAAAAAAAATCGCAATCAACGTTTATTGATTGGTTTGCGCAAAAGTTGCCGCGTTTATGGACGATGAGAATTCATTTCTGGGGTTTTTATTTTTTTTTTACTAGTAATGTCGGCGATCTGCGATTTTAGCAGTACTGCGATATTGCGGCGGACACGTCAGACCATTTTGACACTTTTTTGGGACCATTGACATTTATACAGCGATCAGTGCTATAAAAATGCACTGATTACTGTGTAAATGCCATTGGCAGTGAAGGGGTTAACCTGCAGGGGGCGCTCTAAGGGTTAACTGTGTTCCCTGGGCGTGCTCTAACTGTATTAGTGTTTGACTGGCAGGGGAAAGGGAGTGATCACGGCTTCCATATAGAGGAAGGCTGTGATCACAGCCCTTCCCCCTCCCACAGAACGGAGATCCGTGTTTACATGCACGGATTTCCGTTCTTTCACTGCGGGGGGGCTTCGCGGGTAGCCGGCGGAGATCGAGTCCACCCTACCCGCTCCCTGGGCCCCCCCCGGACACAATGAGCACGCTCACAGTGCGCGATCTCCCAGCCGTCGTCATATGACAGTGGTTTGCGATATCGAGCCACCTTGTCGCTGTCAACCTGCGGTTGGCGGTCGGCAAGTGCTTAAAGTGGATGTAAACGCACCACCCACCCAGTATAAAATAATGACACAGTATTAATGTAATACATTACATATACAAGCCTCCTGCATCTATCCCTACCTTTCAAATGTCCTTCCTGTAAGCACTAGCAGCTCTGTAAAACTTTGAAATCAGAGGGTGTCTGTGTTTGCTGGAGTTTGGTGGGTGGTGTTATGATGTCACAAGCCTCCCCACCCACCTCTATACTGAGACATTGAAGAGGGAGGGAGGGGGGCGTGTAAAACTTTCTCTGCTGTGTGAAGGAGATAAGCAAATTGCTTGTCACTCAGAGAGCAATGGGCGGATCGACTGTGTATTTCCCTGTTAGTCAGACTTTCTCCTCCTGAAAAAAGATAAGCTCATTACTCACAGTTGGATTCACTCTTTGTTGCAAGATTGGGCACAGATGATATGACATGCTATACTCTACCAAGCAGAATAATATTTTTTTTTTTTTTTTCGGGTTTACATCCACTTTAACCGTAAATATGCGGTAGGCAGTGTGGATGCTGGCCACGAATCGCCGTAAAAAGACGGCGATCTGCAAATGCCCACTAGGGGGCACGCGCACGCCCGCCGCACTCCTGAGGAGTGTGCCCGCGGCTCGGGCGGAACCGATGTCCGCCGGCAAGCCGCGATGAGCGGCCACAGGCAAAGAACGGGGAACCGCCGATGTAAACACGGCGGTTCCCCATTCTGGCAGTGCGGGCATGGAAGATCTACTGATCCCTGTCACTGGGATCAGTTAGATCTCTCATGCCCATGGTAGCCCGACAGTAAGAAAACACCCAGGGAACATAGTTAACCACTACATCTCCCTCTGCAGGTTAACCCCTTCACTGCCAATGACATTTATACAGTAATCAGTGGACATTTAAATTTCTGATCGCTGAACAAAATGTCATTGGTCCCAAAAAAGTGTCAAAAATGTCCGACATGTCCGCTGCAATATCGCAGTACTGCTAAAAATCGCAGATCACCGCTATTACTAGTAAAAAATAAAAAAATTATAAAAAACCCCAGAAATGAATTCTCCCCATTCGTACACGCGGCCATTTTTGCGCAAACCAATCAATAAATGCTGATTGCAATTTTTTTTATCACAAACATGAGGAAGAATATAAATCGGCCAAAACCGGTGAAAAAAATTTCTTTTTATATATTTTTTTTTTATTTGAATTTTAGGAAAAAGTAAGAAATTTGAGTTTTTTTGCAAAATGGTCGCTCTTCTTTTGTTTATAGCGGTGATCAGAAATGACGCAGAGGTGATCAAATACCACCAAAAAAAGCTCTATTTGTGGGAAAAAAAGGACGCAAATTTTGTTTGGGTACGTCTCACGACTGCGCAATTGTCAGTTAAAGTGACGCAGAGCCGAATGGCAAAAAGTGCTCTGGTCCTAAACTGGGAAATTCTTCCGGAGGTGAAGTGGTTAAAGTAAATAACTCAACACCAAGTTCACTATATGGATCACTTATGTATTTGTACATGTTGATCATATCCTTCCCCTTAATCCCCTCTTCTCAAGAGAGAATAAATTCAGTTCCTCTAATCTTTCCTCATAGCTGAGCTCCTCCATGCCTCTTATTAGTTTGGTTGCTCTTCTCTGCACTTTCTCCAGTTCCCCGATATCCTTTTTGAGAACTGGTGCCCAAAACTGAACTGCATATTCCAGATGAGGTCTTACTAATGATTTGTACAGGGGCAAAATGATGTCTCTATCTCTGGAGTCCATACCTCTCTTAATACAAGAAAGGATGCCATTATTATGCTTATGATCTACCAAGACCACCAGATCCTTCTCCACTATGGATTCCCCCAGTTTTACTCCCCCTAGTATGTACCATGCATGAATATTCTTAGCCCCCAAATGCATAACTTTACATTTATCAATATTAAACCTCATTTGCCATATAGTCGCCCAAAAAGTGAGGCAGCATTCAGAAGTCAGTAGTAAGTGACCCTCAATCCCACATTACAGCCACACAGCCCCTCACTGCACAGCTTACAACCATTCTCCCTGGACTCATGGTGTTTCCTTCTATTCTTAGTGCCAAGCTCTCTTCCTTCCTTAGCAGTAGGCAACCATAGTCCTCCTCCTAATGGAAACAGGGACCCACCCCCAAAACACAATCCCCCCACTAGACCAGAACCCAATTTCCTCCCCATGCACAATCTTTGCTGCAGCTGTGAGTGACAAAGTAAAGCAAAGACACAGAACTGAATGGAATTTCCCTATGTTGTGCACAGTGGGCCCTCCTACCTTGGGAGGTTGGATAGAGGACACACCACTGATGCTAAACTTAAAGATGGTAGTAAGGATGAGGAGTTAGGGGTATGCAACTAAGGAAACAGTTTGCAGTCACAGGTAAAAGCTAGAGCTGAAACATTTCAGGGCAGAAAAAAACAATATATATATATAATATATATTATTATTATTATACAGGATTTATATAGCACCAACAGTTTGCACAGCGCTTTACAATAAAGAAGGGACACAGTACAATTACAATACAGAAGGAATAGGAGGGCCCTGCTCATAGAGCTTACAATCTAAAGGGAGGGGGTGGTGGTACAAAAGGTAATGGCTGCAGGGGCTGATCTAATAGAGGTGGCTCAAGCAAAGTTCTTAGGTGGAGGTGGGTTAGGCTTCCCTGAATAAGTGAGTTTTCAAGGATCGCCTAAAGGCAGACAGGGTGGGGGCTGACCAGACATTCTGGGGCAGGGAGCTCCAGAGGATGGGAGAGGCTCTGGAGAAGTCCTGCAGGCAAGCATGGGAGGGGGTAACAAGGGAGCTAGAGAGAAGGAGGTCTTGGGAGGAGCGGAGAGGACGATTGGGGTGATATCTGCAGATGAGATTGGTGATGTAGCTGGGGGCAGTGTTGTGGATGGCCTTGTATGTTTTGGTTAGTATTTAGAATTTTATACGGTGGGGTAGGGGAAGCCACTGAAGGGATTGGCAGAGCGGGGCAGCAGTCGCAGATCAGTTAGTAAGGTGTATAAGTCTGGCAGCAGAATTCATGATAGACTGAAGGGGGGATAGCCTGTATAATGGTAGGCCGGTGAGGAGGGAGTTGCAATAATCAAGGCGGGAAATTACCAAGGAGTGAATAAGTTGTTTTGTGGTGTCTTTAGTCAGAAAGGGGCGAATTTTTGAGATGTTGCGGACTCTAGGATTACGCCCAGCACCATGGTGTGTGTAAGGACCAATGGAAAAAAGGGTGTATGTTCCGCGCAACCGGATTGGATATGCTCTAAGAGCTGCTGCCACCACCGAACTGCCCACACGTGGGTAGTGAATAAATATAAGCGGAATTAAGATGGTCTTGGCGCTGCTCTTTTCTATGTTGAAAAAAATTTTGAAAAAAATTCTAGTGGAAATTTTCCAGTGTGCTGTCAATTAATAAAGTAATGAATTAAAAAAGTAATGAATTAAAATGCAATGTTTTTGTTGAATCCTATTGGTTGGTGTATATAGCAGTGTATATTGTAAAATAGAGTATGTTGTAAATTGATCTTGTGGAAATTTTCCAGTATGCTGGCAATTAATAAATTAATCAATTATGATAAAATATTGCTAGTGGATTATAATAGTTGATGTATACAGCAGAGCCTCCTATTTTAGTGTTCTCCAGTAGAAGTCCTTTGACGAAACGCGTAGGGCGGGGCTTACACATCAACGTCATTTCCGGTTTACAGGCTTTCAAGGAGAACGCAGGAGACATAGCATCTCCAGCTTATAGAAACACAGCTACATGCTTGTTTTAAATTGGATGTTTTTAACAATTTTGAATAGCAATAAATTAAGCGTTATTTGCACAAGATCTAGTCTTTCTTTCTACATGATATAATCCGTGGGAGACAGGGAGGAGAAGGAAAAGAGCCCTGTGTACCGTGGAGACCTAGGAGCACCATATCCTGTGAGCACAGCGGAAGCTGTGCACTCCTTCCAAAACGTGGACCCCTTGAGTGGGGAATTATTTCTCATACGGACGAATGGTCTATTTGCAAGGGGTGAGTTCCCCAGGTGCAAAACCTTCCTCACGTGTCGAAGGCGACACGAGTGTCCTATACCACGAGGATCCAGAGGTGCCATGTGTCCCGAGAAAAGGAAGAGGAGGGACAGAGGGTGCCTAATATAGTACATCTTTCTTTCTGATCTAGAACACGTTTATTGCGAATTAAATAACGATAAGTTTTAACAATTTTTGTAGGTTAAATTTTGTTCGTACATCGACACAAAGATATTCGACCTCTACGATACAGAGGACGCAAGAGGAACTTTCGGACATTTGGCCTTTACTGCAAC
>BLSH010216263.1:19712-41753 GCA_018402905.1 Glandirana rugosa | reverse complement strand
CCCTCTCTCCTCTCTCTCTTCTCCCCTCCTCTCTCTTCTCCCCTTCTCTCTCTCTTCTCTCTCTCTCCCCTTCTCTCTCTGTCCTCTCTCCCCTCCCTCCCTTTCTCCCTTTCCCCTCTCTCCCTCTCCCCTGTCTCTCTCTCTTCTTTCTTTCCCACTCCAGTTCTCCTCTACCTATTCCCCATCTCCCACCCAGTCCCCCCTTTTTCCATCCTCCTCCTCACCTACCCCATGGTTCTCAGCCCAACCCCCGCTCCCATTATTTCATGGGCCAAGAAAGAAGCCCCAGGTTGAGCACCTTACTACTGCTGCTGCTTGTGTGAGCAGGATGTGTACTGTGCCAATCCCTGCTGACCTTCCTTTCCTATTCACCCCATGTGATTGGCACAGTACCCCACCCACAAAAGCAGCAGCAGTAATAAGATGCTCCACCTCAGGGTCCTTCCTTAACCCCTGCAAAGTTCTGGAAGAGAGATAAAAATTCTGGAGGGGAAGGTAGAGGGGGAGTTGTCATTCCAGTATAGATTTAGCCCAGGGCAGCAATGCCAGAATAGTTGGGATCTATGAGGGCAGCTTCCCTGCACAGCTCTGCTTGAGGAAACCATATCTATATTATTCAACACTGCCACCTTACTGTACCCTCTTACCCCCTGTACGGTGTCCACTTACCTACCTCCCCTGTACTGTGCCCATTTTCTCCCCCCTGTACTGTATCCTCCTGCCCCCTGTACTGTGCCCACTTACCATCTCCTCGTGCTGTGCCCTCCTGCTCCCCCCTGTACTGTACCCTCCTGCTCCCTGTACTCTGTCCACTTACCCTCCCACTGTACTGTCCACGTACCCTCCCCCTATACTGTGCCCTCCTAATACAGTTAATTTTTATCACTTTAATTATTTTTCCAATTATGGGTTTGAGTGGGGCCTCATATCTAAGTTTTGCCTAAGGCCTCACAAAGCCTAGAGCCGCCTCTGTGACCCGCAATGTACTGCCTCTGCAGAGTCCGTTCTACACTCAATGACCCAAGGCAAACGCACAATAGGGGACTACACAGTCGATTTTCACAGATGGTTGGGCGATTGATTCGGCTCTGAAATACTAATAAAGGCTGGGATTGTCAGAAACAATCAAGCATGAACTAGCTCGGGTCGAGACTCCAGCAACTTTGGAGGAGTTGATACAACTCACAATTAAGTTTGACCGCCGCATGCGGGAACGCCGACCAGAACAGTTCCAGACTCCTCGTCCCACCTGGATGATGCCAAGAGTTCCACATGCATCTGCTACCCCGCCAGCTGACGGAGGGAGAGCCCATGCCACGAGGCCTAGTCCGGTCTCTCACCTCTGAAGAAAAGCTGCGCCAACGACAGGCCAACCTCTGTCTTTACTGCGGAGGAGCAGGACATTATCTGCGCAACTGCCCTGTGAGACCCAGTAAGTCCCGTCTCCAATATGCTATAAACTCTCAGGTCTCTGGAGCTTCCCCAGCTCACCTTGTTCTTCCTGTCTCCTTACAGGTGGTGGAAGGGGAGGTCCGGCTCCAGGCGATCATTGACTCAGGGGCATGCAGCTGTTTTATGGACATTGCTCTTGCTGCAAAGTTACATATTCCCCTGAACTACAAGAAGCAAAGATTAGAAGTTCATTTGGCTGATGGGTCTCTACCTAATTCTGGACTGGTTACTCAGGAGACCCAACCCATCCTTGTCACTACAGACTCTGGGCACCAAGAATTTATCTCCTTTGACATACTCTGCTCTCCTCTGTTTCCCATCATCCTGGGCCTTCCTTGGCTGCAGGCTCATGACCCTCATATCAATTGGGTCAAGAAAGAAGTCATTTTCCCATCTGCTTACTGCATGCAACATTGTGCTGTTCCCAGCTTCAAGCGTCATGCCAACTGCTTAAACATTCAATCCACGCCCAGTACTCTTCAGAACGTCCCAGCCACCGGCCAAGAATTCCCGGATGTCTTTGATGAAAAGAAAGCCGACATTCTTCCACCTCATCGGCCATATGATTGCACTATTGAATCGCTCCCTGGAGCAGAAATTCCATTTGGTCACATCTTTCTGTTGTCCGAGGTAGAGCTGGAGGTTCTCCGAACTTACATCAACGAGAATTTCGAAAAGGGATTCATTCGGCCTTCTTCTTCCCCTGCTGGAGCGGGCATATTTTTTGTGGAGAGAAAAGATGGTTCACTGAGAACCCTGTGTAGACTACAGGGAGCTTAATAATATTACTATAAAGAAAAGATACCCGCTCCCTCTTATTCCTGAACTTTTCCAGAGGTTTCTAAAAGCACAAGTGTTTACCAAATTAGATCTGAGGGGAGCCTATGACCTTGTTCGAATCCGGCCAGGTGACGAATGTAAGACAGTGTTCAGAACCCATTTCGGACATTTTGAATATCTTGTTATGCCATTCGGTCTCTGCAATGCCCAGCAACATTCCAACACCTTGTAAATTACATTTTCCGAGAATTCTTAGATCATTTTATTATAGTGTACCTTGATGACATTCTCATTTTTTCCACCACTCTGGAACTTCACTGTATCCATGTTAAAAAAAGGTACTTCTCACCCCCAGAGTAATGGTCAGATGATGGAAAGGACTAATCAGACCTTGGAACAATATTTGCGATGTTTTTGTATCCACTCTCAAGAAGATTGGTCCTCTCTCCTTCCGTGTGCGGAGTTTGCCTATAATAACTCGCTACATGCCACCACTAACCAGTCCCCATTCTGGGCAAATTATGGATTCCACCCCTCCTTCCTACCCCATACCATACCAAAATCATTGGTTCCGGCAGTTCAGGATCAAATAAATCATCTCCAGAGCAATTACCAACACCTTCGAGAAGCAATGAAGGAGGCGCAGGAGAGCTACAAGAAATTCTACAATAAAAAGAAGAAGGAAAGTCCTATCTTCAGGGTCGGTGACAAGGTTTGGTTATCAACTGCAAATCTCAAACTGGGCTCAAGATTCATTGGACCATTCAAGATCAAGAGGATGATAAATGCGGTGGTATTTGAACTGGCATTACCAGATTACTACAAGATCCATCCGGTCTTCCACGCCTCTCTTCTGAAGCCAGTAGTTCCCATCCCTTCCCAGGAAGAGAAGAAGCACCACCACCTCCAGTGACGGTGGAAGGCGAAGTGGAATTCAAAGTGGAGGCCATCCTGGATTGCAGAATTAGGAGTAGGCAAGTACAATATCTGATAAAATGGAAGGGGTATCCTCCAGAAGAAAATTCTTGGCAACCTTCCAATAATGTTCATGCTCTCAGATTATTAAGACTTCAAAAGAAGGCACCCGGAATAGATAGCCCATTTGGGCATCCGGAGGCTGCCTCTTGGGGAAATAGCCGAAGAATTGCCAATCTTGCCAGGAACAGAAATTGGCGCCAGAAACGCATTCCGTTGTGCATGCACACGCGCATGTGCGGTCGGCGCACACAGCAGGCGCACCGATAATTGGCGCTCAGGGCCGCGCACGGTGCATCTAATGAACACCTTTTCCTGCCTATAAAAGTGCCATGGCTGCCTGACATAGTTGCTGGATTGTCTTCAGCTTACCCTGCGTTCCTGAACCTTGTGTCTGTGCCTGAATACCCATTGTGACTTGGCTAATTCCTGTTCAGCTGACTTCTCTCCTGGAAAACCCCCAGCTGACCTCTGCTTGCTTGACCTTACTTCTGCTTGATTACCTGGTGTTTGACCCTTGGCCTGTTTCACTGACTTTGCCATTCTGCACCTCTGCTGCTGAGTAAACAGCTGATCTTCAAGGACTGTGTTTCCACTCCCTGTTTCCCAGTACTACTGTTGGTTGCCTTACTAACATTCTCTTCGTACAGAATGTTCACACCGTGGGTGGCCCTGTCTGGTCTTTACTGTCTGCATCTCAGCTCTACTGCTCCCGTAGCTCAGCAGAAGTTTTGGTGTCCTACTCGCTGCCTCGCTCAACACTGCCAGCTTCTCATCAGGCAAATGGAATCCAGTCGGCATCCCATGCTTCTTCGGGCATCATACCTCCTGTACCACCTTCAGGGGTATAGCACACCTAGCCGCAAGGGGAGCCTCTTCCTGCACTGGGCTTCGGATAAGGTGTGTGACACAAAGTTCCTCTTAGACTACATATCCTTTGAGTAAACATTTCTAATTTACCTCAACCTGGTGTATTCCATTTCTGTGTCTTTTACTATTTAGTTGATCATATTGCTAGGTGTGCCAGTAGGGCCTGAGACGCTTCTTGGGGTTGGAGGACAGAGTAACGGACTGAACATACTTACTCCTGCGGGGGTAGTGCTACATGTGGGGGCTCCTCTGGGATATTTCCGCTACTCTGCAGTCAACTTCCTTAGTCACCATCTCTACAGGCATCAAGATGGACCCTGCTGCTGCGATCCAGTGGTGTGGGAAGAAGGCGACAGTGGTGATCAAGCTCCCTGGGGAGACCTGGGCTGATGAACAAATTAGCCAGGCAGCGAAGACATTGTCCCCAAACAAGAAATCATGGTTGATTGATGTTAGGCCAAACAGTAGGACCTCTCGCACTTACACGCTGTTAAGAGTGGAAGAAGGAAGTCCCTGAAAGCTTCTGAGGCATCAGTGTGCAATTGGCCAACTAGACAGAGCTCTGCATAATCCATCCAAAGGTCCCAGAGGAGGGCCTACTAGTTCCAGTCAAGCTGAAACTGCTGAGAAAGAAATTCCCTTCCCAACCCCTCTGGCCCCCATTGGACCAGAGTTCTTCACTGCCATGGGGGAGTTTGTATGAAAGTGTAAGAAGGGCAATCCGGTGTGTTCTGGGGCTGGATATCGGAAGCTGAGGATCTTCTCAGGAAAGCAGTCCATGCCCACTGGAGAGGAAGAGTATGAAGTCTGGATGTAGCAGGCCATGCAGGCCCTGGAAGAGCGGGACCTGCCAGAGGCCCAAAAGAAGCAATGCATCAGTGAGAGTTTGCGAGGAGCCACTGCTGAGGCTATCAGGAACTTGAGATTCAGCAATACGACCTGTACAGCTCATGATTACCTGGCCATGCTACAGGAGGAGTTTGAGTCGAAAGAAAAGGCAGCTGACCTGATCTATCAGTTTGAACATGCCCTTCAACGCCAAGGTGAATGCCTGTTTGAATACATCAGGCGGCTGAACAAGATGCTATACCAGATTGTGCTAAAAAAGGGAATGATGCCTTCTGCCACAGACCAGGCCAGAATACAGCAAATCCTAAAGGGGGCCCTACGCTCCGACCCAGTCTGGCTTTGGCTAAAGACCTCTGTGGGTGTTATGTCCCTAAAATACCCAGAACTCACCAAAGTAGTGAGAGAAGAAGAGGCGATGTTCGATGACAAGCGAGTAGCTGTTTGTCCAGCCTCTGCACCTCTGGTGGAAGTCGGGTCTGAGGGGGCAGTGGAGCAAAACTCTGAAATAGCTGACCTGAAGTCTCAAATAGCCCAGGTAATGGAAATGATGAACTTGTTGGCAGCAAGAATCAAGACAACCGATGATTGTCGTAGAGACAAGTGTGTCTCCGACTCCATCTACTGCTCCTGGCAAGAGGTCGATGAATAATGAAGTATGCTTCAACTGTGAAGGAGTGGGACATTATCAACGGATGTTTCCAAACCCAGTGAAGCCTGAAGTACAGCGCCAAAAGCCGACGGGAAACGTTAGAGGGCCCCGGTGAAGGAGCCGACCGGGTACCCATCTACAGTAGCTATCTCCAAAAGCCACAATGTTGTTCTGGAGCTGGGCACTTCAACTTCAAATGTGCACCCCATGCTGAAACAAGCCCACCAGCGCCTGGTGCAAGAAAAGAAGGCCCCAGACGAAGGAGTGGGAAAGCTCTGGCGCTTGGACCAGAGTGAGAAGGTGTTACAACTTGGTGAAGTGGCCTGTCAAACTAAATTGGAAACAACAGGGCCCTTTCATTGTCCTTGAAGTGAACAGACTGAGAGAAGACATGGGAGTGGAGTTGATTTCAGAAGTGGTTTCAACCAAAGCATTGCAAAGAATCCACGGGAGGTTCTCGGTCAGTGTCCGCAACATAACAGCTGCGCCAGTGAAGATGCCGGCTCGGATGTTGCTGAGACAAGTGACTCTGGCTACCCCAGTCTCACCGTCTAATTCTATCCAAAAAACACCCCTCTCACCCGAATGGAAAGAAAGAGCCAAGACTCCTGAGATGGCACGCTGCATTCTCAAAGAGTGAATTCGATGTGGGGTGTGCAGAGTGCCCACACCAGATCTGTCTACAAGATAAGCCGTTCAGAGAAAGAGTCCGACGTATTCCTTTAGGGGACTTGGAGGATCTGCATGTACAACTGGCAGAATTGAATAGAGCAGGTATCATCCGAGAGTCCCGAAGTCCATACGCTTCTCCGATAGTGGTAGTACAGAAGAAGAATGGGTCACTGAGGCTGTGTATAGACTACAGAATGCTGAACCGCAGGACGATTCCCGACCAGTACACCACAACAAGGATAGAGGATGCTTTGCAGAGACTGTCAGGGGCAAAATGATTCAGCGTACTGGACCTGAGGAATCCCCATGCATCCTGAGGATCGGGTGAAGACCGCCTTCATTACCCCGATGGGGTTCTTTGAATTTGACCTTATGCCTCAGGGCTTCTCTGGCGCCCCAGCCACTTTCCAAAGGCTCATGGAGAAGACGGTGTGTTAGAAGAAATCATGTGCTAAAAGGACTTGTTAGCGATTTCGGAATCCGGAAACGGCGCCAAACGGCTCTATTTGGGCTGAGTGCACCCTGCAGCAAGTGCTGTCTGATCTACAACGTTTAGTGTGTGTTCCCCAGCAACCTGTGACCTGATTATCTGTTCCTGTGACCCGGCTTGCCTTGACCCTGCTGATTTCTGCCTGCACCGACCCCGGCTAGTCTACGATCACTCTCCTGCCTGATCCTTTTGTACCTTTGTTGCCCGCCTGTTAACGACCTTGCCTGGACCCGACCATCCACCAGCCTGCTCCTCCTGTACCGCACTGCCAGCCCATTTCAGGACCCGGCCTGTACGACCACGCTTCAGTGCACGAGTGCACCAACGGACTTCCTACCATTACCAGTGACCCAGTCCGACCCTCGTGCCATCCTGCACTCCCGAGTCTCCTCTACCAGGGGTTCCCGAGTCAGGGCAGTAAGGGAGGTTGCCTACTGCATAAGTCAGACTCTTCCACCAGGTACATGACAGTATCAGACAGCCATGCCTGAGTCTGTGCAGGGGCCCTCTCCTACGAATGAACTATGCATACACCTGGCCGGCCTTACTCGGGTGGTGAAGGGTCTTCAAAATGATTCCATGCGGCTGGAAGGCCGAGTCCTAGAGCTCTCCGCACCACCCGCATCCGGGTCCGACACGCTTCCCGGTCACACCCTCATCACTTTGCCTACGGAACCCAAGGTACCCCTACCTGAACGGTTCGCGGGGGACCGTAAGAAATTCCGGGCTTTCCACAGCGCATGCGAATTATACTTCGCTCTTCAACCCCATACCTCTCCCAAGAAGCCACCAAAGTGGGACTGGTCATCTCACTCCTTCCAGGCCTGGGCTCATCGGCTGCTTCAGCAGAAGACCCCTGAAGCCACCAACCTGGTGCGATTATATGAGGACCCGCACCAAGCCGTCCACACTGCATGGAACTCCGCAGCCCTCTGCTTCCAGTTCTGGCCATCCAGATCGACCACTGCCTGTAGGAGTGCAGCTCTGAAAGACTGGTCATCCCCCAGCACCAGGTCCTCATCCCAGAGGAGAGACAGAGGCACGTGACCCACGACCTGTGCCTTTACTGTGGTGCTCCTGGACACATGGTGCGATCCTGCCCAGCCAAGGGCTCCTACCCCATCAAGGGGGAGGTTCTGTCCTTGCCAAGCCCTAAGACCCACTTGGTGCTCTCCGTCACTCTGCAGCTGCCCGATGGAGACATCCTGATCCGGGCAATTATAGACTCTGGGGCTTGCAGCTGTTTTGGGGATCTGAATTTTGCAGCCCAGCACCAGATTCCTCTCAAACCCAAAGCCCACCAAATGACCATGCACCTGGCCGATGGGTCCACCATCAAATCAGGTATCGTGACTCACGAGACTGTCCCTATTCCAGACCGCACACCTGATGGTCACTCGGAACTACTACTGTTGGACGCCATTGCGTCCCCTCTCTTCCCTGTCATCCTCGGGCTCCCTTGGCTTCAGGCACACTGCCCTCACATCGACTGGGTCACTGGCAACGTGCAATTCACATCCTCCTACTGCCTCCACCACTGCTTCCAGCAACCTCTGGATCCTGCCCTTACTGTACCTTGCCCGGATTCTGATCCTGATGCGGAAACTCGCCTGGCCGTCCCCGCGGAATATCACAAATTCCTGGACGTATTTAGCTAGAAGGGGGCAGATGTCCTGGCGCCCCACCGGCCCTATGACTGTCCAATTGAATTACTACCAGGGGAAGAGGTGCCATTCGGTAGGATATACCCTCTTTCTGAATTGGAACTAGCGGCCCTTAAGGTCTACCTGGATGACAACCTGAAGAAGGGATTTATCTGACCCTCTACGTCTCCCGCCGGTGCGGGGATATTTTTAGTTGGAAAAAAAAAGAAAAGACCTTAAGACCCTGTATTGATTATTGGGTCCTCAATAAGATCATGGTCAAGAACCGCTACCCCTTGCCTCTAGTCCCGGAACTTTTTCAAAGACTTGGTTCGGCCACGGTCTTCTCAAAATTAGACCTCAAAGGGGCCTATAACCTCATCCACATCAGGGAAGGGGATGAGTGGAAGACGACCTTCCGAACCCGATTTGGCCACTATGAATACTTGGTCATGCCGTTCGGGCTGTGCAATGCCCCGGCCACTTTTCAACATCTTGTCAACAACATTTTCCGGGACTTCCTTGACCTATTCGTAGTGGTGTATCTAGACGATATCCTCATATTTTCCTCGTCCCTGGAAGAGCACCGTAGACATGTTAAGAGCGCGCTGAGCCGCCTTCGCCAGCATGGACTATACACTAAGGCTGAGAAGAAGCTTCATTCTTTCTGTTTCTGGCATAACCATGGACCCCCAGAAGGTTTCTGCTATAGTAGAATGGCCAGCGCCTACCGACAGGAAAGCGGTTCAACGCTTCGTTGGCTTTGCCAATTTCTATAGAAAATTTATTAAGGGGTCTCAGCTGTCATCACCCCCATCACTCAGCTAACGAAGCAGAACACACGCTTCATATGGATTTCTGAGGCCCAGGCGGCATTTCAATTGCTCAAGAAACTTTTCACCTCCGCACCAGTCCTAAAACATCCAGACCCTACCCTACCTTACATTCTGGAAGTGGACGCCTCTGAGACGGCAGTGGGAGCGGTACTTTCTCAAAGGCAGGGGCCTAAAGTCGCCCTGCACACCATTGCCTTCTTCTCCCAGAAGCTGACACCTCCAGAGAAAAACTATGATGTGGGAGACAGAGAGTTGCTTGCTATTAAATCCGCCCTACAGGAATGGCAGTATCTGCTGGAGGGAGCCTCACATCCGGTTTTAGTGTTCACCGATCATAAAAACTTGGAGTATCTGCATACAGCCAAGAGACTAAAACCCCGTCAGGCTCGCTGGGCCCTCTTGTTCTCGCGGTTCCAGCTCCACATCACGTACAGGCCCAGGTCGAAAAACGTGAAACCAGACGCTCTCTCCAGGATGTTTCACAAAACAGGGGAGAGTCCTCCACCAGACACGATCCTCCCTACTTGGAGCATCCTATTAACCCAATAAGATCTCTCCCAAATCAGATGGTCCCTTGCCATGTCCGCCATCCCACAGGACCCCAGGCTGACCCAGCACGACCGGTTGTGTTGGTACGGTGCAAAGGTCTTTGTCCCTGAGGAACAACGTCTGGCAGTCCTGGAGCTATGACATGACCATAAATTAGCAGGGCATTTTGGTGGTTGTAAGACTGCAGAACTACTCGCACGCTCCTTCTGTTGGCCGCTGCTTGACAAGGACTGTAGAGAACATGTTAAGGCCTGCCCCACCTGTGCTCGCAAAAAAGCTTGACAGGACCAAAGCCTGGGGGCTGCTAAATCCGCTGCCTGTCCCTGAGTGCCCGTGGTCGCATGTGTCCATGGACTTTATAGTGGAATTGCCCCCATCTGCAGGATTCTCCACCATCTTTGCGGTAGTAGACCGTCTCACTAAGATGGCACATCTCATCTCCATGAAGGGCACACCTACGGTTACCCAAATTGCAGAAACCTTCATCAGGGAGATTGTCTGTCTCCACGGAATCCCGGCCAACATCGTATCTGATCGGGGAGTGCAGTTTACATCTCAGGTCTGGAAAGCCCTCTGCTCTCTGTTGGGAATTGAATTGGCATTCTCCTCCTGGCCGAGGCCCACTAATGTGACCGAGCTCAGGTCATTTCTGAGATTCTGTTCCTATTACAGAAGATTAGTCGAGGGATTCGCTAAAATAGCTTGCCCACTCAATGAGCTACTGAAAAGTGAAGAGGAAGACGATGACCCAGATCTGACTGAGCCTGTCAGACCAGCTGGAGGGGCCAGAAAACCCAGAGAGTCCATTCAGGAACAGTGGACTGTCCAGTGTGAAGAGGCCTTTAGGCAGCTGAAATGGAGCCTAACAACCGCTCCAGTTTTGGCCAGTCGAGATGGTTTAGGCGGGGTGCTATATCAAGAGCTTGATGGGCACCTACGGCCTGTCATCTATGTGAGTCAGAGCTTGGTACCCACTGAGAAGAACTACCCCACTCACAAACTCGAGTCTCCAGCTTTGAAGTGGGCAGTAATTGATAAACTGAAGGATTACCTGTATGGAGCAGAGTTTGTGATTAAGACTGACAAAAATCCTCTAACCTATATCCTCATCACTGCCAAGTTGGACGCAAAAGGTCACAGATGGCTGGCTGCTCTATCATGGTTTACTCTCAGCCTGAAGTATCGACCAGGGGTCGGGAATAGAGTTGAGCGAACCCGAACTGTAAAGGTCGGGTCTCTACCGAACTTTGGGGTGTCCGTGACCCGGACATTAGAAAAAAAGTTTGGGTTCGGGTATTTGATCCCCCCTGTTGAATAGCTGCAGGGCAGCCAATCAACAAGCGTTTCACTCGTTTGCCCTTAGAAGCCATCACAGCCATGCCTACCAATGGCATGGCTGTGATTGGCCAGTGCATCAGGTGACCCAGCCTCTGTATAAGCTGGAGTCACGTAGTGCTGCATGTCATATGCTCTCAGGCTAGTGTAGGGAGAGGATGCTGCCGGCGCTGTGAGGGACAGATTGCAGATATAATAACATCTCATCCTGCATTACAGAACGATTTGATTCTGGACTAGGTAGAGATTACTACTACTACTGCTTTGAGGGACAGACTGCAGATCTCATCCTGCATTACAGAACGATCTGATTCTGTATTAGGTAGAGTTTACTACTCCTGCTTTTAGGGACAGATTGCAGATCTAATAACATCTCATCCTGCATTACAGAACAATCTGATACTGGACTAGGTAGAGTCTACTGCTTTGAAGGACAGATTATTGTTCTAAAATCATCTCCTAGTTCTATAGGGTCAGGTTCCTGCTGTTGCTGTAAGGGACAGATTATTGTTCTAAAATCATCGCCTACTCCTCTAGGGTCAGGTTCCTGCTGTTGCTGTTAGGGACAGATTATTGTTCTAAAATCATCGCCTACTGCTTTTGCAGCCCTCTAGCACTTGCCAGGACTTTTTTACAGCCATTTTTGTGCCAAAAAGTTCGGGTCCCCATTGACTTCAATGGGGTTCGGGGTCAAGTTCGGGTCAAGTTCGGTACCGAACCCGGACTTTTTCGTGAAGTTCGGCAGAACCCGCACATCCAGGTGTCCGCTTAACTCTAGTCGGGAACAAAGACGTGGATGCTCTGTTAAGAAGGCCCCTTTATTCCAGAGACCCTCCAGAAGAATGGGCCCAGCTGACACCTAAAGGGGTACGAGCCTTATGTCAAGGAGCAGAATACCAAGCTGGAGGCAGATTCAGAGCCAAAGACATTGGAGTATAAGCCGCTGGTGTCCCCAGAAGTTATGGCAATGTCACCCAGGTCAGGGATGAAGGTCTGCCAAAGCTTTCTAAGAAAGACTTGTGATGGGCCCAGTTGGAAGATCCCTTATGTGGTTTGGCATTGAAGGCTTTGGAGAACCAATGCCCTGACCTGCTCCTTACTGACTCTATGAAGGAAGCCCGCCTACTGCACCGAAAGTGGGATCGATTACAGCTGCATCAAGGGGTGGTCTACTGAAGGGGCCCCTCTGATGAGCCTGAAGAGAGATGGAAGTTGTTCCTGCTATAAAAACATAGAGAGACAGTATTAACTGCCCTACACGACAACCATGGCCACCTAGGGCCCAAAACTTTTCATCTATTGAGGGACAGGTCCTACTGGCCTCGCATGTGGGCTGAAGTCGAGAGTTATTGCCACTGCTGCATCAGGTGCATCCAGAGGAAGACTCTGCCTCACTTAGCGGTCCCAATGGGCTATCTTCAGAGCCAAGAACCCATGGAGCTGGTGTGCACTGACTTTCTCTGCTTGGAGCCTGACCTGAGCGGACAAGGGAATATCTTGGTAGTCACTGACCACTTTGCTCGGTATGCCCAGACATTTCCCACGAGGGACCAACAAGAATCCATGGTGGCCAAGATCTTAGTGGAGAATTTTTTTTGTGCACTATGGCCTGCCCCAACGTATCCACTCTGATCAAGAGAGAGATTTTGAGAACAGCCTCATCAAAAGTCTCTTAGACCTGTTAGGCATTACAAAGTCCAGAACCACCCCGTATCATCCTCAAGGGGATCCTCAGCCATAGAGGTTCAACTAAACCCTTCTAGATATGCTTGGGATCCTGACTTCAGAATAAAAGCAGCACTGGAGCAAGCATAGAGCCGATATTGTGCATATAACAGCACCGCAAATGATGCCACAGGATACTCTCCCTATCGTCTGATGTTCAGACGGGAGGCCTGGCTGCCAGTAGACTTGGCCTTTGGTTGGTCTTTGGCACGTCCTTAGACCATTCCTCAGCAACCTGCCACAGAGGGTACTTACAGAAAAGTCTGAAGACCGCCTATGACAAGGCCCAAGGTGCCTCAGATGCCCGAGGAACAAACAAAACTTTGACCTCAGGGTGCGGGAGCAGGACTTACAACTGGGTGAAAAGGTGAGGCTGAGAAGCCTGGGTGTCCCTGGAAAGCACAAGTTGGCTGACCGCTGGAAGTCGCAACCCTATATCGTTTGCAAACAGCTGCCAGGACTCCCAGTGTATCAAATCTGGCCAGAAGGGAGCACAGACCCGCTGAAGACCTGACACCGCAACCATCTGTTACCTCTGTCAGAAGCGGTCCATTTGCCACCGCTGTTAGATTCCCAGTCCACACCCACAGCCTCTCTGAGATCTTGACCAGTGACTAGATCTCAGTCTGTGCCCCTTGATAAACAGGGATGGAGACAGTGAGGATGAAGAGATGGAGATGGATTGGCTGTGGCCATCCCAACAAACAGGGCCTGCCACCCCCCTCCCCTTCTTCATCTCCCAAGGTGACTGACACCGAGATGCTCAGGCCAGAAGCTCCTGAGTTTGTGCCCCAAAGTCCGCCTTTTGAAGAGTTGGAAGACCCCTAACCTTCTATGCTGACAGCAGATCGTGAAGACTTTCCACCCCTCATTCAAGAGGAAGCTGAGTCTGATGCGCAGGAAGAGGAAGATAAGGCTGTTGAAGAAGAAGAGACCAGTGTGCCTGTAACTTCAGAGCCTAAAGAACAGAGAGAGCGAAGGGCTATTCACCCACCTGAGAGACTGACCTATTGTCAGAGAATGATCCAACAACGAAGGTATTTCCCGTTGGCACGGAGGAGTGCGCCAGTGCGCATGCGTGGAACGAGAACGAACGGAAGGCTCCGAACGTTAGTGTGCACGCGCGCACGTCCGTTCGTACGCAATGCGCTAGATGTTGGCGCCCAAAGCCCTATTTAAACCCATGCAGAAGAACCATGAGTTGCTGGATTATCTTCAGCTTACTGCTGTACCTTGTGTTCCTGTTCCTGACTGATCTGATCCACGGTTACCTACCCGGCTTGCTTTGACCTGATTCTGATTCCTGGCTTTGACCCTTGGCTTGTCTCACTATTCTACACTCCGATTCCTGATCAGTGTTTGACCCTCGGCCTGGCTTTGGACCCCGCTTCTGGCAATCCCTGAACTAACTACTACTCTACTTGATATCCTGTGCATGACCTCCGGCTTGACCTTGATCCTGATTCCGGTACTCTCTGCTCCGGCCTCATGTGTTCCAGTGCTTCCAGGGGACTCCTGTCCAGCAGCTCGTCCTGGTTCCAGTAGAGCCATCTGAGGAGACTACTCACCCGGCCTGCACTACTGGTGACCCCTGCCTCTCCGGGCATAGCACTCCCTGTTCCACCTCCAGGGGGTGCTCTGCACCTAGCTGCAAGGGAAGCCCTCTCCACACCTAGGTCTTCAACCAAGTAACTGACAGTATAATCCAGCCATGTCAGATGCCAACGGAGGCGCTTCCCGGTTCAAGGTTTTGTGCCAGCAGGTGACGGCTCTCACCCAGGCGGTGACAGGACTTCAGGATGGTTATCTCCAGTTGGAAGGACGTCTTCAGCATCTGTCCACATCTCCGGTCCCAGCATCCACCTCTTCTGCTGCAACAGCCCAAGAGCAACCAGCTCAAGCCACTGCTGTGACCAAGGATCCCCACACCTGAACGCTTCATGGGAGACCGAAGGAAGTTCAGGGCATTTAAAAACGCTTGCTTGCTCTACTTGCCCCTGCAACCACATACTTTTTCTCAAGAGACTATCAAAGTGGGATTTATCATCTCACTACTATCTGACGAACCCCAGTCCTGGGCTCACCATCTCTTGGAGCAGAAGGATCCTGCCGTCACCTCGGTAGAGGCATTCTTTAAGGCCATGTCTTTGCTGTACGATGATCCTCAGCGCACCATTACAGCAGAGTCTGCCCTACACTCCTTGCAACAAGGTCGGCGTATAGTGGAGGACTATATGGTGGATTTCCGCCGATGGGCCGCTGACACCCAGTGGAATGAGGCCACCCTCAGACACCAATTTCGGCTGGGACTTTCCGAGACGCTCAAAGATGAGTTGGCACGTGTATAAGCTCCTGCTACCCTAGAGGGGCTTATTCAGCTATCCATGCAGCTGGACAGACGTCTGCGGGAATGGCGAGTGGAGCGTCTTTAAGCACCTCGGCCAACTTGGATGCTGTCTAAGGTCTCCTCGGTGCCAGTACCTGTTCCTATGCAACCCGCCATCAACCTTCCAGAGGGTGAACCCATGCAGCTGGGCCTATTCCGCTTACCCCTGACTCCAGAGGAAAGACGTCGCCGCCGACTGGCCAACCTTTGCTTCTACTGCGGTGGTAATGGACATCGCATAAACAGCTGCCCCGTCAGGCCAAGCCAAGTAGATCTGCCCGCCAGAGTTCCGTACATTTGCAGGTTACTGGAGCCTCTCCATCTCACCTGGTTCTGCATGTCTTGCTACAGGTGGCCGGAGGGGAGGTCCAAATACCAGCAATCATTGACTCCGGGGCATGTAGCTGTTTTATGGACTCTGCTCTAGTGAAAAGACTTTGTGTACCTCTACAGCCTAAGAAACAGAGACTTGAAGTTCATCTGGCTGACGGAACCATTCCCAGGTCTGGGCCCGTAATCCAAGAGACTGTGCCTATCCTTATTTCAACTTTATCTGGTCACAAGGAATTCCTCCGTTTTGACATCCTTGGTTCCCCCATATTTCCTGTTATCTTGGGGATTCCATGGTTGCGGGCCCACAATCCCCAGATCGATTAGAGAAAGGGGGAGATCCTCTTCCAATCCACCTACTGCCGGGAATCCTGCCTTACCCTGGAATCAGCCTCTTCGACCAGCTGTCTTACCGTCCAGCCTGCCTCCGATATCAGCCAGGTTATTCCCACTGTACACCATGATTTTCTGGATGTCTTCGACAAGAAGAGGGCAGAGGTGTTACCCCCTCACTGCTCATGCGATTGCCCGATTGAACTTTTGCCAGGGGCTGAGATCCCTTTCGGGCGGATCTTCCCGTTATCAGAGACTGAATTGGAGGCATTACGCCAGTACATCGATGAGAACCTGGAAAAGGGGTTTATCCGTCCATCTTCCTCCCCAGCGGGTGCAGGAATCTTTTTTTTGCAGAAGAAAGATCATACTCTACGACCATGTGTGGACTATAGAGAGCTAAATAAAATCACGATCAAGAATCGCTACCCCTTGCCTCTTGTTCCTGAACTATTTCAAAGATTCCGTGATGCCCGAATTTTCACTAAGTTGGATTTGAGGGGGGCATACAATTTGGTGCGGATTCGAGGGTGATTCGAGGGTGAGGAGTCGAAAACAGCATTTCGCACTCGCTTCAGGCATTTCGAATATCTCGTAATGCCTTTCGGATTATGCAATGCTCCAGCCACTTTTCAGCATTTTGTGAACATCTTCAGAGAATTTCTTGACCACTTCCTAATTGTCTACTTGGATGACATTCTGATCTTCTCTGCTACCCTGGAGTTACACAGAACCCATGTCAGAAATGTTTTACTCACCTTAAGGAAACATTGACTGTATGCAAAAGCTGAAAAGTGTGACTTTGAGAAATCCACCATCCATTTTTTGGGACTAGTCATCTCCACGGATGGGGAGGCTATGGATCCCCAGAAAGTGTCAGCCATCTTGGAGTGGCCAGCCCCCACCGATAAGAAAGGTGTCCAGAGATTTGTGGGCTTCGCAAATTTTTATCGAAGGTTTATCAAGAATTTCTCTGGTATCATCGCCCCGATCACCGAGTTGACCTGCCAACAGACCCGCTTTCAATGGACACCAGAGGCCCAGATTGCCTTTGAAAGACTAAAGACTGTATTTACATCAGCTCCGGTCCTGTAGCATCCAGATCCAGCCTTACCTTTTGTCTTGGAAGTTGATGCTTCCAAAGTCGCCACAGGAGCAGTACTTTCCCAACGTCAGGGGCCTAAGGCATTATTACATCCGGATGCCTTCTTCTCCTGTAATTTGAGCCCTGCAGAAAGGAATTATGACATGGGAGACCGGGAGCTGTTGGCGATTAAAGTCGCATTAGAGGAATGGAGATATCTGTTGGAGGGAGCGGCCCACCCCATCATGATATTCACAGACCATAAAAATCTGGAATATCTGAAATCAGCCAAGCGTCTCAGACCTCGACAAGCTCGGCGGGCTCTCTTTTTCTACAGATTTAACCTCCATTTGACATACCGCCCGGGCTCCAAGAACGAGAAGGCTGATGCTCTTTCCCGTATATTTCCTGAGACACCTGAGGTCACCACCCCCAGCACCATCTTGTCTCCCCAGAACTTTCTAATGATCCAACCTAACTTAAGACCAGCCCTTGAACAAGACTCCGCCCAATGCCCCGAATCTGAGGTTTCTGCGCTCAGAAAACAGGATGGACTTTTGTGGCATGGGGATAAGATCTTTGTACCCAAAGAAGCCAGAATCTAGGTCCTTAAGACTTTCCATGATCACCTGCTTGCGGGACATTTTGGGTCCATAAGACATCGGAATTGATCCAACGATCCTACTGGTGGCCCAAACTAAGGCAAGATGGCAAGGATTACATAAATTCCTGTACCACTTGTACTAGAAGCAAAGAGTAGTCATCTGCAGGCCTATGGTTTGTTAAGACCTTTGTCAATCCCGGAGCTTCCTTGGAAGATGCTGTGCAAGGACTTCATAGTTGAACTGCCCTCCTCTGATGGTTTTTCTACAATCCTGGTGGTAGTAGACCGTTTATCCAAGATGGCCCACTTTATACCTATGGTGGGCACCCCATCGGCAGTGGAAACAGCTCATGTATTCATCAGAGAGATTGTAAGACTCCACGGTCTCCCCGACAAAATCGTTTCCTATGGAGGAGTCCAGTTCACATCCAGATTTTGGAGAGCACTCTGTAAAGCTTTAAGTATCGAGGTCTGTCTGTCATCGGCCTATCATCCACAAAGTAACGGCCAAACAGAACGAACCAATCAGACCTTAGAGCAGTACCTCCGTTGTTTCTCTACCTTTTCGCAAGATAACTGGGTTGACCTGCTTCCTTCTGCCGAGTTTGCATATAATAACTTAATTCACGCTTCAACCAACCAGTCACCATTTTGGGAAAATTACGGTTTCCATCCTTCCTTTCTACCAAATACAATACCAGAAGCAGCAGTACCTGCAGCACAAGACAGAATAAACTTTATTCAGGAAAACTAACAAATCTTGCGGGAAGCAATACAAAGGGCCCAAGAAGATTATAAAAGACACTATGACAAGAGGAGGAAGGAGGGTCCTGCATTAAAGGACAGTTACAAGGTTTGGTTGTCCACTGCAAACCTGAAGTTAACTCGCCCATCAAGGAAGCTAGGGCCAAGATTCATTGGTCCATTTACAATTAAGAAAGAAATCAACCCGGTGGCCTTCGAGCTTTCTTTGCCGAGATCCTGTAAGATTCGTCCGGTCTTTCATATTTCTCTACTCAAGCCTGCCAGTACCAGTTCCTTTGCAGATCAGGAATCTTCACCTCCTCCCCCCATCTTGGTTGGTGAGGACACAGAGTTTGAAGTGGAAGCTATCCTGGATTGTCGAAAAAGGGGCAGACAAGCCCAGTACCTCATCAAATGGAAAGGGTACGCACCCGAAGAAAATTTTTGGGAACCTGCAAAGCATGTGCACACCCCCAAATTGGTGCGTGAATTCTTCAGGAAACATCCTGAGAAGCAGGCTTGTTTGGGCATCTGGAAGCTGCCCCTTGGGGGGGGGGGGGCACTGTCAGAGAACGATCCAACAACGAAGAACGAGAACGAACGGAAGGCTCAGAACGTTAGTGCGCACGTCCGTTTGTACGCAATGCGGCAGATGTTGGCGCCCAAAGCCCTATTTAAACCCGTGCAAAAGAACCATGAGTTGCTAGATTATCTTCAGCTTCCTGCTGTACCTTGTGTTCATGTTCCTGACTGATCTGATCCACGGTTACCTACCCGGCTTGCTATGACCTTCCTGATCCCGATTCCTGGCTTTGACCCTTGGCTTGTCTCACTACTGTACACTCCGATTCCTGATCAGTGTTTGACCCTCGGCCTGGCTTTTGACCCCGCTTCTGGCAATCCCTGAACTAATTGCTACTCTACTTGATATCCTGTGCATGACCTCCGACTTGACCTTGATCCTGATTCCGGTCCTCTCTGCTCCGGCCTCGTGTGTTCCAGTGCTTCCAGGGGACTCCTGTCCAGCAGCTCGTCCTGGTTCCAGTAGAGCCATCTGAGGAGACTACTCACCCGGCCTGCACTACCAGTGACCCCCCCTCCCCGGGCATAGCACTCCCTGTTCCACCTCCAGGGGGTGCTCTGCACCTAGCTGCAAGGGAAGCCCTCTCCACACCTTGGTCTCCAACCAGGTAACTGACACCTATGATACTCTGGGTGAAAACTGAGGAGGCTGCTTTCACTTCTAAAGGACTCTTGAGGCGCCTGGTTCTTCCACCACTGATTTGGTGGAGCAGAACCCCAACTCACCCCCTGGCACATCTAGCTGGGTTATGCCAATTCAGGTGGCCTATAGGCAGGGCAACCTCCCCTCCTATGCGAATTGGTGGGAGGTTGCGCTGCCAGGTTTTTAAGCTGGTGTAAACTGCTTGGTTTCCTGTGCACACTAACTTGCTTTTCCTCCGCTTGTAAATATAAAGCATGTAATAGGTCACAGACTTTTTACTTCCTTTGGAGGACCAAAGGTTCTTTGGTGGGGGAGAGTGTAGCAGGTACCTCTCAAGCCTGCATGTCAGTACCTGCATGAGTTTCTCTCTCTCTCTCTATACACACAAGCATCAGATTACTCTGCTTCCCTACTGTGTTCCTATTGGCAGGAGGAAGAAAGCCAATAGATTGAGCAGTTACAAGAGCCAATGAATGGGAGTTTAACAGGCTGTGCAGCACGGGAGGGCTTCTGGGAGAAGAGGTGCCTTGTGGGAAAGATTTTTTAAGCAAAGGCTGAGGATTAACACCCTCTCTCTGGACAGTGAGGATTGACAAGCGGGAAGTCTGTTTTTGAAGTGGCTGAATCGCAGACAGACTTATCAACTCTGCAGGACTTGGTGAGTAGCCTGAAAGACCTGCTCTGCATCCAGCGGGGCCTGTTCCCGATCCCTACATCCTGCATGGACGATCGATCCGGGAGAACCGTGGTGAAGTAAGATCCTGAGACTGGAGTGATCAACATCATTATCATCTCCATCCTGATCATCATCATCCTCAGCGGTGGATACATCATCTGCATCATTTGATCCTGTGTGGTGAGTGGGCGGAAGCTCTTCTATACAGATACTGTGCACACATAGCCTGATTCTCCACATGTACTAATAGTCAAGGCCTAGTTGTTAACTTTGGGAATAGAAGCGGACTACAAGCATTCATACACTATATTGGATTGCTGCTATTTGTAGTCCTACAGCTTAAAGTCAGTGATCACTTTGAAGCTTTCCTTGTTCTACTGCAGAAAGAGTGCTTTATACAATTACAGTACACTTCCTGGGAATTTACTTTATTACATCAACCTTTGTTGGTATATACCATTCAATCTACAAAAGCTAGCTGAAGATCAACTAAAGTGTCAAGCAAGGAACATTGAACTACAGCTACTCTTCTTCCTGTCATGCCTTGGCCAGGAATTGATCTTGGGACCTGGTGAACCACTGGGAATCTCCTATCTTTGTAAACCCTGGTTATCTTAGGCTTAGGGGTATTGGACTCTGGCTCCACCCAGTTGCCAGCTGTAGACAGTCACCTGATTTGGTAACCTATAAATCATCATTTCCCCTTCCTGTCTCCTACTTAGTATAGGTTTTACTTCCTACTGTCGTGTGCTTTTGCATTCTTCACTTCAGACTTCTGCTGGTTCCCGACTTTGCTTTTGACTACTCCTTTGGATTCTGCTGATATCTTTGCTTACCCTGCCTGTCTCTGACTTCGCCTTCTGGATTATCCCATGGATTTCTGCTTGGCTCCTTCTGCTGATTATTGTTGCTGACCCTGCCTATCCCGACTTCGCCTTCTGGATTATTTTTTGGTTTGCAGCCTGGCTCTTTACTTCCTCCTCTACTAACCGTGAGTCTCTATTTTGTTGTCTCTTTGGGTAGCCTGTTGCACCTTCTATTGACGTCCTGGAATTCTGGCAGAGGATCTCCACCGCCCCTCCACTTGATACTGGGATAAGAAGACTACCGGTCAGGAAACCGGAGTGATGGTTGGAAGTCTCTGGCACACCTGACCTGACACATCCACTTAGTGAGCCTATACTGCTTTGCCAGAGTTTATTATAGAGCTGCATTCACCCCATCTACCTGACTCCACTATCTGAACAAAAACTTGCCTCAATATTGTTGTTTAGATCATCATACATCTGCCTTGTTTCATCAATTTCATTTTCATCTAAAATAAAGAACATATATTATATAGAAACTTTCAAAACGAACAAATAATAGTAAACATTTTGAAACTAACATGCAGACTCTATCCCAAACTCTGCTCAAGCTACATGAAGCTGACTTTTTTTTAAAGTACATAAAGTACATTTCTGCCCAAACTAAAATGTACACATTCTTAACCACTTCAGCCCCGGAAGAATTTTGCACTTTAGGACCAAAGCACTTTTTGCGATTCGGCGCTGCGTCGCTTTAACTGACAATTGCGCGGTCGTGCGACGTTGTACCCAAACCAAATGATAATAAACAAGCAAAACTTTCAAAGATATATTATATACAAGAAATAAAATCTACTTTTACTTTAACTACTTTGTTCCGTCTACATACTACTAGATTTGTTGTTATAACTCCGTTCAAAAACAAGTCTATCACCTCAGTCCATCTACCCCACTTACGTCGAGATATTATTTGAGACCGTTTCGTCATATCCGAGTGATTCACCTACACAGTCCAGTCCACACGGTCT
>BLSH010216262.1:588400-599111 GCA_018402905.1 Glandirana rugosa | reverse complement strand
AGGCTGACGGACAAGGAAGACATGGAGTGGACGGACGGACAATTGCTGGGACGGACGTGGGCTGGTAGGCTAACGGATGAGGAAGCCATGGTGAGACTGGCGTTCAATTGCTGGGCCGGACGTGGTGATGAGAAGTCAGATCGTGCCTGATGCCCTGTTGAAGTATGGTGGTGGACACAGGGTAGGTCGGGAGCACGAGGGGACACGAGGTCGCGAGGGACAGATGAGATGGTCCCCAAGACCTTGGTCCCGGCATTCTCTCCACCGGATGACGTATTCAGTCTGAGATGGTGGTCCCTGCACTGTCGTTGCCTGTCGGTCAGGCTCAGACGCGTCAGGGTCGTTAACAGGCAGGCAGGTGAGGTACAGAAGGAACAGGCAGTCGGATGGTCGTAGACAAGCTGGGGGTCGGTGCAGGCAGCGTTCAAGCAGACGTGGGCTCAGGCTGGGTCACAGGTAATCAGGAAGCTCAGAACTGGTAGCTCAGGAACACAGTAACGCTGTAGAACGGACAGCACTTGCCTACAGGAAGCAGGAAGTTTAAAGCGGTAGTAAACCCATCCATTTAACAGTTTAAAAACCAGTTACATTTCCGGCACGTGCCAGAAATGTAACACTCCCATTGGTTGTGCTCTAAACCAAACTGTCAAACCATCCAATGGCTGGTATCATAGCTGATCACATGTGCATCATCATGGCAGTTGTAGATTAAAAAGAGGTCAACATGGCAGCTTCCTTGGCTAAAAATGATAGGAGGGTTTACTACCACTTTAAATAGAGCTGCCCATCAAAGAATTAGAGGAAACAACAACCAATTAACCCTCCGCACAATCTTCTTCTAACAGTCATCACAGACCACTTACCACCACTGCTGTGCTGTCATGGAGGTAAGTGAGTCTGTGGCAACTGGCAAAATTATTCACTAATCACTGGATTCATGGGTAACCATTTTCCACTGCTTGGTTGTTACTGACAGTCCAGCCTGGCTCTGTCAGCTATGTTGTGGTGCTGACTGCAGAGCCAAAGGGCTGAGGGTTTGCCAGGCACAACAACATTGCTGCCAGAGCCAGGCTGGACTGTTTGCTGCTCTCAGTGCCCTGGCCCTTTTTAATTGTGTTGAAAAGGCAATAATAAGCCCTGTTCACACTAGAATGTGGTGCAGAAAACCTGCAACGCATCTCCCGCACAAGGCTGTCTTTAACGTGGGGCAAAAGGGGCAGCTGCCCTGGGCCCAGCCCCAATCA
Organism: Glandirana rugosa; assembly: GCA_018402905.1. Taxonomy (NCBI): domain Eukaryota; kingdom Metazoa; phylum Chordata; class Amphibia; order Anura; family Ranidae; genus Glandirana; species Glandirana rugosa. Next base: position 597,867 of record BLSH010216262.1, on the reverse strand, counting down.
TTGTTGTGGGGCACAAAGCAGCTGCCCCTTGCACCTGCACTGCCTGTAAAAAAGATGGTGGCCAAATACTACTGGGGTAGAGTTGGACTACAGCTGTGCGGCTTGGTTCCCGGCTTGGTGCTCCGTTATCTCTTCCAATTCCCAACCAACCACTGCCTGACCTGCCGTCACGTGATCGTCACATCCCCCTAACAGCCAATCCACCCTCTAACAACCAGACCTGTGATCAGTGGGGAGGAGAGGTAGGGACGGCTCCTCCCTCCTCTGTACAGTCCGTGCTGAAACTCTGGGACCTGTCCACATCGTCTGTGTCACACAGTAAGTAAATGACATGTGTGGTGTGTGGGGACACTGACAGCACCTGTTATGGTGATCTCACTGACCATCTCCCTTAGTACGTCTGCAGGTTCTGACCATCTCTTGTACGCCTGCGGTCTCTGACAATCTCCTGTGGTACGTCTACAGTCTCTGACCATCTGTTGTATGTCTGCAGTCTCTGACTATCTCTTGTAGTACGCCTGCAGTCTCTGACCATCTCTTGTATGCCTGCAGTCTCTGACCATCTCCTGTACTATGTCTGCAGTCTCTGATCATCTCCTGTAGTACGCCTGCGGTCTCTAACCATCTTTGTATGTCTGCAGTCTCTGACCTTCTTCTGTACACCTGCAGTCTCTGACCATCTGTTGTAGTACCCCTGCAGTCTCTGTCCATCTCTTGTACACCTGCAGTCTCTGACCATCTCCTGTAGTACGTCTGCAGTCTCTGACCATCTCCAGTAGTACACCTACAGTCTGTGACCCTCTCCTGTACTATGTCTGCAGTCTCTGTCCATCTCCTGTACTATGTCTGCAGTCTCTGACCCTCTCCTGTACTATGTCTCTAGTCTCTGACCATATCCTGTACTATGTCTGCAGTCTCTGACCATCTCCTGTACCATGTCTGCAATCTCTGACCATCTCCTGTACTATGTCTGCAGTCTCTGACCATCTCCTGTACTATGTCTGCAGTCTCTGACCATCTCTTGTACACCTGCAGTCTCTGACCATCTCCTGTACTATGTCTGCAGTCTCTGACCATCTCTTGTACACCTGCAGTCTCTGACCCTCTCCTGTACTATGTCTGCAGTCTCTGACCCTCTCCTGTACTATGTCTGCAGTCTCTGACCATCTCATGTAGTATGTCTGGCAGTAAATGATATGCCCAACCCTTTGGTGTGTCAAGGGCAGATGCGGCCCTGAAAACCTCATCAGTTGACCATCACTGGGATGCAGTCTCAAACCAAGCTATACATCCACACAATAAATGGAGTGTATGAGAGTCAGAACAAGCTGTTCTGGTTTAAAGTAGACCTTTCACCATGAAGGCCTCTTTCACACACACACTGCAGTCCCTACTTTCATAGCTGTGTGTGCTCTGCTCATTGCTAATAACACGTTCTAGGAGTTTTCTGTCTATTGGAGAGTCCCCCACCTCCCCAGTCCATGGTGTACCGGCAGTGAGGAGATGATGTGCTGTAACCTCCAGCAACCAATCAGTGAGCGATAATGAAGTGCTGTAACCTCCAGCAACCAATCAGTGGGCAGTCATGATGTGAATGCGGGGGTGAAGAAAATGTGTGCCCAGGGTCCAATCAATATTTAAGGTAGCCCATGTCCTGCCCACATTCAAATTGCATGTGATCCGGTTTCAATGCGTTCCTAAAATTGGTGCATGCACGACTTTGGTGTAATGTAGTACAATCTAAGCTCATTCAAAAGGAATGAGCTCAAGCCGCACTGCACTGAATCGCATGTGAATTGCACAGAAATGTGATGAAGTTCCTGTGTGACTCAAGGTGTGAAAGGCTAAGGGTGGTTCACACCTATGCATGTGGTGTGGCCTGTGTTTGCGTGGGAATGGGCTGCTGTCCCTGCTGGAAATGCAGGGAAGAGGTCCTTGCACCATAGGTGTGTGCAGCCTATTGCATTAGAGTGTTCACCCCCAAAGCTCAAATACACACACCTTTCTCTGCAGCCTCAGTGCTGAGCTGCTTCCTGTTCATTCACACACTGAAGCATAGTAAACACAGTTTACTATTCTTCGGTCGGTTGAACACAGTGAGTGTGTTTACTGCGTTCATTTAGAAAAGGAAGGGGCCAGTAAATGACACATTGTTTAGCTCCTTCCCCACTCTCCGTCCTGGAACATCCCGCGGAGCAGCCAGGGGGAGAGGAGGGAAACCAGCAGCACTGCTGTGGGAAGGGGGGGGGGGCACAACATTGGGAAAAGCTCGGGCAGTAGAGGGAATCAGCACTGCACAGAGTGATTAGGGCGTGCCCTGGCACACCTGGCACACCCCCTGCGCACGCCTATGCCTTGCACCTTTTCTAAAAACACAGCCGTAGAGAAACCACATTTTAAATTAAAAAACGGATCTTAAATTAATTTTGAATTAATATTATATTAATTATATTCACCTGCTCTGTGCAACGGTCCTCCTCTTCTCTATGTGCCACAATAGAAAGCTGCTTGCTACGGGGGCACACAGTGCATGCCCGCTCCTGTGCTGTGGCCATGCTGCATAGACCCCACACAGCGCTGTTGGTTACCCCCCCCCCCCCACTTGGTACCTGCTGCCGAACCCCCCCAGGACAAAAATGTATCTACGGCCCTGCTAGTCTGTGAGAGTGCTGAGAGGTGGTGGTGGGGATTCCCAATTGAGAAACACCCTAACACGCCCCAGAAGTCATTTGGTGTTGGACTTTGGGTTTTCTCCATGACTCTATCCAAGAAAGGAATTGAAGTTTTCTCTTGATGATTCTTGTATGTAGATTAAGTGTAATACTTAATACACAAGTGGGGATTAGTCACAGACTGAGCCCGATCCCTCCAAGGAGCTCAGGCTGCACTCTTTCCAAAGACTTCTCCAACTTCAACAGTTTATTTTTGTTATTTATAAGAAGTTCTTAGCAATACGCGGGCAGCCAGATGTTCTGGAGGGGATTATGCACAGTGTATGGGGGGCCATAGCCCTTACATCACTACCACCTCCTCAAACTTTCATATTACATTCATGTTTAACCACTTCAGCCCCGGGAGGGTTTCCCCCTTTAGGACCAGAGCACTTTTTTGCGATTCGGCGCTGCAGCGCTTTAACTGACAATTGCGCGGTTGTGCGACGTTGTACCCAAACAAAATTTGCGTCCTTTTTTCCCAAAAATAGAGCTTTCTTTTGGTGGTATTTGATTGCCTCTGTGTTATTTCTGATCACCGCTATAAACAATTGTGCAAAAAAAAAAAAACAGTTTTTCTTACTTTTGCTAAATTACAAATCCAAAAAAAAATATAAAAAAAATTTTTTTTCATTGGTTTTGGCCGATTTATATTCCTCTTCATATTATTGGTAAAAAAAAAATCGCAATCAGCGTTTATTGATTGGTTTGCTCAAAAGTTGCGGCGTTTACAAACCATGAGATTTAATTTCTGGGGTTTTTATTTATTTTTTATTTTTTACTAGTAATGGCGGCGATCTGCGATTTTTAGCGGTACTGCGATATTTCAGCGGACATGTCGGACCATTTTGACACTTTTTTGGGACCATTGGCATTTATACAGCGATCAGTGCTATAAAATTGCACTGATTACTGTGTAAATGCCATTGAAGGGTGAAGGGGTTAACCTGGAGGGGGCGCTCTAAGGGTTAACTGTGTTCCCTGAGCGTGTTCTAACTGTATGTGGGCTGGGCTGGCAGGGGGAGGGGAGTGATTACGGCTTCCATATACAGGAAGCCTGTGATCACAGCCCTTCCCTCTGTCAGAACAGAGATCCGTGTTTACATACACAGACCTCCGTTCTGTTGCTCTGGGGGGCGGGGGGGGGGATTGTGGGTAGTCGGCGGAGGTCGAGTCCACCCTAGCCGCTCCCTGGCCCCCCTCCCCCGGAACACAGAGAGCGCACGAGCGTGCCTCCAGAGGTGCGCTCACAATACTAGTAATCGCAGCCGCCGTCAGGTGACAGCGCTTTGCGATAACGAGCCGCTCACGCTGCAGCGGGCAGTCAGCAAGTGGGAATTGTAGGAACAATGGGCTTGAATAAGGGGGCAATGGCCCGTGATGTTGGTGTGTTTGTGAGCTGGTAGTGGAATGGGCTAGAATGAAGGGGCGATGGGCATTAATGTGGGCAGGTTTGTGGACAGGTCATGGAACAATAGTCCCATGGGATTACATGGGATTCCCCGCCCATGCACAAAGGGGCAGGGATGCTCATGACACCATTGGCCAAATATGGCCTCGTGGCAATATCTGTGGGGTGGGGAATGTCCCTGCAGCAGCTGATTGGCCCAGGAATGCCAGCTTACATCCAGGATGGCTGCAAATTAGCCACTGATAAAAAGAAATTACCTTTGTCTACTTTGAGGAGGGTAAAGCCTTCTTTGATGTGAGTTCCACTGGCTGATGGGTGCATGTGGTGCCTCCCCCTCTGGCATGCCAACACTGCCCTTTTTTCCTTTCCCCTTTATGCCCTTCTCTCCCCTCACCCTTTTCCTATTTATTGTCTTCTTTGCCTTTCACTCTTCTTCTTCTTCCTTTCTTCCTTTGTTTATAAAACCTGGCTGTTCCCTCCTTTGCTATGGGTAGGCACTGTATTTTTCTTTCCTCATAACCATCTCATCGTTTTTTATTGAATGAGGTCCATCTCCAGTTCCTAGACATCCCTGTGATATTAATCTTTGCTCATACCTTTTACAGAATGGAACTATCTCTGGCTGTGATAGTTAATTCTTTATACCACCTGCTCTATATACACTATATCAGTGTTCCCCAACCCAGTCCTCAAGGCCCACCAACAGGTCATGTTTTCAGGATTTCCCTCAGATGAATCAGCTGTGGTAATTACTAAGGCAGTGAAACTGATCAAATCACCTGTGCAAAATAATGGAAATCCTGAAAACATGACCTGTTGGTGGACCTTGAGGACAGGGTTGGGGAACACTGCACTATATTACCAAAAGTATTGGGACACCTGCCTTTACACGCACATAAATTTTAATGGCATCCCACTCTTAGTCTGTAGGGTTCAATGTTGAGTTCGCCCACCCTTTACAGCAGTGGTTCTCAACTCCGGTTCTCGGGACCCACTAACAGGCCAGGTTTGCAGGATAACTGAAATGCATCACAGGTGATATAATTTGCTGCTCAGTGATTGCAGTGTTCTAGTCTGCCTCTCCCCAAGGTAATACTGAAAATCTGGCCTGTTGGTGGGTCCCGAGGACGGGAGTTGAGAACCACTGCTTTACAGCTATAACAGCTTCAACTCTTCTGGGAAGGCTGTCCACAAGGTTTAGGAGTGTCTATGGGAATGTTTGACCATTCTTCCAGAAGCGCTTTTGTGAGGTCAGGCACTGATGTTGGATGAGAAGGCCTGGCTCGCAGTTTCCGCTCTAATTCAGTCAAGTTCCTCCACCCCAAACTCGCTCATCCGTGTCTTTATGGACCTTGCTTTGTGCAGTGGTGCGCAGTCATATTGGAAAAGAAAGAGGCTACCCCCAAACTGTTCCCACAAAGTTGGGAGCATGAAATTGTCCAAAATATCTTGGTATGCTGACGCCTTAAGAGTTCCCTTCACTGGCACTAAGGGGCCAAGCCCAACCCCTGAAAAACAACCCCACACCTTAACTCCCCTCCACCAAATGATTTGGACCATTGCACAGAAAGCAAGGTCCATAAAGACATGGATAAGCGAGTTTGGGGTGGAGGAACTTGACTGGCCTGCACAGAGTCCTGACCTCAACCCGATAGAACACCTTTGGGATGCATTCGAGAGGAGACTGTGAGTCAGGCCTTCTCGTTCAACATCCTTGCCTGACCTCACAAATGCGCTTCTGGAAGAATGGTTAAACATTCAAATAGACACTCCTAAACCTTGTGGACAGCCTTCCCAAAAGAGTTGAAGCTGTTATAGCTGCAAAGGTTGGGCCAACTCAATATTGAACACTACGGACTAAGACTGGGATGCCATAAAAGTTCATGTGCGTGTAAAGGCAGTCGTCCCAATACTTTTGGTAATATAGTGAATGTCATCAACCCCACATTACTTTTCTGTTTTGAGGTCATGACCACCAGAAGTTTATGGTTGTACTTTATATCAATGGATGCACCTTATTCTATCTTGTTGTTCAGATGTACTGGAAACTGCTTCTTTGTTAACCCCCCTGGTGGTGTTACCGAGCGTGGCTCGGGGTGAATTTTCTGTACCAAGAGTGGTAACCTCGGGATTGCATCATTGGACCCAGGCAATGTTACTTACCTTGTCCCCTGGATCCAGCGATGTCCCCCGCTGTGTCAGCGGGCTGTGTCCTCAGCCCGATTCACTCTGTAATGCCGGGCTCCGTTCCCTGCGAGTGTCGCGTCGCACAGGGGCGGGGACCGGCGGGAAATTAAAATAGTGAAACACATAGTAAACATACAGTACATTGTGATCTTATAGATTACATTACTGTATGAAATCATTTCACATCCCCTTTGTCCCTAGTGGTTTGCCCAGTGCCCTGCATGCACTTTTATATTATATATGTCATTCTTTCTGCCTGGAAACTTGAGAATGTCCATGGCAACCAAAAAGTGTCCCTTTACCTCAAAAGTGGTTTTTGATCAGCTAGAAAACACCGATAGTAAATAAGAATCATTTGCAGAATTGAGTGATACTGATTTGTGGGGAAATTCATCATCAGACACTGAAAGTGACGACAGCGACAATTCTGCAAATGAACAAATTTCAGTGTTTTTGGTTTGATTCCATTATTGAATAAATTGTATTACTATTACGTTATTATTTTTGATAATTATTTATAGTTATTTATTATATTATAATTTATGATTTCGTGTTTCAAACTTTATCATACCCGGCATGTCTACTAGACTCTTGTTTGGACAGATTTAAGTTATTCCTAAGAATTACAGGCCTACAATATAAAACGCCAAATTTCTATGCAAAACAAAGTACCGCTTTTAGACGCAAAAGTCTAACATAATCATACCCCCAGGCAGGTTAAATAAAGATTTTGTAAAAAAAAAAAAAAAGATACAGTTATATGTCAGGAGGCAGTGGATGGGCACTATATGGGCACTAATAGGACACAGAATTTTAAGGGATCAGGAAATAATAATTTAATTCTTAGGCTACAATTTGAAAAGTTAGTGCAACTAGAACCAATGCTTCTATGGAACTGCAGGCAAAACTGTTTTTTTTTTCTAGTTTTCAATAGATTTAGAAATGTTAGAACCCCTGTCAAGATTGTTACCTGTGTCCATATTGGGGGATTTTTCTTCATTTCCTGTGCCAGAGACAACAGATAGTGAGAAGAAATCCCTCCAAAATGAGTGGAGAACATGGACTGTTATCCTCAGAACGAATGACCCAATTGGAGATTTTCCCACTACTTTTGTTCTGTGACACTTGTCAAATTTTAGAATTAACTGCACTTTCACCAGGACAGATGACGGGGTGAATCTTTCCAATGAGGACACAGACAACAGCAAATGAGTCACTGGGGTTTTACCTTTCCTATTTAATCAATTTTTTAAAAAAAATGGTGTAACCTGGAGCTCCATTTTTGGTTTTGGGGCAATGTTAAACTATTTAATTTGATTCTTCTGGTGCAGTCCCTGCTCTTGTGTTCCCAGCAGCTACTGCCTCATCCTTTACCCTTCCCAGTTAACCCAAAACTAAAAAGAAAGTTTAGCATAGAGCTCCGCCTTCTGTTTTGGGTCAACGTTAAATCATCTAATACTGTGTACTTTTGTTCCCAGGTCTCCATACCCACCATGGTCATTACAAGGTACTGTAGTCCTATTATTTTTTTAATAATTCCTAATGAATTGTACCATATGGGCAATCAGCAAAAGGGACTGGGCCATCCCCAATTGTGTGGGAAATTGAAAAACACCAAGGTGGACAAGGGCATTGCTACAATAACTTTCAAATGAGGACAAAAAAACAACTTCATTGTTCTGGACAAACAAGCAAAGAGTCCTCGCCTGGAACCTCTACTCCATCATGTTTCCCTACAAAGCTAGCCTTAATCATAGAGCTCTTTTTGAATAAACCCAGCTTTGTGGGTGAAATGTGTCAGCAAGGAGGTCCGAGACAGGGACTCTTTGGTTTTTTTTTTGAAAATTTGTATTTATTGAAAAGCTTTTCAACTTATCATTACAAAACAAAGCCTATTGGGCATACCCAGGCTTAGAAAACAAAAAGAAAATACATAACACATGGAACTTAAAAACTAAAACAAACCAAATCACTGGAAGTGCTCATAACCACCCAACACCCTGGAATCAAGAGGTATTACAATCAAGTAGGAGACGATCAGAGGTGTCATGCAAACCATGCCATTCAGTTACCAGAAGGAGTTAGGGAAGAGACACAATCTTATAGGAAGCGACCACTAGAACATTAATTACTACTGAGCATACCTAAAAAACTTCACTGCGATGCATTAGTAGAATCCGATTCCAACCATATATGCCAGACTTTTTCAAATTTAGCTGGGCACCCCCTAGCAGCATACGTAGCTTTATATAAAGGAACTATGGTGTTAATTAAAGATTTCCAAGAATTAAGTGAAGGAGCCAACGCCTGCTTCCAGCGCAGGAGAATGGCTTTCCTGGCTTAGAAGAGGAGCAATCCAAGGAGAGTTCTGGTTGCCCGGCAATGAGCTAAATCACCCACCAAGCCCAGCAGGCAGACCTCAACCCTTGAGGGAATATGGATCGTAGTAAGGGATTCAATATAGGCTATGATCTCATCCCAGAAACCTCGAATTGCAGGACATGTCCAAAACATGTGAACAAAATCAGCTCCAGCACTCCTACACTTCCAGCAGACCATAATTGAGTTAGGATATATTTTAGAAAGTCTAAGCGGAGTGATATATACACAGTGTAATATCTTAAACTGAATTAAACGATCTCCGGCTGAGACCAATTGCGTGAATGGATATTCCCACATGTCCTCCCAGTCCTCTGCCTCCAGCTCTGGGCACACGCTCTTCCATTTGTTAAATAAATTCTCCATTCTGAAGTGGACTGAAGGTTGGAGAGCTTTGTAGATTGAGGAGATTTTGCCAAAGAGGCATCCTGGAGGGCAGATTCTAAGTTCGAACGGATTAGAGACGGAGGACTGAGGCCGAACTGCGAGTTGAAGGCATGACGGATTTGTAGATATTTAAAGAAGTGTTGGTTGAGGAGTCCGAAACATTCCTTAAAGGAATCAATAGAGGGAAAGTGGCCAGCCACTAACAGGTGGTCTAGCCTCTTTACCCCCCTCATGGCCCAGAAGTCTGGGTCCGGGACCGTTAAGAACTATAGGAGCTGTGGATTAAACCAAAGGGGAACCTCTGGGGACCACGTCTGGGTGTCTGAGTGTTTTTTGCATACCAGAAGTTGCCAGGCTCTAATCACCGTTTTCATTGATACCGTGAGAGGGAA
>BLSH010216262.1:553503-571746 GCA_018402905.1 Glandirana rugosa | reverse complement strand
ATTCGCAATAATATTGTGAGGACCGAAGTAACGTGAACGAATCCCCCAATCTGGTGGGGTGTTAGTGAAGAGGAGACATTTCGTCCTAGCCAATGAGTGTCCAACCCGAAGGAGGGTTGTTGAGGGATGAGCGGGACGAGTCAGAGACCTGTGTCGAAAAAAGCCATCCTGAGGGTCGATTCAGATCAACCGACAGAAGTTTCCGAGGAGACCGAAGGAGAGACAGAGAGAAACGGGGTCCCCGTCTCGGGGACGTTTCCCCAGAGGAGGATATCCTGACCTGGGTCCTTGACACGCTGGACCGACGGTTCGGAGTCTTATATATATGTAAACAGTGGAGGGGGTTGATTACTTAGGGCTGTTCAGTGTCTCACAGGCTGCTGTTCTAAATATCCAGGGCAGACAGTTTGAATATTTATGGAACTTCAGCCAATCCCAGAATCCCAGATGTGCCCAGAAGGTGGATGGAGAGCCCATATATATTCTGAGGCTTGGCAGCCAGGTCGCACAGTTCCTGGGTCCAGTCCTATAGGAGGAGACCCCTTTGCAGGGGCTCTGCCCCTGGGGCAAAGAGAGACAGAGAGGAAGCCAGAGGAGCCTTTGAAGACAGCCAACTAGACTTAGCTGGGAGTCCTACCGAAAAAAGCTGTGTCCAGAGACTGAGCAGGGCGAGTAGGGAGTTGTTGGGAGGAAGCCCAACCTGTGAGTAACCGATCCTGCTTTACAGAGGAGAAGTGATTGTGGGGTGGTCTAACCCCCTAAGCAAGTGCAATGAAGCCAGGAGTGTTATAATAACGCTTAGAGGTTTGCCCACTACAGCCAGGAGTTGTACAAGACAGCCAAGGGCGTACAGTGCAGCCAGACATTGTACAATACAACCTGCATTTTTGTACATAGCAGCCAAAAACCTAACCGTTCCCAAGTTGTTCTAGTTGTAGCAAGGAATCCCTGCTAAAAACAATTTAAGGTGATCAGTGGAGAAAATTCCCATTGCATTGGTAGTCAGTGGAGAAAATTCCCCATGCATTGGTGGTCAGTGGAGAAAATTCCCCATACATTGGTGGTCAGTTAAAGCATGTTCCTTTAACTGGTGGTCAGTGGGAAGAATGTTCCTTTAACTGGAGGTCAGTGGGAAGAATGCTCCTTACATTGGTGATCAGTGGGAAGAATGTCCCTTACATTGGTCGTCAGTGGGAAGAAGGTCCCTTACATTGACGATCAGTGGGAAGAATGCTCCTTACATTGGTGGTCAGTTGGAAGAATGTCCTTTACATTGGTGGTCATTGAGAAGAATATCCCTTATGTTGGTGGTCAGTGGGAAGAATGTCCCCTACATTGGTGATCAGTGAGAAGAATGTTCCTCACATTGGTGATCAGTGGGAAGAATGTTACTTACATTGGTGGTCAGTGGGAAGAATGCCCCTTACATTGGTGATCAGTGGGAAGAATGCACCTTATATTGGTGATCAGTGGGAAGAATGTTCCTTACATTGGTGATCAGTGGGAAGAATGCTCCTCACATTGGTGGTCAGTGGGAAGAATGTTACTTACATTGGTGATCAGTGGGAAGAATGTTACTTACATTGGTGATCAGTAGGAAGAATGCCCCTTACATTGGCGGTCAGTGGGAAGAATGCCCCTTACATTGGCGGTCAGTGGGAAGAATGCCCCTTACATTGGCGGTCAGTGGGAAGAATGCTCCTCACATTGGTGATCAGTGGGAAGAATGCTCCTTACATTGGTGGTCAATGGGAAGAATGCCCCTTACATTGGTGATCAGTGCCAAGAATGCCCCTTACATTGGTTATCAGTGGGAAGAATGCCCCTTACACTGGTGATCAGTGGGAAGAATGACCCTTACATTGGTGATCAGTAGGAAGAATGCCCCTTACATTGGTGATCAGTGGGAAGAATGCCCCTTACATTAGTGATCAGTAGGAAGAATGCCCCTTACATTGGTGATCAGTAGGAAGAATGCCCCTTACATTTTTGATCAGTTGGAAGAATGCTCCTTACATTGGTGATCAGTGGGAAGAATGCCCCTTACATTGGTGATCAGTATGAAGAATGCCCCTTACATTGGTGATCAGTAGGAAGAATGCCCCTTACATTGGTGATCAGTGGGAAGAATGCTCCTTACATTTTTGATCAGTGGGAAGAATGCTCCTTACATTGGTGATCAGTGGGAAGAATGCTCCTTACATTGGTGATCAGTGGGAAGAATGTTCCTTACATTGGTGATCAGTGGGGAAGAATGCTCCTTACATTAGTGATCAGTGGGAAGAATGTTCCTTACATTGGTGATCAGTGGGAAGAATGTTCCTTACATTGGTGATCAGTGAGAAGAATGTTCCTTACATTGGTGATCAGTGGGAAGAATGCTCCTTACATTGGTGATCAGTGAGAAGAATGCTCCTTACATTGGTGATCAGTGAGAAGAATGGCCCTTACATTAGTGATCAGTGAGAAGAATGCTCCTTACATTGGTGATCAGTGGGAAGAATGCTCCTTACATTGGTGATCAGTGGGAAGGATGTTCCTTACATTGGTGATCAGTGGGAAGAATGTTCCTTACATTGGTGATCAGTGGGTGTTCTTTGTTCTGTTTAAATAGACAGATAAATACACTAATTCCCTACCAGATTAGATCAGAAAGGAAACTGATGTTACATATGTAACATCCATGTCCATTCCCTTTTCTCTTCATCTTGTAAACCTTATGGGTTGCCAAATGCAAACAGATATCCCACACATCTGGTTAAATTCACAAATGTGGACCTGCATACAAACATATTGTGTTCTTTCCACCAAACCTGACTGCACCCAGATGTAGGTCGCTGTAAACAGGCACACATCTGCTTGCATCCGGCTCACCATAGGGAAACATTGCAGTCTGTTTTAGTCCTTCTAATTGGAGGTTAAAAACAAACAGATGGAACACCCATGGGAAGGGGTGTTGTGCTTGTTTTATGCTTATACAGTATAAAATGTACATGTGTTTACATACAAATCAGCTTATGTTAGTGTGGATGCGTTTACATGCGTCCCTGTATTTTGCCTGCATGGAGAAACTCTGGTTCCCTGCCATACCGCAAAGACATGCTGGTAGATTAATTGGCTCCTGTCTAAATTGGCCCTAGTATGTGTATGAATGTGAGTTAGGGACCTTAGACTGTAAGCTCATTGAGGGCTATAGTAAAGTGCTGCGTAAATTGTCAGCACTATTTAAATAACTGTAATAATAATATGTTTATTTCCTATGATTGCCAGCTCCATCTAGTGGTCATAATGCAGTATTTTTCTGATTGAGGCATTTCAGGAAAATACCGCATTATGGCCACTAGATGGAGCTGACAATCATAGAAATTGAATCTATTAGGCAAATTGTGGGGCTCATTTGTGATGGCTGTTCGAATCCTTCAGTCATTCGCAGTGCAAAATTTTCATAAATAGGCCCCATAGTGTGCCTTATACCATTTAAAATCTGTATGTACATCAATGAGTTTTCAGAAATGTCCTAGAAACTCATATAAATGCACGTTGTCGCATGAATGTCTTTTCCTGTGTAAAAAGATTCTGCTTGGTGAGACTCCTACAGCGTTTTATCCATCTCAGGGGGTCGCAGCTGTCCATCCATAGACGTCGGATGATCCTGGAGCCGAGGAAGTGCTGTGCTTCTTATACAGAAAGCCCAGCATGTACAGGTGCATCTCAAAAAATTAGAATGTCATCAAAAAGTTAATTTATTTCAGTAATTCAATTAAAAAAATGGAACTCATATATTTTATAGATTCATTACACATAGAATGATATATTTCAAGCATTTCTTTCTTTTAATTTTGATGATTATGACTTACAGCTAATGAAAACCCAAAATGTAATATCTCAGAAAATTAGAATATTGTGAAAAAGTTGAATACAGTGGAACCTCGGATTATGAGCATAATTCGTTCCAGAAGCATCCTTGTAATCCAAAGTACTCGTATAGCAAAGCAAGTTTCCCCATAGGAAACAATGGAAACTCAGATTATTCGTTCCACAACCACTGCTTGCCTATGCAGTGCTGTATGTGGCCAGAGGTGTGGGGTGCTGGTGTATGCAGTACTGTATGTGGCCAGAGGTGCGGGGGCACTGGTGTATGCAGTACTGTATGTGGCCAGAGGTGCGGGGGCACTGGTGTATGCAGTACTGTATGTGGCCAGAGGTGTGGGGTGCTGGCGAGGCTCGGAGACACTCAGGAACTGTTGACACTTTCGGGTGCTCCGACTGTCTCCGAGTGTCACCAGCGCCCCCGCACCTCTGGCCACATACGGTATTGCATAAACAGAGGCTTGAGTCCTGCTCGTCTTGCGAGACAGCGCCCGCAAACCGAGTCAGGATTTAAAAAGAAAAAATAGCTTGTATTGTGAGACGCTCGTAAACAGCGTTACTCGCAATCCGAGGTTCCACTGTATTGTAGACTCATGGGGGTTGATTTACTAAAGCTAGAGAGTGCAAAATTTGGTGCAGTTGTGCATGGTAGCCAATCAGCTTCTAAATTCAGCTTGTTCAATTAAGGTTTGACAAAACCAGACTGAAAGATGATTTGATTGGTTTCTATGCAGAGCTGCACCAGATTTTGCACTCCCAAACTTTAGTAAATCAACCCCATGGTGTCATACCCTAATTAGCTAATTAACTCAACACACCTGTAAAGGTTTTCTGAGCCTTCAAATGGTCTCTCAGTCTGGTTCAATAGGTTACACAATCATGGAGAAGACTGCTGACTTGACAGTTGTCCAGAAGACAGTCATTGACACCCTCCACAAGGAGGGGAAGTCACAAAAGGCCATTGCTAAAGAAGCTGGCTGTTCACAGAGTGCTGTATCCAAGCATATTAAAGGAAAGTTGAGTGGAAGGGAAAAGTGAAGTAGAAAAAAGGTGCACAAGTAACAGGGATAACCACAGCCTTGATAGGATTGTAAATAAAACATGAATGATGGCTGCGCTACCCAGTGAAGCAAATTGCAAAAAAGAGCACAGCTGCAAATTATAAAGTGTGAATTCTACACCAACATAATAATAAAAAGTGGGTAAATTGTGCTTGTGTATATATTCCAATCAACACATCCCATGCATGTGTATGAATTGATAAAACCAAAATGTAAATGCAAGATGCCCCGGAAGACGTCCGTTCGTGACGAAATCGATAGGGCGGAAGTGATATCTCCAGGTCACCGCTGAATGAACGAACGAGGATTGTCTGTTGTCTGCGATTTTTTCATTGGAAGTTTGTAAGTGCATTACTTTTTATAAATTTATATGTTTTTAAACATTATCACACTATTGCGACCCTTCTGTTTTCATTGAACCTAGCGGAGTATCAGACTTATCCGGAAGACAGTGCTGAAGAGGCCGACTTCTGTGGCTCAGTGGAGGTCTTATATCCACACAGGCGTTCCCTGACCGGCTGTAATAAGGGGTCCAGGGGTCTTGGTAAGGGCACATCTTCATTGGTGGAGGATCTCTCACTGAAGTGGTGGTGTGGTGGACATTTACTGGTCACAGTTACTTGGACAAGTTTCACTTCTTCTTTTTTGCACCTACCGGTATATATTTTTTTCAATAGATTGGACTTTGGACATGGACACTTATATATGCACTTTTTATTACATTTTGGTTTTATCAATTCATACATGGGATGTCTTGATTGGAATATACAATATACACAAGCGCAATTTACCCACTTTTTATTGATAGGATTGTGAAGCAAAGGCCATTCAAGATTTTGGGGAGTGGACTTTAGCTGGTGTCAGTGCTTCAAGAGCCACCACACACAGACATATCCCGGACATGGGCTACAACCATCACATTCCTTGTATCAAGCCACTCCTGAACCAGAGACAAGGTCAGAAGCGTCTTACCTGGGCTATGGAGGAAAAGGACTGGACTGTTGCTCAGTGGTCCAAAGTCCTCTTTTCAGATGAAAGCAAATTTTAGATATAATTTGGAAATCAAAGCCCCAGAATCTGGAGGAAGAGTGGAGAGGCACAGAATCCAAGTTGCATGTGGAACCAATGTGAAGTTTTCACAGTCAGTGATGATTTGGGGAGCCATGTCATCTGCTGGTGTTGGTCCATTGCAGTGTTGCCAACCTCCCGCAGTGTTTTTTACTGGCAAAACATGGAAAATTTACTGGCGGAGCACAATTTTTTACTGGCAACCTGAAAAATAACAGAACTCCTATTAAAAACTAACACAATTGATATTTAAACACAACATGGAAACACTGACAATACCCATATCAAGTGCTTTGCCCGGTTTACACTTAAAAATTCAGCACAGCATGACAAATTATCAGACCCTGATATTTATAGACAGTTGTAAAAATCACTGATTTTTACAAACTGTCAGTAAATTTACTGACGGTTGGCAACACTGGTCCATTGTGTTTTATCAAGTCCAAAGCCAGCGCAACCTTCTACCAAGAGATTCTAGAGCACTTCATGCTTCCCTCTGCTGACCAGCTTTATGGAGATGCTGATTTCATTTTCCAGCAGGACTTGGCACTGCCCACACTGCCAAAAGTACCTGGTTTAATGATTATGGCATCACTGTGCTTGATTGGCCAGCAAACTCGTCTGACCTAAACCCCATAGAGAATCTGTGGGGTATTGTCAAGAGGAAGATGAGAGACATCAGACCCAATAATGCAGATGAGCTGAAGGCCGCTATCAATGCAACCTGGACTTCCATAACCCCTCAGGAGTGCCATAGGGTGATTGCCTCCATGCCACGCCACATTGATGCAATAATTCATGCAAAAGGAGCCCCAACCAAGTATTGAGTGCATCCTATACTGTACATGGACAGACTTTTCACTAAGCCAACATTTCTGTATTAAAAATCCTTTCTTATTGGTCTTGTGTAATATTCTAGTTTTCTGAGATTCTGAATTTTGGGTTGTCACTAGCTGTAAGCCTTAATCATCCAAATTAAAAGAAAGAAATGCTTGAGATATATCACTCTGTCTGTAATGAATCTATGAAATATATGAGTTTCACTTTTTGAATTGAATTACTGAAATAAATGCACTTTTTGATGATATTCTAATTTTATGAGATGCACCTGTATGTGTAACTCTGTCTGCTCACATGTATCTAAAACAATACACAGAATCCGTCCACCTGGCCAAGTGTCTAATACAGGGTTTCTCAACCAGGGTTCCATGGAACCCTAGGGTTCCTCCAGAGGTTGCTAGGGGTTCCTTGAGCAATGGTCAATTTCTACCTCTCAGATAAATTCCCAATGATACCATTGATCTTTTTAGCTATCTGTAAGGGGGTAATTCTTCCCAATGACCACAAGTGTAAGGAGCATTCTTCCCATTGACCATCACACTAATGTATCATGAGTTGTAGATTTTTAATTTTTAGCAGGGGTTCCCCGAGACCGGAGAATTATTTCAAGGGTTCCTCTGTGTTGAAAAGGTTGAGAAAGGCTGGTCTAATAGGTCAGGAAAGGAATGTGAATACGGGTGGAGATGTCTCTGATGGTTCGAAATTCCCCAGAAGCATTATCATATCATGAAGCTCAGCACAAGAAAGATGACTAATATTCATATATAATTAAATCTGTGTTCGTATTAAAAACAATATGGCAAATGTCAGGCGGCTGGTGAGCAGATCTAGTGTTTTTGGGAAGCGTTTCACAAGCACTTTTCACCCGAAACCTCCAGGCTATCTCAGGACATGGAAGACGTCAACCCAATAAAACCCAGAGCAACAAAATGAATGAGTTATTTATGTCAACACCACATGAAAGGAACTGTAAAAACAATTGCTCATCACATTAGCTTAATTTCTAAATTTAATTTTAGCCTTTTTAAAATCTGCTGCTTTCAGTAAATCTAAACCCTGGAGATCCTGCCACGAAAGGTTCTCGTTTAGGCACTTCCTGTTACAGGGTGACAACTGACAGTTTGTGCTCCCGCGTTGTCACCTTATCATGTACACCCCCTGGTGGAGACTACAAGCGGCTCTGCTGACCAGGGTTGCCAACGGTCAGTAAATTTACAGTTTGCAAAATCCATTCTTTTTGCATCTGTCCATGAATGTCCTTTATGGATATTCATGGACAGATGCAAAAATTATGGATTTTACAAACTGTTTGTAAATTTACTGACAGATGGCAACCATGCTGCTGACACATATTATACAGATATAAGGTTTGTTGAGTCAGTATGGTGGCACTATGAATAATTTGCATCTCATCCCGTATTGAATAATTGTAGTTTAGGACAAAATGGGAGGGAAAAGGAAGGGGGAAAGGGGAGGGGGAATGGAAATGGAAGAGGTAGAGGGAGAATGGGAATAGAACGGTGCTGTATAGAAATTAAGTGACTAGAATTGACTAAAAAACATTTTTTATTTTGTACTCAGAGTAAAATGGTACAATAGTACCTATAAAATAAAATGGTACAAAAGTACCTATATCATGCTGTAACACAAGCGAGTAAAAAAAGAGATTACAGACATTTTACATAGGGGTAAGATACAGGTTTGACTGTAACAACAATAGCTGTATATTGGCGTCCAACATGTTTCGCCTAAACAAGGCTTCCTCAGGGACTTAACGAGCCAGGCGTTACATATCTGATATGCATATGAAGAGAAACAAAAAACAAACATTTATACATGCACAATAATAACACAGTACATCAAAGTAATAGATAATGAAGAAAATTTATGCGATCAATCCCCAGCCCGGGGATGGGGTGTAAGGATATTCACCTCAGTTGACCCAAATTCCTGCTCCGACCCCAACAATCCATCCAAATGTCGCGGGTCAAACTGGGAGGGGGGATACTGCGCGTCAACAAATCATCCCAGGACAGGTAAAATTAGATAATTCTAAAAGGATAAGGATAAAGATCTATCTAGTCATATGAAAGGCTGACATGGCTACTTACAAATGGCAGCCTGATATCAGCAAGACAGGCTAAAGGGTGTGGGAAGGATCTTCCTCACCGAGATGGCAGCATATGTAGCTGATGGTATACAATAGATCTAAAAAAATTATACAGATATGTTCCATCGCTGTCACTGTTAGGAAGGCTGTCCAGAGCAATGATGTGCAGCCGATGCTGGAGCAAGTACATGTAGCCAGGAAGCTAGGCTGCACTGATGGGCACCGATGGGCACTGATAGGTTTCACTGATGGGCACTGATAGGGGACACTGATGGGCACTAATGAGGCTGCACTGATAGGCGGCACTGATAGGTGGCACTCATGGGCACTGATAGGTGGCACTGATAGGCTGCGCTGATAGGCAATGATAGGTAGTACTGATGGGCACTGATAGGCAGCACTGATAGGTGACACTGATGAAGAGGCACTGATAGGTGACACTGATGAAGAGGCACTGATTGGCAGCACTGATAGGTGACACTGATGAGGAGGCACTGATGGGCATTGATTGGCAGCACTGATTGGCAGCACTGGTGGGCACTGTTGCAACTGCATTAATAATCAGGATACTGATAATCAGTGCCCTGATTATCAGTGTCAATGTCCCTTTAACATAAGCCAGTTATTGGCTTTCTTCTGCTCTCCTCACGCTGTCAGCATGAGGAAAGAAAAGCCAATAACTGGCTTCTGTTTACTTCCGTGATCAGCCGTCATTGGACACAGCTGATCACGTGGTAAAGGGCCGCTGTGATTGGTCCTTTACCCCAATCTGTAATCAGCTGAGTCCAAAGAACTCAGTGATCACAGCGCACGCTGTCCGCGTGCCGCAGAGGACATGCGGGCAGCGCGATCATGAGAGGACGTCAATGTATGCCCTCCCAGCAAAATAAGCCGTCATTTGGCTATAGCGCGGGCAGGAAAGGGTTAATCAATACGCAGTCATAAAAAAAACAACGTTTCCTGCTCTAAATTTCTGTAAATTTGGTGTGATTTGAGTGCCACAGACTGCAATGTTAACTCACAAAAGTTGCAAGGAAGTCACAAGGTTGCAAGGAAATCGCACAACTATGAGGTTGCAGCAGTGTGAGCCGAGCCTTAGGGTCCTGCAGGTGGACCCTTTCACATGTTCTGCAGCGGGGCCCCCTTCCTGCCATCTTGGGCCCCCCCACGGTGGCAGAACCCAGGGGCCCAGTGGAAAGTGCAACCTTTGTGATCTTGGTAGCTCCACCAGTGGCTCCAATGTGGAGGGGAAAAAAAGGATCCCACAGGCATGGTCCACCAATGTCACTATTAGGAAGCTGGTCCAGTGGCGCAAGTCCATATAGAAAGGAAGTGGCTTAAAAAAAAGACCGGAGGAAACCAGCAGCACTGAGATGAGGAAAAGGCTATTAAAAAAAAAGAAGAAAAGAACTGTATTTCAGGGAAAAAATGATGGCAGTTGTGTATAATACAATGTGCTTTAGCAAAATAAAATGTCGTTCACCTATGGTTTAGATCTACTTTAGTACTGTACTGTTGTATGGTATGTTAGGATGTGTCTTTTCCCACATATGTAGAATATGCACCGGATCAGCAGGACTTATGGCTGAGATCCAGCACTGGTTTTCTTCGCTCACATAAAAAATATAGGTTCTAGTTCAAGTGAACCGATAATAGGTATTGATGTGATAATGCAAGTGAACCGATAATAGGTATTGATGTGATAATGCAAGTGAACCGATAATAGGTATTGATGTGATAATGCAAGTGAACCAATAATAGGTATTGATGTGATAATGCAAGTGAACCGATAATAGGTATTGATGTGATAATGCAAGTGAACCGATAATAGGTATTGATGTGATAATGCAAGTGAACCCATAATAGGTATTGATGTGATAATGCAAGTGAACCCATAATAGGTATTGATGTGATAATGGTTTAGCATTAGAGGGTGAGGTTTAGGTAAAAGGTTACAGCTCAAAGTTATATATTATTATAAGTAAATAAGTAAGTAATATTTTCTACCTTCTGTTATAAAACATAACCAGTTTGAGGTTGCAGCAATGTGAGCCGAGCCTTAGGGTCCTGCAGGTGGACCCTTTCACATGTTCTGCAGTGGGGCCCCCGCTTCATAAATTTAGGCCAAAATGTATTTTGTTTCATTTCTTTGGTAAAAAAAATCCCAATATGTGTACATAAATTGGGTTGTGTAAAAGTTACAGTGTCTACAGACTATGGGATACCTATCTGAAAATTGATCAATCCTGAAGAGGCCCAAAAATGCCAGAACAGTACAAATACCCCCTCCCCCCCAAATGACCGCTTTTTGGAAAGTAAACAGTCTGGGGTATTTAGTAAGAGGCATGGCGGGTTTTTTGAAGTTGCAATTTTTTGTGACAATGTTTTGGAAAATGAAGAAATATATATATATAACGTCATCATATCCCTTGTGTCATGGTGATCAGGGACACTGACTGGTGGCAGGATGTTAAAAAAAAATATATATATAATTTTTTGTTCAACTTTTTAAGCATGTTCTTTAACATTTTCTTTTCTTTTTTTTTTTAACAATTTTTTTTGTAACATACATTCATCAGAGTAGTTCATAGTAACACTGTACTACTCCGGGGGGAGCGATCAGAGATTTTTTATTTTTTAATACTTTGATTGCGGTTACCGTGGTGATTATTGTAACAGCAATGTTTTAAACTGGGTTACATTCGCAACAGCTGTGATTACTAGTGATCTGTGATTGGCTACAGCTAAACACATGGTACAGGGTGCTGTGATTGTCCCAGGTACCATGTGATAGCTGTGGGTCGATCACAGCATCGCTCAATAGGAAACACAGCTGTTATGAATGAAATTTGCATAGCAATCACATGATCCCCCAGCCGGGATCTGCAATCTGCTGCGTCTCTGGTGGACACAGCGGTCGTGGCGCGCTGCGCGCTGCAAGAACCTGACCCGGAAAAGGCTGGATGACGTACATGTAAGTGATCCAGCCTGCCTGTGCTGGCCACCCTCAGTAAATGTTCTGTAGACGGTCGGCAAGTGGTTAATCTGCTTATATTTTGCCTTCTGTGGTTCCTACTCCTCCCTCTTCCCCTCATCAACATGCTAGTGAAATTCGTAAATAAAACCTTTTCATTATCATTATCATTACATACATGGGGTCTCTGTCACTCCCTATGTAATGCAGGCAGATCATGGCTGGTGGGAGGGGCCGGTTAGGATACTGTATATAGCTTCCTGAAAACATGATAGCACCCTCATTCTGTACTTCTGTCAAGAGCCCCTGTAGCGTAGTTTTTTGAAACCCCACACAAATGGAAACCGGAAGTGACGTTCCGTCGCCGCCATATTGCTACACCCGCACTCGTCCACGCTAAGGATACAAAGAGAAGGCGGCAAGCGGACATCTTATTACACCCAACGGAGTTTTTTATTCCGCATTTATTTTTAACAGTAAACGGAGCTTACATACTGAAATACATTATATAGAAATACCTGACACTGTTTTCATGTTATGTTTTAAAAGCAGCGGCAAGCCTGGCGATCTCTCTGCTTAGGAAATGTTACAGAACACCGCTGCTTTTAAAATATAACATGAAAATAGTGTCATGTATTTCTATATAATGTATTTCAGTATGTAAGCTCTGTTTACTGTTAAAAATAAATGTTCAATAAAAACTCTGGTGGGTGTAATAAGATGTTTGCCGCCTTCTCTTTGTATCCTTACTGTGGACATATGCGGGTGTAGCAACATGGCGGCAACGGAACGTCACTTCCGGTTTCCAATTTTGTGGGGTTTCATTAACCACTTGCCGACCGCCCGCCGCAGCGTGACGGCGACAAGGTGGTTCGTTATCGCGAACCGCCGTCACAGGACGGCGGCCGCGATAACTAGCATTGTGTTCGGGGGGAGCCAGGGAGCGGGTACGGCGGACTCGATCGCCGCCGGCTACCCGCGATGACCCCCCCGCAGTAAAAGAACGGAGGTCTATGTAAGTAAACACGGACCTCCATTCTGTGAGAGGGGGAAGGGCTGTGATCACAGCCTTCCTCTATATGGAAGCTGTGATCACTTCCCTTCCCCTGCTAGGGCAGTCCCCCCACAGTTAGAACACGCCCAGGGAACACAGTTAACCCTTAGAGCGCCCCCTGCAGGTTAACCCCTTCACTGCCAATGGCATTTACACAGTAATCAGTGCATTTATATAACACTGATCGCTGTATAAATGCCAATGGTCCTAAAAAAGTGTCAAAATGGTCCGACATGTCCGCTGCAATATCGCAGGACCGCAAAAAATCGCAGATCGCCGCCATTACTAGTAGAAAACAAAAAAAAATAAAAACCCCAGAAATGAATTCTCATCATCCGTAAACGTGGCAACTTTTGCGCAAACCAATCAATAAACGCCGATTGCGTTTTTTTTTACCAAAAATATGAGGAAGAATATAAATCGGCCAAAACCGATGAAAAAAAATGTTTTTTTATATTTTTTTTTGGATTTGTATTTTATCAAAAAGTAATAAATCTGGGTCTTTTTGTAAAATGGTCGCTCTTCTTTTGTTTATAGCGGCGATCAGAAATGACGCAGAGGGGATCAAATACCACCAAAAGAAAGCTCTATTTGTGGGAAAAAAAGGACGCAAATATCGTTTGGGTACAACGCCGCATGACCGCGCAATTGTCAGTTAAAGCGACGCAGCGCCGAATCGCAAAAAGTGCTCTGGTCCTAAAGTGTGAAATCCTTCCGGGGCTGAAGTGGTTAAACAACCCTACACAATAGCATTCCCAGGCAGGCTTTATTTGCATGTAGACTGCTTTAGGCAACACCCATATGTGATTCTGAGCCTCCATGATTGACAGAACTGAAATCCAATGAATGAAAGGGGGCGGGTCAGGGACAATAAGACTGGGAAGGAAAGCACTAGATGATGCTGGGCGTCCTCCAGCCAGGAAATGAGGCGGGGCTCTATCTGACTTGCTGCAGCTTTTAATGCACACTGTGAGAAGCTCAGTGTGCTGAGAAATCAGAGGAAGTTATTTCAGTTCAAGGTGATTTTTAGGCTTAATTAAAGTTCCGTGGTAAGTGGTTTCCAGTGTAATATATTTGGCAGGAACCGTCTCAGCCGAGGGCACCGAGACAATTTTATTTCCTCCAAAGCAGAAGAATTGGGAGTTTTAATGTTGGTGGGAAGCCGTCCAGTTTCCTCCATAGCTCGGCAGAATTTTGGCAGTCAGCGGGGGACCTGCAGCGAAGTCTGAAGATATTTCTGGTATCTGTTTATTTTCTTTGGGCTGTTATTGTTGGCTGCAGGACCTCACGTTATCCTTCACTGAGAACTTCACAGCTCCGCAGCCAATGGTCATCCGGCCTGGGACTTTATTATTCTTAACAAACCCCAAGACTCTGCCTTACCCCCCACACATCCTCCAGGAGGAACTATGACTGCTGACGACTCGCGGTCACATGTCATTTCTGCAAAGACGTGGAAGAAAAACACTCACAATATTTGTTATGTAGAGTGGACCTGTCAGGGGATCAGATCCATGTGATCATTAGTGTCATTAGTTAGCTTGTGATTCTTTCCAGCAGGTTTCTTAGCCCTCGCTTAGTTTTTGGTGGTCCCCGGGAGCTCCTGAATCCCAGACCCACATTATACACAAGGCAATGATATCTGGCCTTGCTTAGTACTCCCACCATTGAATAACTAGCCACTGGATTTCCCCATACTGAACTGTGGGGATGGGGCACAGTGCTGAGGTGGGTGGCGCTTAGCTGTGTGCTAGGAAAAAGTCGAGACCCCTTGTTAAGGTAATCTTACAAGCCTTGCTAGGACTTCCAGAATTCTTACTCTGTGAACCCTTGCCAGGACTTCCATTGATACTTGCACAATCCCTGACAGGACTTCCAATGGTGCTTGCAGAATCCCTGCCAGGACTTTCAATGGTGCTTGCACAATTCCTACCAGGACTTCCAGAGGTGCTTGCAGAATCCCTGCCAGGACTTCCAAAGGTGCTTGCAGAATCCCTGCCAGGACTTCCAAAGTTGCATGCACAATCTCTGCCATGAGATCAGAATCAGAATGCTTCCAATGGTGCTTGCACAATCCCTGCCAGGACTTCCAATGGTGCTTGCACAATCCCTGCCAGGACTTCCAATGGTGCTTGCACAATTCTTACCAGGACTTCCAAAGGCGCTTGCTTAATCCCTGCCAGGAGTTCCAAAGCTCCATGCACAATCCCTGCCATGATATCAAAATCAGGATGCTTCCAATGGTGCTTGCACAATCCCTGCCAGGACTTCCAATGGTGCTTGCACAATCCCTGCCAGGACTTCCAAAGGTGCTTGCAGAATCTCTGCCAGGACTTCCAAAGGTGCATGCACAATCCCTGCCAAGACTTCCAATGGTACTTGCACATTTCCTACCAGGACTTCCAAATGTGCGTGCAGAATTCCTGCCAGAACTTCCAATGGTGTTTGCAGAATTCCTGCCAGGACTTCCAAAGGTGCTCACAGTATTCCTGCCAGGACTTTCAATGGTACTCTCAGAATCCCTGCCAGAATTTCGATGGTGCTCCCTGAATTCCTGCCAGGGCTGCCACTGGTACTTTCAGAATTCCTGCCAAGACTTCCAATGGTGCTTGTAGAATCCCTGTCAGGACTTCCAATGGTGCTTGCAGAACTCCTGGTAGAATTTCCAATGGTGCTTGCAAAATCCTTAGTAGGACTTCCAATGGTGCTTGCAGAATCTGTGCCAGGTCTTGCAAAGGTGCTGTCAGAATCAATGCCAGGACTTCTAATGGTACTCACAGAATGTGCTTTGTCTTTTTGCCATTTACCTGAGTACTAAAGAACTTTAATACTTACTTGTCAGTTTCCTGCTTGTTGCTGACCAAGATTGACCTGACTACTCTCTTGCCTGCCACCTTCCGCCTGCCGCCTGCCTCAACCTCTACCTGGACCTGACTAATCTTTTGTCTGCTTCTTGCTTGGACCTAGACCTCTCTTGTTTGCCGCCTGCCATGATATCTGCCTAGACCCAACTACTCTCTTGTATACCACATTGTAAACATTCTCTCATAGCCCTTCTGTCCCAGCAACCCCTTGGTGGGTCAATCTTAGGGCTGTGACCTGGTTGCAGATTGCAACAAAGAAAACCAGGGACCATTAGGTATTCGTGTCCTTCTCCACCAGCAGGAGCAGGAGCTATAGTGAAGGCTAAGTGGTACCTAAACTCCTTGCCTTCCAATGGTACTTGCAGAATTTCTGCCAGGACTCACAATGGTACTTGTAGAATCTCCACCAGTACTTCCAATGGTACTCACAGAATCACAGCCAGGACTGAAAGGACACAGGGCGTGTCCTCTGACCAAAGAAAGCTCCAGTATTTGAAGTAGCTGCTGTTGTCTTATCACTAGCTGCCCATTGTGCAAAAGAGCTATAATATGTCCTGATTGCCTTGCTTGATTCTGACCCAGATTGATTTGACTACTCCATTGTCTGATGTCTGTCCACTACCTCTTCATGGACCTGACTACTCTCTTGCCCACTGCCTGCCAATGACCTCTGTTTGCTGCCTGCCCACAACCTCTGCCTTGACCTGACTACTGTCTTGTCTGCTGCCTGCACATGACCTCTGCCTTGGCCTGACTGTTCTCTTGCCTGCTTCCTGTTCACTGTGTCTTTCTGAACCTAACTATTATCTTGCCTGCTGCCTACCCATGGCCTCAGCCTGGACCTGACTACTCTCTTGTCTGGTGTCTGCCCACTACCTCTTCATGGACCTGACTACTCTCTTGCCCACTGCCTGCCAATGACCTTTGCCTACTGCCTGGCTACAACCTCTGCCCAGACCTGGCTGCTCTCTTGCCTGATGCCTGCTCATGACCTCTGCCTTGACCTGACTGCTCTCTCGCCTGCTGCCTGCTCATGACCTCTGCCTAGACCTGATCACTCTCTCGTCTGCTGTTAGCTAACAACTTCTGCCGAGACCTGGCTATTTTTCTGCCAAACGTTTTATGTACAGTCTCCACACCATAGCTGCTCTGTCCCAACTACCCCTTTTGTGGGGTGATACTAAAGTATCTGAGCTGGTGACAGCTTACAGCCAAAGAAAAGTGGGACCACTAGTGTGTCCTGCCCAGTTCCTCCATAACGACAGAAACAGAAAAAATAGCCTCAAGTATGAATGGTATTCTGCTTTTTGTGTTTATTTTTCTGGAATAAGATAAAATGATTGTTTCTTATTATTGTGTGCAGATGGTATTTATATCGCACATGATAGAGGAAAATATTTGTTTCAGTGGCTTGGACACAAAACACGTGTTTTATCCTCTCTTCTCCATCCTCTGCAGATGGAAAACTTTATGCAACCCAACAAAGTCACATTTTGGTTTTCCTCATTTTATTTCAAGATTTTATGAGCTCCCGGCAGATATAAAAGACACAAAGCTCTGTAATCGTTAACCTCCTGCCACTCAATTCTGGCAGCCCTTACCTAGGTCTTTGTGTCAGGGGGTGGGGTAGACCTCAGATCACTGTAATTGTCTGTCACCATGTTCACAAGGTCAGGAGCCTGTCCTGCCAGCTCCCTATCATAACCAGAGACTGGGAGCTGCCTGTGGCAGCTCAGTCATTGTGCTGGGAGTTAGCTTGTTTTCAACACAAAATCCCCAACCGCTATGAATGCATATGTGTGGTGTGAGGGTGGGGTGGGAACAAGACCTCAACATATTAGGGCCTGTGTTGACCCCGCCTGTTATTATTTCAGGACAAACTTCAAAGGAGACCCCCATTATTATTCCAGGACAAACTTTATAAGAGTTCCTCTATACTATCACAGGACAAACTCCAAGGACCCTCCTTTATTATCTCAGGATACACTTCATATAAGCCCCCCCCCCCTTTTTTATTCCAGAAAACTGCAAAGGAGCCCCCCTTTAATATTCTAGGGCAAACTTTAAAGGAGTGCCTTTACTATTCCAGTACAAATTCCAAAAGAACCCCCGTTATTATTCCAGGGTAAATTTCAAAGGAGCCCCCCTCCCTTTATTATTCAAGGACACATTTCAAAGGAACCCCCTCCCTCACTTTAATGTTCTAGGACAAACTTCAAAGAGGCCCCTCTTTATTTTTTTCAGGACAAACTTCAAAGGAGTCCCCCGTTATTATTTTAGGACAAACTTAAGTGGAACTCCTCCATTCCTCTGTCCTATTATGGGAGCCCCTCCCCCTTATTATTTCAGGACAAACTTCAGAGGAGCAGACTTCAAACAGGACTTTATTATTCCCCCTCCCC
>BLSH010216262.1:542505-553117 GCA_018402905.1 Glandirana rugosa | reverse complement strand
TTGACTTTAGATCAGAGACCCGTACATATTTGATTATAGTAGTAGAAAATTTCTGATGTCGAAGTAACAGTCCCGCTCTTGCATACTAATATTGCAGGGCAAACCTCAAAGGAGTCCCCCTTTTTTATTCCAGGTCAAACTTCAAAGAAGCCACTCCCTATATTATTCCAGGACAAATTTCAAAGGAACCCTTAAAAACGTGTTTAAGAATTTGTTCATGCTGTTCATTCTCAGAAAGGAGGAACATCTTTTTGCATCTTGTCATCTGTATCCCTGTTGCTGGTACAATTGATTGCTTTGGTGATGATGAGATGAGTCAGCGTCTGAGACCTCACCTGGAGTGGTAGGTGGAATGTTTACCTATAGATACGAGTTTCCATACGTTCTCGCCCTGACAATGAAGCTGTAGTCTTTAAAAGATGATGATATTAGTTTATACATGCCCAGAGACTAGATTTCAGTTTCTTTATATCTTGGCAGATCATGGAAAGTATCTAGGTGACCAGAAGAAAACAAATAAGAACAAGCTCCGAGATGTGAGAAAAATGATTGAGGAATTGGATATTGTGACCCACAGGACAAGACTCCCTTTATTATATATATAGGTAAGTAGGGGGGGAGAAGGAGTGTTGATGTGTCGGAATCACAAGATACTGTAGATGATTAACAATCAGGTGAATCATCTGAGGTCATCACACAAGAGAATGTAAATGAGATGCACAGTATGGTAAAACAAGATAAATGATTAATGGCTGGGCAGACAATGTGAGATCACCCAAGATGATGTGGATGAGGTGCACGAAACGGTACCACAAGGTAGACGATTAATGGTCAGGCAGACGACCTGTGGTCAGCACACAAAAACACATGGATGAGGCAGATGGAATGGTACCACAAGGTAGATGATTAATTGTCAGGCAGACAACCTGTGGTCATCACACGAGAACACATAGATGAGGCGCATGGAATGGTACCACAAGGTTGATGATTAATGGTCAGGCGAACAATCTAAGGTCATCACACAAGAAAGTATGGATGAAATGCATGGAATGGTACCACAAGGTTAATGATTAATGGTCAGGCTGACAATCTAAGGTCATCACACAAGAAAGTATGGATGAAGTGCATGGAATGGTACCCCAGGGTAGATGATGAATGGTCAGGCTGACAATCTAAGGTCATCACACAAGAAAGTATGGATGAAATGCATGGAATGGTACCACAAGGTTAATGATTAATGGTCAGGCGAACAATCTAAGGCCATCTCACAAGAAAGTATGGATGAAGTGCGTGGAATGGTACCACAAGGTAGATGATTAATGGTCAGGCGGGTCATCTAAGGCCATCACACAAGAAAATATGGATGAAGTGCATGGAATGGTACCACAAGGTAGGTGATTAATGGTCAGGCGAACAATCTAAGGCCATCTCACAAGAAATTATGGATGAAGTGCATGGAATGGTACCCCAGGGTAGATGATGAATGATCAGGCAGACAATATAAGGTTATCACACAAGAAAGTATGGATGAAGTGCATGGAGTGGTACCACAAGGTAGATTTTAATGGTCAGGCGGACAATCTAAGGCCATCACACAAGAAAGTATGGATGAAGTGCATGGAATGGTACCACAAGGTAGGTAATGAATGGTCAGGCGAACAATCTAAGGCCATCTCACAAGAAATTATGGATGAAGTGCATGGAATGGTACCCAAGGGTAGATGATGAATGGTCAGGCAGACAATTTAAGGTCATCACACAAGAAAGTATGGATGAAGTGCATGGAATGGTACCCAAGGGTAGATGATGAATGGTCAGGCAGACAATTTAAGGTCATCACACAAGAAAGTATGGATGAAGTGCATGGAATGGTACCACAAGGTAGATGATTAATGGTCAGGCGGGCCATCTAAGGTCATCACACACAAAAGTATGGATGAAGTGCATGAAATGGTACCACAAGGTAGACATTTAACAGTCAAGCAGACAATCTGAGGTAGCCCATTCATTATTCATTTTTCTTTGTTCCACCAATGGATTGAATGAAAAAAAAGACCCAATTCCTTGAATGGGTGGAAGGGGGAATCCTTCCCCCCGAGCTATTGTATTCTGACAACTAAAACCAACAGCACTGAACGATCAGGGAGAACTTGACAGTCTGGTTGTACAAAAGTTGATCGGTAGATTGACTTCTCTACAACCAGCCTGCCTGAAACATGGATCAAAATTTGGCTGGTTCAGCAGGGACCTTAAGGTAACCACACAATAAAGTATGGATGAAGTGCATGGAATGGAACCTCTAGTTAGACCAATTTAAATTTTTTTAGTCAAAGCATCCTCTAAAATTCAGCACAATTTTGAGGCACACCATTCTAAAATGTAAAAAAAAATAATTTCACATAATGCAGCAACATCCACACACATATGACACCCAACGTTAGAGGTGATTTATTCTTCCAAAGCAAATACACCTTTGCACACTGAATTTCAGCATTTCTATTCTCCCTCGGTTTTGCTCACTCAGTAAATGTGACCCCAGTGCTGATAGAGATGGACAGAGGAGGGGCAAACAAGGACGCTGAGTGGGCAGGTGCTCCATGTTCTCCTTATCAACTGATGACGTCATTGGTTGTTAGGACGCTGGTGTCTGGAAGGATGTTATGGTGCACAATTAAAACCTCTGGATTTGTGTAACTAAAATGCTGGCTTAATCCTCCCTCCTGCTGGCTTCTTTTTAGGAAATATTTAGGCATCTTCCAAAACACCCATGAAGAAATCTGAAGGCACCCAGAGTACCTGGGCACCCTGAAAAAGGCAACTAGTGGTCAGTTGTCAGCTCTTTCTCTCTCTCTCTCAGTTGGGAGGAATAGTGCCCCATCGTTGGTATCAGTGGGAAGAATAGTGCCCCATCATTGGTATCAGTGGAAAAAATAGTGCCCCATCATTGGTAGCAGTAGGAGGAATAGTGCCCCATCATCGGTATAGGTGGGAGGAATAGTGCCCCATCATCGGTATCAGTGGGAGGAATAGTGCCCCATCATTGGTATCAGTGGGAGGAATAGTGCCCCATCATTGGTGTCAGTGGGAGGAATAGTGCCCCAACATTGGTATTAATGCAAGGAATAGTGTCCCATTGTTGGTGTCAGTGGGAGGAATCGTACCCCATCATTGGTGTCAGTAAGAGGAATAGTGCCCCATCATTGGTGTCAGTGGAGGAATAGTGCCCCAGAATTTGTATCAGTGTGAGGAATAATGCCTCATCACTGGTGTCAGTGGGAGGAATAGTGTCCCATCATTGGTGTCAGTGGGAGGAATAGTGCCCCACCATTGGTATCAGTGGGAGCAATAGTGCCCGTCATTGGTATCATTGAGAGGAATAGTGCCCCATCATTGGGATCAGTGGGAGGAATAGTGTCCCGTCATTGGTGTCAGTGGGAGGAATAGTGTCCCGTCATTGGTATCAGTGGGAGGAATAGTGCCCCATCATTGGTAACATTGAGAGGAATATTGCCCCATCATTGGGATCAGTGGGAGGAATAGTGTCCCGTCATTGATCAGTGGGAGCAATAGTGCCCTGTCATTGGTATCATTGAGAGGAATAGTGCCCCATCATTGGGATCAGTGGGGGGAATAGTGCCCCATCATTGGGATCAGTGGGGGGAATAGTGCCCCATCATTGGGATCAGTGGGAGGAATAGCGTCCCGTCATTGGTATCAGTGGGAGGAATAGTGCCCCATCATTGGTATTAATGGAAGGAATAGTGTCCCATCATTGGTATCAGTGGGAGGAATAGTGCCCCATGATTGGTATCAGTGGGAGGAATAGTGCCCCGTCATTGGTATCATTGAGAGGAATAGTGCCCCATCATTGGGATCAGTGGGGGGAATAGTGCCCCATCATTGGGATCAGTGGGAGGAATAGTGCCCCATCATTGGTATTAATGGAAGGAATAGTGTCCCATCATTGATTTCAGTGGGAGGAATAGTGCCCCATCATTGGTGTCAGTGGAGGAATAGTGCCCCATCACTGGTGTCAGTGGGAGGAATAGTGCCTCATCATTGGTATTAATGGAAAGAAAAGTGTCCCATCATTGGTATCAGTGAGAGGAATAGTGCCCCATCTGTTGCCATGTGCTCCCTTGAGAGTGGCTGGTAGTAGTGGTTCACCTTATAGCTGCCCTCAATCACACAATATATCACACATCCATAGACACTGACCAGGCCGGCTGTTGTTTTTGTTGTTTTATTTAGGGGAAATAACTTGGATGGGGATAAGGGATGACTGTGGGGTGCCCAAAGAACTATAGCAGATGAGCTCCATATACACTCCTGTATATTATATCACACTTTCACTGCAGACCACCCCTCTGCAGACTGTTACTCCTCACAACTCACCAGCACTTAACTTGCTGACTGTTTCTCCTACTGTTCCCTCTCCAGCACTGAACTTAGTAAATCATCACTCCATTACTTCTCTCCAGCACTGAACTTAGTTTCCAGCTTGAAAGGAAATTTATCAAGCTTCTCCTTTCCTTTCTCTTCACCGCGGCTAGCACATGTTGAGGCCTACTCTCAGCAGAACCTCCGGAAAACCCATTGCAGGCCAAGAATCACGGGCCCCTGAATGTGTAGCAAAAGCACTTGAGTGCTAGCCGGGCCTTTGATAAACTACAACTCCCAGCCATCCCTCTTCCAGGTCCCATCGACCTGCTTTTCCTCAGTGACTCTCCTTCCCCTGAGCTGGCTCCCAAGGCTCCCACAGACTGTCTACTATCCCCCTCCCAGCCTGCTCCTGCACTTTCTCTTGCAGTTCCCAGGGACCGTCACTCACCAAACCGGTGGATCACTTTAAAGTCTCTCACTGTGTAGCACCTCCACTGTTCTCCTTTTCCCAGTTGCAACTCCAGGAATCACCACCACTCCTGGCTTCACCCGAACCTCCAGGCCCCAAGGTCACCCTCCCCAGACTGGGGCGACCTCCCATGTAGGGGCCCTCCACAGCACCTCTGCTACATCTCCAGACTTCCACCCAACACACTCCTCCCAGATTGGGCTGACTCAGAGTCAGGGCCACCATCAGGGGGGTACAGGAGGCAGTACTGTTGTAAGGGGCCCCAGTGTCTCAAGGGGCCCTTACAACAAAGACTTTAGCAGTCTTTAACATTGGAGTCTATGGGGGGGCACCCGGTTTGGGGACACCGTTCTCCCGAACCATAGCCGATAAAAATACCAAACTTGGGTCACATGGAGAGGGCCCCCCTAAACCACAACTGGTCCAAGTTTGGGACCTACAGCACCTATGGTTCGGCACAAGGTCTTATTGCAAGCATTGAGTGAGGCTGTGCTGCCTGTGCACTGTTTTTTTTAACCCCTTGGATCCCACACTAGCATGCATTGCACACTTCACTTCACTTGAATGGGTCATGCTTGGCAGGCTACACCTGGTAAGTGTGACAGGGTGTATAATTCTTACTGGGGCTGAGATGTGTACACCCCTGGCCAGTGGGCGGATGTGGTAGGATAGCCAGTGGGCAGGCCCTGGGGAATGTTGGTGGTCAGACGGGGGGGCGGGAGGTCTACAGCTGTTTAAGAGGCCCCAAAATTTCTGATGGCTGCCCTGCTCAGAGTATTTATGGAGGCCTGCCCCCTGCCAACCCTGCTTGGGGATTGGTCGGGGCTCCCTAGAATACTCCAGATGGCTCCACCTACCTCCCAGCTCTCTGACCAGAAACCCTCCTCCAAATTTCTAGAAAGAAGTGGAAGGTTCTGGTGACCTCATCTGTCAAGTCCACTCAATCCTCCCTGAGCCTCTCCTCCCGGCCCAGATCATAACATTCAGGCCTGCACCTACAGTCAGGCCTGACTAAATTTTTCCTCACCTAGCAAAACCCAGCTAGAAAATGCACCTACACTATGGGGGTGCTACACATCATTGGTATCAGTGGGAGGAATAGTGTCCTATCATTGGTATCAGTGGGAGGAATAGTGTCCCATCATTGGTATCAGTGGGAGGAATAGTGTCCCATCATTGGTATCAGTGGGAGGAATAGTGCGTGCCCCATCATTGGTATCAGAGGGAGGAATAGAGCCCCATCATTGGTGTCAGTGGGATGAATAGTGTCCCATCATTGGTATCAGTGGGAGGAATAGTGCCCCATCATTGGTATCAGTGGGAGGAATAGTGTCCCATCATTGGTATCAGAGGGAGGAATAGTGCCCCATCATTGGTGTCAGTGGAAGGAATAGTGCCCCATCATTGGTGTCAGTGGAAGGAATAGTGCCCCATCATTGGTGTCAGTGGAAGGAATAGTGCCCCTCTCTCTTGTCCTCTCCATCTTTCTCCCTCTCTCTTCCTCTCCCTTTCCTTACATCTATCCTATTTTTCCAGTGGCAACCACTAGAGGGGGGCTGTTTATAACATAGTTCTAATATTATTAAACTGAAAGCAATGTAAAATGTGAGAAATTCACCTAAAAAATTCCTTTCAGGTCAACTTTACAATAATAAGTCAACATGTGAGCTTACTAAACATTCATCACATCACGTTCAATTACTTTTGCTTTTGGTTCTGCTTTCTTTCCATTGATAATGATTCCAGGAGAAGTGAAAAGCACACAAATAAGTTATTTTCATGTAGCTGTAAAGACTTCTGTCTCCTGTACAAACCCCTGAAACAAGTCCTTGTATCCAGACATGTGAGACTCCTAAGTGTCGATTCACACTGATGCTGTGCGGAATTTGTGGCAAATTCTGTGCGAATTCCGCACCACATCAAAATCGCACCCCGTTCATGCGAACCAATGTGGGGGTGTGTATGTTAAGTTAAGGACACCCCAAAATAAGTTCGCAAAATGGAGTTGCAGAATCGGATCCGATTCTGGTGCGGCCAAGACAGGGTCCTGCGTGATTTTGGTGTGGATACGGTGCAATCTGAGCCATACAGAATAATGGCTCAAATCGCACTGCTGAAGAATCGCATGTGATTTGAACAGGAATGTGGTGCGATTCCTGTTCAAAATCGCATGCGGTTCCCACACGGCACAAGTGTGAACCATACCCTATAAATATTCAATCAGAAGAGAAAATACCCTAACAACCAATCTGAAGAGAAAACACCCTATAAACATCCAATCTGGAGAGAAAACATCCTATAAACATCCAATGAGAAGAGAAAACACCCTATAAACATCCAATCTGGAGAGAAAACATCCTATAAACATCCAATGAGAAGAGAAAACACCCTATAAACATCCAATCTGGAGAGAAAACACCCTATAAACATCCAATCTGAAGAGAAAACACCCTATAAACATCCAATCTGGAGAGAAAACGCCCTATAAACATCCAATCTGGAGAGAAGACATCCTATAAACATCCAATCTGAAGAGAAAACACCCTATAAACATCCAATCTGGAGAGAAAACGCCCTATAAACATCCAATCTGAAGAGAAAACACCTTATAAACACCCAATGAGAAGAGAAAACACCCTATAAACATCAAATCTGGAGAGAAAACACCTTATAAACATCCAATCTGAAGAGAATACCCATATAAACATCCAATGAGAAGAGAAAACACCCTATAAACATCCAATGAGAAGAGAAAACACCCTATAAACATCCAATCTGAAGAGAAAACACCCTATAAACATCCAATCTGGAGAGAAAACGCCCTATAAACATCCAATCTGAAGAGAAAACACCCTATAAACATCCAATCTGAAGAGAAAACACCCTATAAACATCCAATCTGGAGAGAAGACATCCTATAAACATCCAATCTGAAGAGAAAACACCTTATAAACATCCAATGAGAAGAGAAAACACCCTATAAACATCCAATCTGGAGAGAAAACGCCCTATAAACATCCAATCTGAAGAGAAAACACCTTATAAACACCCAATGAGAAGAGAAAACACCCTATAAACATCAAATCTGGAGAGAAAACACCTTATAAACATCCAATCTGAAGAGAAGACCCATATAAACATCCAATCTGAAGAGAAAACACCCTATAAACATCCAATCTGAAGAGAAAATACCCTATAAACAACCAATCTGAAGAGAAGACCCATATAAACATCCAATGAGAAGAGAAAACACCCTATAAACATCCAATCTGGAGAGAAACCCCCCAATAAACCTCCAATGAGAAGAGAAAACACCCTATAAACATCCAATCTGGAGAGAAAACCCCCTATAAACATCAAATCTAAAGAGGAAACCCCCTATAAACATCCAATCTGGAGAGAAAACACCCTATAAACATCCAATCTGGAGAGAAAACACCCTATAATCATCCAATAAGAAGAGAAAACACCCTATAAACATCACATCTGAAAAGAAAACACCTTATAAACATTTGATCATATGACAAAATACTGTAAGGCAGTGGTGGCCAGTTCATAGGGGGCACAGGGGCGCCGCCCCTTAATCCATGTGCCTGACCCCTAATCTACATGCAGGGCTCCAAACACATGGATTTCAATGGTTTTTTTTTTTAGAAGCACATGATTAGAGCCCGAGGCCCTGATTGGCTTCAAAAAGGGATGGGCTTGGGTGCAGAGCCCACCCAGTTGTGTGACAATAGCGAATTAATATTTGTCATTGTCTTCCTGATTCTCCTCCCAGCCAATCAGGAAGTGGGTCCTGAGACCCGATTGGCCGAGGGCAGAAGCGATCCTATTGGCCTCCAAGGAGGAGGAGACACAGGGGAAGCCAACGTGAAGCCGAGGAGGAGGAGACGCAGGGTGAAGCCGTTGCCTGGAGAAAGTGCTGCCTGCGACCTAGATGGGGTAAGTGTGGGGCTGGAGACCGACTGAGGGGTGTGGGGGTGGGTGTGGGTGATCCGAACGACTGGGGTAGTTTTTGGAATGGAGAAGGCCCAGCTTGCAGTCTCCGCTCCTCTAATTCATCCCAAAGGTGTTCTATCGGGTTGAGGTCAGGACTCTGTGCAGGCCAGTCAAGTTCCTCCACCCCTAACTTGCTCATCCATGTCTTTATGGACCTTGCTTTGTGCACTGGTCCAGATCATTTGGTGGAGGGGGGATTATGGTGTGGGGTTGTATTTCAGGGGTTGGGCTTGGCCCCTTAGTTCCAGTGATGGAAACTCTTAAGGCGTCAGCATACCAAGACATTTTGGACAATTTCATGCTCCCAACTTTGTGGGAACAGTTTGGGGATGACCCCTTCCTTTTCCAACATGACTGCCCACCAGTGCACAAAGCAAGATCCATAAAGACATGGATGAGTGAGTTTGGGGTGAAGGAACTTGACTGGCCTGCACAGAGTCCTGACCTTAACACGATAGAACACATTTTGGGATGAATTAGAGTGCAGACTGCGAGTCAGGCCTTCTCATCCAACATCAGTGCCTGACCTCACAAATGCGCTTCTGGAAGAATGGTCAAACATTCCCATAGACACTCCTAAACCTTGTGGACAGCCTTCCCAGAAGAGTTGAAGCTGTTATAGCTGCAGAGGGTGGCCAACTCAATATTGAACCCTACAGACTAAGACAGGGATGCCATTAAAGTTCATGTGTCTGTAAAGGCAGGCGTCCCAATATTTTTGACAATATAGTGTATGTGAAATCAATGATCAGCATTAAAATAGATAAGATTTATTGTCATTGCAAATAACAATTTACAAAAAAAAATGAAAGAATAACTCCTTAAATGTAAACAATACTTCACACACATCCAATAATAATCCATTATACAAAATAAATAATGAACATCCCTAATACAGCGCAACATTAACCCGGAGCAGTTTGCTACCTAACTTAAATTAAATTGGAATTCTGACCTAAAACTTAACAAATATTTCATCTGCTCCCTGCAATGATCAGATTTTATTTATTTATGTCAATCCTTTATCCCACTAAGGAAAAAAGCTGTTTGCTGTAAGGGTTGATTTACACACCTTTTTTTGATGAGTTTTTGATGCTTTTTTGAAGCTTTAATTGGCAAATATAAAGCAAAACAAAGTAAAAAAAAAAAAAAACAATAAAATCAATTAAGAAGAAAATCTCTCAAAAGTTAATTTTGTAGTGTGCAGAGTTCTAACAAAAGAGTCTATACACATATGGATATCTTCTAGACTCTAGAGTAAGAAGAATCCCCCATGTGGGGGATCAGCAGAGCTGGAGGTTACTAGTGAGTGGGGGATCAGCAGAGCTGGAGGTTACTACTGAGTGGGGGATCAGCAGAGTTGGAGGTTACTACTGAGTGGGGGATCAGCAGTGCTGGAGGTTGCTACTGAGTGGGGGATCAGCAAAGCTGGAGGTTACTACTGAATGGGGGATCAGCAGAGCTGGAGGTTGCTACTGAGTGGAGGTTCAGCAGAGCTGGAGGTTGCAATTGAGTGGGGGTTTCAGCAGAGCTGGAGGTTGCTACTGAGGTTTTGTAGTGTGCAGTGTTCTAACAAAAGAGTCTATACAAATTTCAATATGGAGATCTTCTAGAGCAGTGGTTCTCAAACCCTCTAGTGTTGTGACCCCTCGATAAAATTTCCCAAGTTGTGGGGACATTTCTGTAGACAGGGGGAGATACAGAGATGGCTGTGAACAGGGGGATATATAAGTGGCTGTTGACAGGGGGGGTACAGTG